>SNQJ01S0000500.1:59325-70062 GCA_010110895.2 Picea sitchensis | reverse complement strand
CTTATCTTTGAAGGGCTTGATGTCATATGACAGTCGACACTATTGGCTAATGCGGAGATCGCTTCCTTGGCGGAGCCATCCAATGGTGTAGGGTTGTGTGTGTGGCATTGTCGGCAGGGTCAGCCACTTGACGACCTTTACTGAGATGAGGTTCTTCTGGCTACTGCTATCAACGATGAAGTGCAACAGGGTGCCTTTTACCCACATCTGTGAATGGAAGAGGCGTTCTCCTTCTTCTGGCTCATCTGGTTCACCAGGCTGGAGCTTGGTGGTAGCAACGGTGGCACTGGGTTTTGCGTCAATGATCCGTCTTCCCCTTTTTGGTTCTGGCTCAGAGTCAGAACTCGCATCTGATTCAGAGTCTTTCACTTCGGCCACCAGCGACTGCTTTGAGCGGCAGTCAATGGTGTTATGCCAAGGGCTCTTATGGAAGTCACACCACTTCCTGGTATCTTTCGTTGTCTTTCCGGTGTCCTTCTTTGCTTACGGCTTGGAATGGTTGTCCTGATACTAGCCATATTTTCTCTGTCTTTTGTTCTGTGGGTTGGGGCCATCCTTTCTTGGCTTTTGTTGTGAGGGGTTCCCAGGTCCAAATTGCCGCGTCTTTTGTTTGAGCTTCTGCTCGATTTTGACGGCATATCGGTAGGTCGCGCCCAAGGATGAGATGTCAAGAAATTCCATTTTAGTCTGGATGTATCTATGCAGAGCGCCGCGATACTTGAGCACCAGATGTTGCTCTGAATATTTGATACCCAGCTTGGTGCGCAAGGTATGGAATATATTTGTGAAATCTGGCACTGCTTGGTCTCTTTCTTGTCGTAGTGTGGTCCATTTGGTATACAAGTCGTCATAAATTCCGACAGGGTAGTATTGTTCCTTAATAGCATCCTTGAAGGATTCCCAGGTGGTCGTGACTATAAATAATGAGGGTTCTTCTATTTCCTTTTGCTCACAAAAAGTTTCCCACCAATCTTTGGCATGGGGAACGACTTTGAGGAGTGCAAAAGTAATATTTTCTCTATTCGAAAAGTTATGGACAGAAAAATACCCTTCTAGTAGATTCAACCACTTGTCTACAACATCTGCGGCTATCTAACCTTCAAATATAGGAATATCAAAGTTTATTTGTACCTCAAAGGGGGCAGGGCCTCCGCTCGAAGAAGATGTGTTGCCTGTTGGTAGTCATCGAAGGATTTGCACGAAACTATCCATCATCTCGTTCCTTTGTTGCGTGAGGGCTTCCTCAATCAACAGTTTGAAAGGATCTCTTGTCTCATCATCTTTATTTTCTCCTACCATGAGAGGTTGCTTGGGCATGCGAGAGCTTTTGTCCTCAAGAGAAACAAGCTCGAGACCCAACTCTTTGTACTCCGACCTCGTTGGGGACATGCATTAAGATGACAAGGAGAAGACCACTCTGATACCACTGATCCAGATTTTATGAGAAGAACGAAATGACTACATATTATTAACAGGTGCTTAACACAAAATAATAGAGATACAATAAAATTGGTTTTATATTCAATAAGGAAATAAGTTGAAATTGTAAAATGTAGTGGAAACAAGCTTGCTAGAATGGTGGCGGCTTATCTCTGAGAAGAGATGTGACGGTTGCACTCATTCACAAGAATATCATTACAATGAGGCTCTAAAGGCCTTTTTACAATAAACAGGAATTCCAAAAACCCTAGACATCCAAAAACCTACCCTAGGAGATGAAGTGCCAAAAGTCATGTGTGCCTCGTCTGGGTAAGTTAGTACATCAACTTCCTGGGGTCGTAACTTTTGCATACGATCTCTGTTTTAGGCGTATGATAGCCCGTTGGAAAGGTATCATCGAGGAGATTCATTTTGGGGGCTAAATCATGAATTTGGATATCATTAAGAAGCTCAATCCTGAAAAACCTTCATTTAGGCCCTCAAAATGGCCCCAGAAGTTAAAATTGTTAAAAATAGTAAATTGCCAAAATTTCCAGAAAATTGTTTTGAGCCAGTTGGAAAAGGTGGGTGGCCACAGATATCCACCTGGATCAGTGCCCCTCAGTCCATTCACCATGCTTAACATTCATGCTAGGAGGGAGATAATGCGTCGGAACAACAAGGGAATATTAATGGCGCACATTCAACACCAGTTATGACTCACCAGACCAAGTACGGGGCAGCTAGGCAACATCAACTCAGTCCTCATGGCACCTTTCACTTTCATCTCAATGATTTTAATGGAGGTAATACTTCACAGTGGTTATTTTATCTTGCATATGCAGTCGGCTTTTCATTCCCTACCTGAACTTTCTCTCCACTCGGGCCATGCTCCCGCACATGTTGATTCCATTTCCCCTTTGGTGTCCATTTCTTGTATGCACTCAACCTTCGTCCCCATCAGTTCTCTCTTCCCCCTGGTGTCTGAGTGTTGCACCATCTCTCTTTGTTGTTTTTACACCATGTCACATGAAAGGGGAAAACCCAAACGTGGGCCGACCTACTATAGGTTTGTATCCAAGCATCGTCGTCAAGGCCCTTCCTTGGTCCCCTCTCTACCTCCCAACCCATTCACCAGTTCTGTCGGTTCGCCCCATTCTAACCAAAATTGGCATGATGATTCTTAGCTTCCCCTTTGCAATTTGGAGCTAATGTCTCAAAATTCTGACCCTGTGATTGCTTCAGGTGGTTGTCCAATAGAGGAAGAAATTCCTCCAAATTGGATGGAGGATACCACTGTGCCGACTGAACCAATTGTCAATGCCATCCCCCCTATCCATCCTATGACACCACTAGGCGGTTGTGTGATAGAGGAAGAAATTCCTCCACATTGGTTGGAAGATTCAACAAGGGGCACAATCGCAAACATCAATGTGTCATTCAATGGGACCATCGGGATAGACTTGGAGTACTGCCTGGTTGAGGAGGAGACTCCTCTGAAAAGGTTTGAGGAAGAAAAACACAACTAGCTTCAACAGCCCATGACCTGTCCAATGTTGCGAGCTCAGGGCCAGAGATGCTCAGTACACACAAATTCTCGGTGGATCATCTGTAGTTGATTTTTGAAATGTGTCGGGACATCGCAAACCAACTTCATTGCTAGAGCGCCCTCAGTCATCCCCTGGACTTCCTGTTTGACTCCTTGTCAAACGAGCCTGCCAAACGTCATTGCCCAACTTGTTGCCAACCATTCGTTTTCACTTTCCGCCATGATGAATACTCGGGTTTGTCAAATCTTTAGTTTTCTTATTGTCATGTTATCGGGGCTAGATATGATACATTTGCAGTTAAATTTTGCACTAGTTAGACTCTGATTCTGGCCTACCAACATATCTATCAACTCTGTAAGCCACCTGTTCTAGTTTCCATGCATGTGTCAGAACAGNTATATTTCAATTAATTAATAAGGCGTGGAAGCTTTGGAAGACTACTTCTAATGTCATTTCCCTCTAAAAGAATGGTGCCGTGTCACTTTGTGATACTTTTCAATTAATAAAATTTAAGTCATGGATATTCTCTCTTTATTTTTAAGGTGCATGAATTAAATAAGTGAGATAATTATTTAAATTTATTTTAGAATAGGTTGAATCAATTATAGTAGATGGATGTGAATTTATTAATTAGAAATAATTTATGTGAGTTAAATTTTATGGAATACTTTAATGGAGTAGTTGAAATTTAATTGGATGAATTTTATTTATGGATTTAGTAATATTGTAGGTTGTAATATCTTTATATGCAATCAAATAATAAATTTTGACATTTTAAACAACCATAAGTTTGACATTTTAAACAACCATAAGTTTGATTTTGATAATAAATTTTTAATCTTAACTTTAAATTTTGCTATGCACAAAAGCTTTATAAAAGAGAGTTATGATTAATAAAAGTATTTGATTTTTAACAAAAGTAAAGTTGATCTTTTTTAATGAACTAATTTTCCTATCAAATAAGCACAATATTGAATACTTCTATCATAAATTTATGACAACCCTCTCTACTTCCATGAACAAGTTTTTTATTGGGGCATCATGTAAAAAGGAAAATAGAGCAACCAACCCTTGGTATGATAAAGAGTGTAAGATTGCTAGAAAAACTATCAGGGATGTTTCTAACGAGTCCTTAAACTTTGACAATATAAATAGGTACAACTCCCTAATTAAAATGACAAAAAAAGTACTATATAAATAGAAAGCAAGAAAAACTTTTGCACCTCTCTAAACTAGATCCTAAGAAATTATAGAGGCAAATTCTGACTTGTAAAACTAAAGAAAACAATATGATTCCCTCGAGGGTCTAAAATTCCTACCTTAAAAATCTTTTCAAATCCTCTGATGTCGTGGACAACATTCAAGCCCTTTCTAAAGAGGAACAATTTTTTTTCTATAGAAGACATAGAGTTTGGGGTTAAGTGGCTGGAAAAAGGGAAAGCTAGGGACATTGAAGGCTACCAAGTAGAAATCTTAAAAGTTGGACGACCTTTTCTCATCCCTTGCATCCACAAGCTCTTCAATTTAGTAGTCAAGCAAGGATTCCCTAAACCTAGGACTCAAAGCCTTATTATACCTATTTTTAAAAGCGAGGATGAAAACCAAGGGAGACAAGTTGGAGAGGGGTGCTTTATGTCCCTAGAGGAACTAGAGAATTATATTTTTATTGGAATCTTGGTATAACCTCTAATAACAAGGCAGGAGCCTATGCAATTTATCAACAGGTGCAGTTGGAAAAACAAAGACAAATTACTCATTTGAACATAATGAGGGATTCCAAAAACACTATCTGATATTTTGTAACTGGATATTTTGCCAAAGATGTTGGCTTAAAGGTTATGGTTGAGCACATCAAGATCTCTTTGACAACTCTCAATGTTCAATTCTTTCATGTCTTTCGAAAAAATAACATCACATCTTATGTAATGGCTAATAGAGCCATAGGTTTAGCCCCTGGACTCTTGGGGTTGTGTGGAGAAGTGAGTTATGGTATCCCTCCCTAATGACGAAGGCTTGGAATATGAGTGGGGTTCATGTGGAACACATGGAGACCTTCATTTCACCGCATGGAGGCAAAATGCAGGAGGTAATACATTGTCATGTCAAGAATTTAAGGGAAGGTCGGGAACTTAGTAATAACAGTGGGAGATGCATTATGGCTCGTGGGAGGAGGCGACGAACAAATAAGATGGTATGAGTCTGGTACAATTTTTTTATCAATCTGATGGACATGAATCAGGATGGGAGAGCAGTAATAATGGAAGCACAAGAAGAGGTGGGGAAAGTACATAATAGATTGGATAATTTGGGCAATGTCATCATCATTATCATGAGTTTGCTTGGCCATCCCATTGGAGATTATCTGACCAGGGATATGAAGGTATGCAGTGCGAGTATGAGCCAAATTTGGATAGATAGTCTTGTTATTAACTACAGAGAGGAAGTCCCAACAACTACATTGCTCCTTGGCCTCATAGTGGATAAGTCGGTTGATTGCTTGGGTTGCTTAATTTTTGGTGCGCTGCCTTTAGTGGATAGTGGTTTCTCTAGAGAATCCTTTGTTCCCTGCATAGAGTCGAGGGCATCTCCTTACTTCAACTTTCTTTATGTTCTATTGTTGGTGGATAAGTCAGTTGATTGCTTGGGTTGCACAACTTCTAGTGCGCTAAAAATAATGGATAACGATATTTCTAGGGACTTCTCTGTTCATTGCATAGAGTTGAAGGTATCTCCTTCCTTCAATTTCCTTCATGCTCTATTGTAGAATCTCCTGCGCAATTGATCTGTAATGGATAATTGGGGCAACGAAGTTCATTGGGATGAGGAAATGATGGAGATCGAATATATGGAAAGACAACGTTTGGTTATTAGGATCATCTCTCTTAGCTCACCTATCTATTTTTCTCTAAACACTCTGGCTCAGCACAAGGTTTTGGTGGGGCAACTACAAGATGAGGTCAAATTTCTCAGAATCCAACTTGAATCTCTTCAGCTACAACTGGCTCATAGGAAAGAGGAATGTGGGAATTCACTCCCCGAAGGGAGCAATGGAGACTCGACTATTTCAGAGATGGCTCAACTTCCGGACTTAAACATCCCAGTGGCACCTTCTAAGAACAATGACAAGTCAGGAAATGAAATATGTTAGGATCCAGTAGCAAATTCTTAAGTATGTTTTGCTTTATAGTATGTATTAATGGTATCTGCTACCAAATTTACACAGTTCATAAATGTAGTAGTGTTAGAAATTGGATTAGTCATAGAAGAAGAATAGACTTATGGTTGTTAGAGACTTTGACTGAATTGAAATTTTGTTATGATATTTGGTTCCACTTTTGTACTCAGCGGTTTCAACCGCACCCTTTTTAATGAATAAAAAACCACTAGTTTTTGCTATATAAAAAAAAATGGGGATGAAAACAATCCCTCTAATTATAGGACCATTATGGTTAGCCCCCATTTAACCAAGTTATATGGAATTATTTTACAAAAGAAGATTAGGGTATGACTAGAAAGCCACAAAAAAATAGTTAAAGGCCAGGATAGATTTATAAACTATCATTCAATTGTGAACCACCTTGTTATGCTTAAGATCATTGTGGAGGAGTGTTACAATAATAATATCAATCTCTTGTGTGGTTTTGTTGACTTTAAAAAATATTTTGACATTGTGCCTAGGACTAACCTTTGAAATAGATTAAAAGAGCTAAAAGTTCCTTTTGAGTTCAGAGTTGCTATGATAAGGTTGTCTGGAAACATTATTTCCAAGTTTAGGAACACTTAGGGCTAGTCGAAAGAAAATATTTGTAATATAAGCAAGGTTGTCCCCTCTCCCTTACCCTTTTTCCATATACATTGACAAGTGTTATATTATATATGACCTGAGATAACATATGTGTCTTGGTAAATATACCCTCTATGAATCAACTTTATGAAGAGGCGACATTATATTACTCCACTCCTCCTTACACCTATTTGAAGTTAAGAACTACATGGTATTTCACTTGGGATTTCAATATGGGTTGTTTCACCACTCCAATTCATTTCAAGATTTTGGTGTTTCTCGGGTTTCATTCTAATTTCTTTAAGCTCTTCGCATTTGGTAGCTCTGAGCTTTAAAGGGAGCTCCCCTCCCTTGGCTGGGAGTTTGCACCCCTACAATACTATAAGCCTTGGTTTTGTCCCGATTTCTCTATTAACTCAAAGTAGGATGGTGCATTGTCACTACAACAAAGGGTGTTGTGTCCCTTCCAAAAGGTCTCAAACAACGCATGGAGGAAATTGGAGAAACTCAATGTGGTGTCATCAACTCTAAGATTAGGTGGGAATGATGGTATAGTTATATTTCAAACAAAAAGCCTAGCAAAATAGTGTAGCAAGAGATAATTGTTCTATTAACACGTCCACAAATGTTGTAGATTTGAGAAATTAGCATAAGGAAGTGGATGTGTTTATGGAAATCCAACACAATAGAAATTTCAAGATCTTTGTTCAAATAGATTTGATGAAGCAACAGACGGAGCGTGTCATGTCACATCTTGGAATCCTCGACAGTGTGGTGAACCCTCCCTCTCATGCAAACTCTTCCCTTATAGCAGAATCCTCTCGGGCTTATGAGGATCCCCTTCTTATCCCCAAGCCAAAACTAGAACAAGGCAACGTTTTTCAAGTTGTTGATGTGAAGGAGAAAAATTACAGGCCCCATAAGAGAATGTGGAAAGAAGCATTGGTTACAAGAAGCCCAATAGAAACTAAGCAATTAGTACTTTCATTCTTTTTATATATGTTTTTCAAATGTTTTTCTGAGTAGTATACTAAATAATATGTAAAACAACATACCTAAGATAGAATAAAGTTTTTTTGAATTGGTAGTTATCTTAACAAAATTTAGATCAATTTTGTATTCTAAACCTATAACCTAATTTTTTTTTTTACAAGAAAGTGGAGGATATATTAATATAGCAGTGGTATGACCACTGTGAATACATCTACAAAATTCAAGCATGCAGCCTATGCATCAAGTCCAAAATTACATATCTAGGGGTCGTGAGACAAAGCCTATGAATGTCTAGTATGCCTTAGATTCCAAAATTTGACTCCTATGGAGTTAAAAATCTGCAAACAATGGGTCTTCAAAGTAACCAAAACTGGGCAAGAGGCAAGAGAGGAGAGGAGCATAGTTACACCTGCTGCTCCAAGTTCGAGGGGTCTTCATTCAACGAAACCTTCACCCCTGCAACATGTTGGGGGGTCATCCTGGCAGCTTGAAGCTCCAACTTTTCCATTCCAGACTCTAAATCCGTAATTCTGTCATTGACTTGCTGCGTCGTTTGAGTGAGGGCCTCCACAACTTCTTCCCTGAGTTGAATTAGGTCTTCTTCGAGCATCTCAAACCTTCTACCACCTTCCCCATCCAACCAGAGAAGAAACCTTCTGTGGATGTTTAGTTTCCGCTTCAACTTGCAGATTTCCTATTCTAGCGAAGGTGGGGGGATGGGAGGAGCAACAGACTTAGAGTTGGAGGCCATTCAGTTGGCTAGCGGGAGATACGACGACGTAAGTGGGGAAATGGACCAAGCAAGAGGAGCTGAGCAGAGACGAACACCCAAGAAGGATAAGGCTGGGTTGCAAGCATCCACTACCCTTAATTTAATAGCGAGACAAGCATGCGATGCCATGATTCGGAGGGGCCTTGCGCGAGTGCCTTGCGGGAGGGAGATGGCCTCAGTACTGGAATGCTTGAGAGGCGTAAGGGAAATCTCATGCAAGAGCGTGTGGAGTGACACGCCCTGGAGGGAGAAGTACCAACGTGCAGGGGAGACGTCAGGCTTTGAGGTGGTGCCACGAATCGGGACGAGGGGAGGAGCGATGACCGTCTGCCTCTTGGCATGGGCCCACCAATGAACCCCACCTTAGTTCGTTAAGGAATTGGGGCAAAGGACAGGGTCCCATTGATTGAGAGGAGCCCCTTGCTCACAGGAGTGGTGGCTTTGGTTGCATGATCCGCTTCTTCATTTAAATGTCGGAGTACATGGAAAAACTCAATTTTCCGGAAGGAGTTAGAGAGACGCTGGATTTTCTTGAGAAGTTGCCAAAGTTTCATTTGACTTGGTAAATAATTAGTGACCAAAGCTTGGATTAGGAGCCGAGAGTCGCCTATCACTGAGATTTCATTGATCTCTAGCTCCCGGGCTTAGGTGAGGCCTTTCCAGAGACTCAAAGCTTCTGCCATGTTGTTGGTGTCTTCCCCTAAACCCTAAGAATAAACCAGTTCTAAGATTTCATCGGAGCCAAAAATAACACCTCCCCCTCTTGCCGCCCCTTAAACCTATAACCTAATGTTAATATATATAGTTTGTTTTAATTACTTGGTTTTATCTAACTTTTTCTTAACACAAACCATCTTGGTTATTATTAAAAATAAAAACAAAATAATATTTTAAAATTTATATCTATCAAATATATTAATTAAACAATGATTTAGTAATAAATAAATAAAAATTTAATTTTCAAAATACTCAATAATATACTTAGTGGACGTCTAAAAAATTCGAATAAAATTAGATTAATACATGATAATATGATGGTTTTGAATCTGCACTTATCACATATATTAGTGGGATTAGGTTCAATGAGAGTTTATCATAATCAACGCCATATTCAAGTCTCACGACATAAAGTAATGATTTTATTTGCAAGTTTCCCAAAAAGACTCATCATAGAAGTTCCATTCCTTCATCTAAATAGGATTTAGATGGAGTCGTACTTGAAATAGTCTTAATACAGAGCGACATGATGCCCTGTAATTTACGCTTATAAAACTTGGATTGTAATGTAAGGATCATGAGTGGGAGTTTATCAGACTTTGATTTTAAATGTATTTTTTTTTATATATTTTGTAAAGTAAGTACAAGTAAATTGAGATGAAAATCGAACTTGAAACTTTTATCAAATTTGAATTTTTTTTTTCATTTACACGTATTTACTAATCATTCTAAACCCTTACAAACATAATCATATAATCATAGTAAAATTATAAAATCATAAAAAAAATTTCAACTAAAACTTAAAAATCGTTTACTACAAAATTTGACTAGACCGTTTGAATTGCACTTACTGTGCGTGGTAATCTGCTGACTTCGATTTTTTAAAAGGATTTGTTATTTACTTATTATAAAGAAACGGAAAAAGAGGAGAACAAATCGGCGGATCGTTGGGAATGGGTAGTCATTACTTGGACGTTGGAGTTTACACGCAGTCATGTCTGCAACTCACCACATTGCATTGATTGCTGATAGCTCACTACGAGTAACTTTAAATATATAAACACATGTCCAATCACGAAATATTCTGACAGAAGAAGAGAGACCCCTTGTGCAGACCGTTGAGTACGGCCAGAATGCTCAACTCAGAGTCCTTTCGTTTGAATCCCAGATGAAGCATCGGTGGATACAACAATGGATATGAGAGGAGTATATATACACCCCTCCAGGATTCCTGTTGTATACACAGTGAGAATCTATCGTGCTGCTCGAGGTGTTACCATATCTGGGCTCTCTGCCATTCTAGTGGTTCTACTATTCATTCTGTATTGTGTCATCGTAGCAGTTCCTGTTGGGTTTCTCCTGTATACAGGCCCTCTGAAACTCATCTCTATTGCAGATAGTAACAATGGGAACACCACCAGTCTCTCTCCTAACTTTTCTTCACGACCCACTTCGTATTATCTGGAGAAAGAGCCGAGAAATGAAGCATCTAGACACGACTT
>SNQJ01S0000500.1:46160-59275 GCA_010110895.2 Picea sitchensis | reverse complement strand
CCCCATAAGAGAATGTGGAAAGAAGCATTGGTTACAAGAAGCCCAATAGAAACTAAGCAATTAGTACTTTCATTCTTTTTATATATGTTTTTCAAATGTTTTTCTGAGTAGTATACTAAATAATATGTAAAACAACATACCTACAAAGATAGAATAAAGTTTTTTTGAATTGGTAGTTATCTTAACAAAATTTAGATCAATTTTGTATTCTAAACCTATAACCTAATTTTTTTTTTACAAGAAAGTGGAGGATATATTAATATAGCAGTGGTATGACCACTGTGAATACATCTACAAAATTCAAGCATGCAGCCTATGCATCAAGTCCAAAATTACACATGTAGGGGTCGTGAGACAAAGCCTAGGAATGTCTAGTATGCCTTAGATTCCAAAATTTGACTCCTATGGAGTTAAAAATCTGCAAACAGTGGGTCTTCAAAGTAACCAAAACTGGGCAAGAGGCAAGAGAGGAGAGGAGCATAGTTACACCTACTGCTCCAAGTTCGAGGGGTCTTCATTCAATGAAACCTTATGTAGTGTCCCCAAGACCAAGCCCCGATGTAAACTATGATTTGAAAGAGATTGTAAATATGTGTTATAGGCTGGTGAGCCAAGTTTCGTATAAGCCAGTGAGCTTATGTGTTTGCTTAGGCCAGAGAGCCTAAGGGTTGAAGGCCAAGGGCTTGGATTTTTGTATCTGTATGTATGCAGCACATCAATAAAATATAAACACCGCCAGGTGCAGACCGACCACGATGAATGAGTGATGGGGGACTGAGCGTCCACAGAGTGGGCAAGGAACTAGGGGCTGGAAGGTGGAAAAGGGGCTGAGTGTTGAGCCTAGGGGGCTTAAGCCTGGAATAATATTTTAATATTATTTACAAAAAAGAGCCATGTGCATATTATGTTATCCTAAGTTCCTGGCAAGGGAGGGAACGTGCAAGGGGATGCACGTTGTGGAACACATGCAGTTTCCAGGGTGACAAGTGTCAACCCTGGTGCATGCAAATATAATCGCCGAGCTGAACCATGGGAGGGGATCTTCTCTCCATTCTGACCCGAACCTCTGAGCGTGGAACCGGTACGCCATCTGCCAGATCACCCTGGTTCATCTCTGAAATCCGTAAAGCCTGTGTTTGTCCTGAAGAAACCGTGTACACCCTGTCCAGAGATGTGAGTCTGTGTCTGTTATAGGCAACCCGGGAGCGCATTTCCTGAACCGGAACCCTGTGTTGAACTCGAATGGAAGAATCCTTGGTTGTTCGGGAAAAGCTGAGTTAGCTTGTGCGTGGAGCCTCTGTTCCGAAATCATGTCCGTGAGATCATCCTGTGACTGCTGAACCGTTTTGGGAAGCCTTGGACGGTGTTTTCCGTGGGTTGTTGTGACCACACAGTATTGGACTGCGTAAGGCTTGTTGGCCTGTGAGTGACTCCTCTAGGTGAGAGAGTGCGCAGAGGGAGAAGAGAACTCCTGGAAGGAACCCTGTAGCTGTCATAGAGCCCGGAGACTTCCGGTCCGGTCTATTCCTGTAACCAAAGGTAAGGGGGACTGGCATCCAAAGGACTGTCTAGGTGACAGAGAAGGTGCACTCTCCTGGGGTGGAATAGGCATGTGGGGAATGAGGGTCTGTGAGCAATGAGCGTGGGAGATTCCTGGAGAGCGTTCTTCCTGGTGGTTGTGTATGACTGACTTCCCTGTAACCTCAGCCTGAGCCTAAGATTCCTTGCCTTGGGGTGGAGCTCGGTCCCAGCTCGGGGGTGACCCACTGTTGAGTTGATGAACAGTGTGGTCTAAGGCTGGGAGGTTCGTGGGAGGCCTGCACTTGGTTGGTGATTCCTACAGCTGTTAAAAGATAAGTATTTGAATTATGCTTTAATCATGTTGTGCACGACCGTGCTGTTTATGTATCATGTTTTCCACTGTGTAAATGAATTACTGTTGAATGCTATGGAATGTTTGATTGTAGCAGTAATTTATATATTTTACTCTGAGATTTAAGTGTGTTTAATTGTGTTAAATGCGTGTGCTTATAATGTGTGTACGAATTATGTAAAAATACCATGTATAGAATGGTAACTGAGAGGTTTGGAAACCTCGGTAGTGAAAAGGTACACTACACCTTCACCCCTGCAACATGTTGGGGGGTCATCCTGGCGGCTTGAAGCTCCAACTTTTCCATTCTAGACTCTAAATCCGTAATTCTGTCATTGACTTGTTGCGTCGTTTGAGTGAGGGCCTCCACAACTTCTTCCCTGAGTTGAATTAGGTCTTCTTCGAGCATCTCAAACCTTCTACCACCTTCCCCATCCAACTGGAGAAGAAACCTTCTGTGTGTGCTTAGTTTCCGCTTTAGCTTGCAGATTTCCTGTTCTAGAGAAGGTGGGGGGATGGGAGGAGCAACAGACTTAGAGTTGGAGGCCATTCAGTTGGCTGGCGGGAGATACGAAGACGTAAGTGGGGAAATGGACCAAGCAAGAGGAGATGAGCAGAGACGAACACCCAAGAAGGATAAGGCTGGGTTGCAAACATCCACTACCCTTAATTTAATAGCGAGATAAGCATGCGATGCCATGATTCAGAGGGGCCTTGCGCGAGTGCCTTGCGGGAGGGAGATGGCCTCAGTACTGGAATGCTTGAGAGGCGTAAGGGAAACCTCATGCAAGGGCGTGTGGAGTGACACGCCCTAGAGGGAGAAGTACCAACGTGCAGGGGAGACGTCAAGCTTTGAGGTGGTACCACAAATCGGGACGAGGGGAGGAGCGGCGACCGTCTGCCTCTTGGCATGGGCCCACCAATGAACCCCACCTTAGCTCGTTAAGGAATTGGGGCAAGGGACAGGGTCCCATTGATTGAGAGGAGCCCCTTGCTCAGGGGAGTGGCGGCTTTGGTTGCCTGATCCGCTTCTTCATTTAAATGTCGGAGTACATGGAAAAACTCAATTTTCCGGAAGGAGTTAGAGAGACGTTGGATTTTCTTGAGAAGTTGCCAAAGTTTCATTTGACTTGGTAAATAATTAGTGACCGAAGCTTGGATTAGGAGCCGAGAGTCGCCTATCACTGAGATTTCATTGATGTCTAGCTCCCGGGCTTGGGTGAGGCCTTTCCAGAGACTCAAAGCTTTTGCCATGCTGTTGGTGTCTTCCCCTAAACCCTAGGAATAAACCAGTTCTAAGATTTCATCAGGGCCAAAGATAACACCTCCCCCTCTTGTCGCCCCTTAAACCTATAACCTAATGTTAATATATGTAGTTTGTTTTAATTACTTGGTTTTATCTAACTTTTTCTTAACACAAACCCTCTTGATTATTATTAAAAATAAAAACAAAATAATATTTTAAAATTTATATCTATCAAATATATTAATTAAACAATGATTTAATAATAAATAAATAAAAGTTGATGAATTTAATTTAATTTAATTTTCAAAATACTCAATAATAACTGTACTTTGTGGCACTTATAAAAAATTCGAATAAAATTAGATTAATACATGATAATATGATGGTTTTGAATCTGCACTTATCACATATATTAGTGGGATTAGGTTCAATGAGAGTTTATCATAATCAACGCCATATTCAAGTCTCAAGACATAAAGTAATGATTTTATTTGCAAGTTTCCCAAAAAGACTCATCATAGAAGTTCCATTCCTTCATCTAAATAGGATTTAGATGGAGTCGTACTTGAAATAGTCTTAATACAGAGCGACATGATGCCCTGCAATTTATGCTTATAAAACTTGGATTGTAATGTAAGGATCCATGAGTGGGAGTTTATCAGACTTTGATTTTAAATGTATATTTTTTTATATATCTTGTATCTAAGTATAGGTAAATTGAGGTGATAATCCAACTTGAAATTTTTATCAAATTTGAATCTTTTTTTTTCATTTACACATATTTGCTAATCAATCTAAACCCTTACGGACATAATCATAGTAAACTTATAAAATCATAAAAAAATTCAACTAAAACTTAAAAATAGTTTACTACAAAATTAGACTAGACCGTTTGAATTTGCACTCACTGTGCGTGGTAATCTGCTGACTTCGAATTTTTAAAAGGATTTGTTATTTACTTATTATAAAGAAACGGAAAAAGAGGAGAACAAATCGGCGGATCGTTGGGAATGGGTAGTCATTACTTGGAAGTTGGAGTTTACACGCAGTCATGTCTGCAACTCACCACATTGCATTGAGTGCTGATAGCTCACTACGAGTAACTTTAAATATATAAACACATGTCCAATCACGAAATATTCTGACAGAAGAAGAGAGACCACTTGTGCAGACCGTTGATTACGGCCAGAATGCTCAACTCAGAGTCCTTTCGTTTGAATTCCAGATGAAGCATCGGTGGATACAACAATGGATATGAGAGGAGTATATATACACCCCTCCAGGATTCCTGTTGTATACACAGTGAGAATCTATCGTGCTGCTCGAGGTGTTACCATATCTGGCATCTCTGCCATTCTAGTGGTTCTACTGTTCATTCTGTATTGTGTCATCGTAGCAGTTCCTGTTGGGTTTCTTCTGTATACAGGCCCTCTGAAACTCATCTCTATTGCAGATAGTAACAATGGGAACACCACCAGTCTCTCTCCTAACTTTTCTTCACGACCCACTTCGTATTATCTGGAGAAAGAGCCGAGAAATGAAGCATCTAGACACGACTTTGAAGGAAGAATTGAGATTTCTACAGTTGAAGGTTTGGAAATTGTGAATAATGGCAGTGAGGTTATGCAATCTGGCGATTGTGATTTTTCTGTGGGTTCGTGGGTGTGGGACGATTCCTATCCCCTCTATGAGTCTCGCAACTGCCCTTTTGTCGATCAAGGATTTCGGTGCCAGGAGAATGGCAGGCCTGATAGTGATTACTTGAAATGGCGATGGCAGCCCTCTCACTGTGATCTCCCAAGGTAAATAATGAATTCTCCTCATGCAATTTAATTTCATTCTGTCTGTAAAACTTACAACCATAGATGACGTGCCTTGCTTAGTGCAGAGCTTCTGGCAGTTAGCCTCAATGTAAAATCCAATCACTACGACTTTAGTATTAATGTAAAATCCATCCAATCACTACGACTTTTTCCTCTGCCTGAACACCAGAATTTGGTCATGTAATCTTCCTCTGCTTGAACATCAGAATTCGGCCATGTAATCTTTACCAAATTGCAATTTTCAATGGTTTTTAATTCAAAAATAGATTCAGCATCCTCTAGTACTCTTAATGCAAGCACTGAAATTGTATTCTTAACGCAAGCACTGAATTCCCAATACAATGAAGTCCAAGACTGAGATCATCTCGCTGTGGCCCTTATTGGCTTGTCCTTTATCACTTGGTATCATGTGCACTTCTCCAGAATCAAATTGTAAATCATAAAGTAACATTTTTTAGGATTTGCATACTGAACCTACAGCATACAACAGTGRACTTCTTTCACCCACCTAATTGACCTCTAGTGGCTGTAAAACCCTATTAGGCCTGCAATGATTATAACGATCTTGCTCTGTGGTCTTGGATTTCTATGAGAAATTCCCAATTCAATGAAATCCTAGACTGAAATCATCTCACTGTGCCCCTTATTGGCTTGTCCTTTATTGGTAAGTCACTGGTGTGACCTGCTAAGCCATCGAAATATCGTGGGTGTTATATTTGAGCCCTGAGCTCTGCCTACCACTGTGATAACTTGGCTGTTTGCCTACCCAAAACGAAAAATGTGAATATTGTGATAATCCAGGGATTTTAGGACTGACAAAGCTTCTTTTGGGATTTCAGAATGTTTAGCAGGCCAGGCTTTGTCTATCTGTTTTTCATGGCATTAATTAAAAAAATTGTCACTTTTCTGTTACACCTAGTCTGCTATAGGGGGTGTTTTAGTTTACTGACTATCCGAGCTCCTAAATGATAAAATCTGAATAATTCAATGCCTGAGAACGCAATGTGTGAAATGCTTTCAAAATAGACTGGTATGTATAAAAGGTCGAATATGTTGGAGCTCTGTCCTTTGCCAGCTCAAATTAAAAATATCAGTTCTTTGTTGGATACAGTTGATTTTAGAAGGAATGGACAGAGGATTTTTTTTTCTTGGAAGTGCGGCACACCACTGAACACAAGGATCTTCTGTTTAGCTAAGCTTCTAGGACAGGGCGCACTCTTCCATAGAAATCACCCTGGAGTTGCACCTGATCCCAATGGTTATTCCTTTCTTCAAGGGAATTGTCATCGGGAGTTCATGCACATTCATCAAATTGGAACCCAATTTGCAGCTGCTTTTGAGCTGATAATTGCTTATAAAATGCTCAATGAGCAGAGAGGGTTAACACCAGTATATAATGCTGATAAATGCTGCGTGTTTATAAGTTTGAATTCACTGCTTTGTCTTTGCGTGTATTTTCTGAACTCATTGTCTTCTCAACATTCATCGAATAGATTTAATATCCCGTTTGAATTGAACTTCAGGTTTAATGCAAGCGACTTCTTGGAGAGGATTCGCAACAGTCGTGTGGTGTTTGTGGGTGATTCCATTGGGAGGAACCAGTGGGAGTCTTTGATTTGCATGCTAGCAGAAGCAATTCCGAACAAGAATCGGATTTATGAAGTCAATGGAAATCCCATCACAAAGCACAAGGGATTTCTGGCCTTCAGATTTGTAGATTACAATTGTACAGTAGAGTATTACAGGGCACCATTTCTAGTTTTCCAGGGCCGCCCGCCGAGAGGAGCTCCTCCTGAGGTTCAAACCACGCTGAAAGTCGATGCTCTGGATTATACTTCACATCTTTGGTCTAATGGAGATGTGCTCATCTTCAACACAGGACACTGGTGGAACTATGAGAAGACAATAAGAGGGTATGCATGGTTTTTGGTCTTTGGTTTTTGAGAGAAGAAACTATATCAGTTTGAGGGGAATGAAATTTTTTGACAGAAGTTTTTGGCAGGGGTTGTTATTTCCAGGAGGGAAACACTGTGGACATGAAGATGGATGTCGAAACTGCACTCCGGAGAGCAATGAAGACATGGGCTCAATGGGTCCTTCAGCATCTCAAATCTGAGAAATCCCATGTGTTCTTGCGCAGCTATGCTCCTGTTCACTTCAGGTAGTTTTGGCTTCACTGGTCTATGGAAAATGCTTTCAATTCATAGGATGGAATATCTGTGTACTAGATGTGAAAAAGAAAATACGACCATTCTTGTATGCGATTTTGATTTTGAATTGGTGAAGCTCAGGGTTCAAACATTTTCCTCTTAAATGGTAGGATTTGATGATTTTCAAGAGTACTGTATTGAAAAGTTTATCTGAGATATGTGTCTTGTTTAACATCTTTGAATGCAGAGGAGGGTCCTGGAAAACTGGAGGGCAGTGTCATAAGGAAACTTGGCCAGACTTAAATTCTACTTGGTTGCAAAGGGAGCCAATAAGTAACCAAATCATGTCTGAAGCAATCAGACAACTCAATGGCAAGAAGAATGTGCAGTTATTGAACATAACATATTTGACCGAATTCAGGAAGGATGGTCATTCCTCATTGTATTATTTAGGGGATGGGCATGGACCAGCTCCGATCCACAGGCAAGATTGCAGCCACTGGTGTCTACCTGGGGTCCCAGACACATGGAATCATCTTCTTTATGGCTACCTGCTTGCAAGTGGGTATGCAAAAGATAGGAGCACAGGAGTGAGCAAGGGGTAACATTCTTAAGTAACCTACATTTCTGGATGGTGTAAAATTTGTTTCCTCCGTACCATTCCCCACAAAATGGGAGGTGTATTGTTAAATTTGTTGATTCATAAACAGCAAGAAGATCTGCTGATAAGAAGAGTTCATTGTACTTAGCACATTACCCTATGAGCCAGGGCTGAGATGGCATTCTTTGGAGAATGAAATAATAATTTGCAGTAATGGTAGAATGGGAAAACATGACCTTTCTGTAAGTGGAAAATCATGACCCTTGATACAATCTATGCATAAAGTTGGACCATATCCTCATATATATCATGGTTTATATTTAATAACATAAAGTAGCATGGCCAGACCATGTGCCTGTGAAGCAGAAATCACATTTTTTTTTCCTTCCACCGTTGGGGTTTGCTTGTTACAATCTCTTCTTTCTCATAAAGACGAACTTAGGGCCGTGTAAACACGTGAATTGTACAAAATACACGAGGTCGTTAGGTTCCTCCATATATGTATTTCAATCAATTCTCAATGAGAATTAAATTTACTTATGATTGATCCGCCCCTCTTACAATTGAGGGTGAAAAGAATGTCCACTTTTTGTTGAAGTTAATAAATTAAAATAGAAAAAAAATTGAATTAGTCTTAAAAATTGAAAAAGATGAACTGAAGATTGATTGTGATATTTTGGGTTATTACATAGTTATTCTCTAGTGCCTTCACATTGAAGGCAGCTTGTATTGCTGGTCAGAGTGTGGCCTTTTGATCATAAGGTAAGTTGGGCCATTATGGCCTTTTTATCCCCGAACAAGCCCTTGAGCTAATTGGAGCTGAGCCCTTGAGCTAATTGGAGTCGAGACCAGTCCAAAGATTAGGCATTTTGGAGATTAGGCATAGTGTTGAAGACCCTCTAAAAGTTTGTTTTGGAGATGTACCATGAGGTAGTGATCCTCCTCGATATTGAAATTTCTAATTCTGAGTATGATAGTTTATACAATCATTTTCAGGCATTCTAGGTTACTTTGTTAGGAGGGGATATTGAAATTTCTAATTCTGAGTATCATAGTTTATACAATCATTTTCCGGTATTCTAGGTTACTTTGTTAGGAGGATGCCCCTTGAGGTAGTGATTTGAGGATGGATCAAAGAGGTGTGGGAGCCACATGGGTTGCACTGCACCCATATTCATATTCTGACAAAAACTTCTTGTTTCATTTTGTTGACTCGGCCCATGTGCAGGGGATCTTGCAACGAGGCCCATGTGTCTAAAAAAAAACCTCATTATTTTTTTTTATGTTTGGTCTTAGGATTTTTTGCGGAGTGCAATTTCCCGGTCTCCCAATGCAATGGCGGCTAGTGCTAGAATGTCTCTTCACCCCTTTGGGGGTGTTCGTTTTCCATGAACCTAAAAGATTCTTTAACTTGTGACATCAATACCATGTTTTTGTTAGAGTTGACCTTCCAAAGAGATCAAGGAATTTGTGCTCAGGATAGGGAAATGGGCCCACATAAAACTAGTTCACTACATAAATATACCCCGTACTTGCTTTTGTTGTCAAAGCCCAGAGCGTTATATTCGACATTGTTTGCTTATGTCACACATGGACCTAGAGTTGACACCACTCACCCAAGCCCCATGGTGCTCAATGTGGGGGAAGAGACCATTATATTCGACATTGTTTGCATATGTCACACATGGACCTACGGTTGACACCACTCACCCAAGCCCCATGGTGCTCAATGTGGGGGAAGGCTTTTGGACTTAGATTGTAAGGAAGAACAAAGGTTCTAGAATGACCAAGACTTAAGCCATAAGGCCTTGGCCTTGGCCCCCAAGGCCCCAATTAGGATTGGCCTCTCTTGGCTGTCAACATCAATGGTCAACAAGCCTTCCTCTAGTTTAGTGCAACAAGGGGGTGGAAATCGTAGAGCTCACTCTACTTCGTTGCTTATGCATTCTTAGGAAGGATAATGTAGTTGGCATTGATGGCCACCAAAACGACTCAAATGGACCACCCTTGGAGATTTTTTGGGGAATTGTAATGTTACAAGAAACATTTTTTTTCTCTTTTTGACCTCGAGGACAACAAGGCAAAGATGCAAGATGCTGTAATTTTTTAATGAAAGTGACCTCTTGAAATCTCTAGGGCTTGAATGACCTTGGCATAAAACACAATGTCCACCAATGATTGTCTACTTTGGGATATACATTTTGTTTGAAAGTAGTCAAAATTGTAGGTTTTATGTTGCATACGACCTAGTCTGTAATTTGGTCGAAGGCTAAGGCTTTTCGTTCTAATGGGAAAGGTGGCGTTGTTGTTCTCGTCTCTCCACACTTAACTAGTGTTGTTTTTTATTGGGGTACCAACCCATCATAGAAACTTGTATAGGTGTTGTTGAATCTTAATGGAAAGGTGTTGGTCCTAGCTAATATCTATGCTTCTAATGGATAGGACGAGTGTGCAACTTTTTGATGTAGGTTAGTAGATGAGATCCTAGACACCCCATGGCTCATTTATGGAGATTTCAACATGGTTGAATGCTACGAAGATAAAAAAGGGGTGTTGCTTGTGTGCTTTTCATTTGGGCAAAAATAATCCTTGTTCACACTAAAATCCACCATGGGCTATATCACCCCAATTGAAATCAATGATAGGACTATCGAGTATATGGTTTACTTGGATGAATTTCAAAATGAGGCCAAATCGAATGTACCAAGAGTTCAATGGGGTTCTACATTTTGAGATAAAAATACTTTTGTTTTGATTTGGATGGTGGCCAACTAGTGTGTGTGTAGATAACATTGCCACTCTATGAGAGCACTAGCCTTTCTTGTTTGCAATTTCATGGGGAGCCCGAAGAATGCTTCCTTAAAGAATCCAATGTATCAAGAATGTTTCCCACGCCCAAATCCTAGGTTGCCTAGCCTATAATCGAACTATGTGGATCTTGATTTCTGGACCATGTGGGGATTCTAGTTGGATACTAGGGTGGGAAGACATAATTTTTTGAATGGTTACCTTTATAAGGGGTTGTGGTAGGTATATTACTAACATCAATGGTGTGCATAGTAGATTTTTCCAAAGGGAGTTGGAGGAAGTCATGAAAGTTGTGTAGCATGATTCATACAATTAAGACAAACAAGCTTGTGCAACAATGCTATGCCATTTGCTTCGAGTGGAAGATGTCCATTGAGCAAGGGTCACCCAACTGTGCACACAACCACTTTGGCTCAAAACAAGGGATAGACCCATGAAATCCTCCTTTAAGGCCCTTTCCACTAAGGAGACTAGTCAAAACAACATTTCTTTGAGCACTGCATTGGATCTGTTAAGCCCTAGACAAAGTCTCATGTTAAGCATAAATCCCCATGTAAATCCCTATATATTGAGTTATTACATTTCTATTGTTATATTAGTATTGTCGGTTAAACCCTTTAATTGTAATTGTATCATTTTTCTCCTATATATAACAATGGGACATAGTTTGAGAATAATCTCATCTTGTACATTTGTTTTATTGTAAAATGAGGTTTCCCCTTTAAAGATGCTTATATTTCATTCTTCTATCTAATTCTCAAGGGGTAGAGTTGTTTCTCTTTCTATTTTTAGGTTATTTGGGTGTCTGTTGTCTAACTTTTGGTTTTAGAGCATACAATCTTAAGGTTTTTCTTTTTCAAACGAGAAATCTTGGAATTTTAGCTATAATTCTTTTTTAGTGAAGTTTCAAACTATGAAATTTTCAGGAGCTTGAGAAGACATAACTACTTGTGGTAAAAAAAATTAGGTTTTGGTTTCATATACTTTCCTAGATATAGCCCATGGAAGTTAGGGTTTATGACTAGTCATGAAATTAGTATCAAACATGTCATCCTGTAATTTTCACAGTACCTTTTTTTCGGTGAAGTTTCAATTTGTGAAATTTTCAAGAGTCTGAGGCGACATAGCAAAAAAGTATCTATGGTAGAAATTTTAGGTTCTTCTTTTCTATAATTTCAGAAATACAAGTTGTGGAAATTAAGGTTTTTGACTCGTCCCAAAAATTATCATATCTAGAGCTTGAAACGTACAAATCGAGTGTCACTAGTTTCTTTGGAAAGAAGACATACCATAGTGTTTCAGGTTCAAATTTCATAATCATATTAGAAAAAATGGACACGTGGAATTCTGTACAAGTTCACTATTTGGAAAGGGATGGGAATCAACACGTTTTGGGAAAGTTACCATAACTTTCACTTGGCACATCAATTTTTTGTCAAAACCATGACATTATAGAGAAGACATATTAGAGTACTATAGTACAAAATTTCATATTTAGAAAAGGTCAAAGTTTCATAGATACATCGGGATAAAGGTAGGATATCAACACATTCTATGAATCGAGGTTTTAAAGGTACGTAACTTACAATTGACATAAACTTGATCGAAAGATCTATTTTGGATGATTCAAAAAGTCTGATAAAATTAAATATAAAAGAACTATAGATAAATATTATTCGTATCCCACACGACAAAGGGTGTTCCAAAAAACACTACACCAATTAAACCTCCAGAGAGTTCAACCATGACACATGAAGAAAGTGAAGAGATGCATAACCAATTATCCAAATCGGAGAATCGATTTTAGGAAATGGGTAATATTGTGTTGAAAAAGCTTGACTTGTCACATGTGAAAGAAGTACTTAAAGGGGAAATGGATCAAAAGTTGGAACAATTACAAAATTCCATGGAACAAAAGTTGGAACAATTACAAAATTCTAGGGATCAAAATATGGATAAAAATATGGAACGATTACAAAATTTCATCTCATCCATTATCTTACATGCCCTAGATGAGAAATTCCCTAAAGGAGATATCAGGACACAAGAAAATCATGAAAATAGGGATAACAATGTGGAGAATAGAAAGATTGAGTCCCATAATCATGATTATTCATTACTTCAAGATTTGCATCATTGGGGTTTCAACTCGACACCAAGGAACTACTTAATTCCCAAGATTGATATGAGGAAATTTTATGATAAAGATCATATAACATGGATATTCCATATGGAGCAATTATTTGATCTACATCGAATACCAAATTTACAAAAGGTAATTCTTGCATCCTTGTATTCCGAACCTGATCGATTTGTTTGATACCAATAGCTTTGTGAACAAAAAAATTATTCTATTGTCTCTTGGTCAATTTTTACAGATAAATTGATATCACATTATGGAGATATTAAGAGAAATACATTCTTTAGTCAATTGATAAATCTTCGACAAAGAGGTCTAATTACAAAGAACATTCATCAACTCTAAAAACTAAGTCTCAAGGTAAAGAATATTCCAGAGGATAATTTGTTAGATCTCTTTATGGGCAATTTAAAGGAGATCATTCAACATGAGGCATGTCTCGTTCAACCTAAATCCCTAAAGCATGCTTTCACT
>SNQJ01S0000500.1:0-11307 GCA_010110895.2 Picea sitchensis | reverse complement strand
AACATCCCTGATAGTTTTTCTAGCAATCTTACACTCTTTATCATACCAAGGGTTGGTTGCTCTATTTTCCTTTTTACATGATGCCCCAATAAAAAACTTGTTCATGGAAGTAGAGAGGGTTGTCATAAATTTATGATAGAAGTCTTCAATATTGTGCTTATTTGATAGGAAATTTAGTTCATTAAAAAAGATCAACTTTACTTTTGTTAAAAATCAAGTACTTTTGTTAATCATAACTCTCTTTTATAAAAAATTTGTGCATAACAAAATTTAAAATTAAAATTAAAAATTTATTATCAAAATCAAACTTATGGTTGTTTAAAATGTCAAAATTTATTATTTGATTGCATATAAAGATATCACAACCTACAATATTACTAAATCCATAAATAAAATTCATCCAATTAAATTTCAACTACTCCATTAAAGCATTCCATAAAATTTAACTCACATAAATTATTTCTAATTAATAAATTCACATCCATCTACTATTAATTGATTCAACCTATTCTAAAATAAATTTAAATAATTATCTCACTTATTTAATTCATGCACCTTAAAAATAAAGAGAGAATATCCATGACTTAAATTTTATTAATTGAAAAGTATGAAAGTGACACGGCACCATTCTTTTAGAGGGAAATGACATTAGAAGTAGTCTTCCAAAGCTTCCACGCCTTATTAATTAATTGAAATATAAATATGATTTTTGATTGTTTGATAAAATAAAGTAGTAATACTCTTATATATATATATATATATATATATATATATATATATATATGGTTTAGTATAATTAAAATTAATATAAATTTTATATAATTTTGATGAAATATATATTTTTTTTTAAATTTTTTTTTTAAATAAAAAAGATTATATTACTTTAAAAAGTCATCATAGGTTATACATAGTTCAAAGTCTACCACCTGTTCTGACACATGCATGGAAACTAGAACAGGTGGCTTGCAGAGCTGATAGACATGTCGGTAGGTCAGAATCAAAGTCTAACTAGTGCAAAATTTAACTGCAAATGTATCATATCTAGCCCCGATAACATGACAATAAGAAAACTAAAGATTTGACAAACCCGAGTATTCATCATGGCAGAAAGTGAAAACGAATGGTTGGCAACAAGTGGGGCAATGACGTTTGGCAGGCTCGTTTGACAAGGAGTCAAACAGGAAGTCCAGGTGACGACTGAGGGTGCTCTAGTGATGAAGTTGGTCTGCGATGTCCCGACACATTTCAAAAATCAACTACAGATGATCCACTAAGAATTTGTGTGTACTGAGCATCTCTGGCCCTGAGCTCGCAACATTGGACAGGTCATGGGCCGTTGAAGCTAGTTGTGTTTTTTCTTCCTCAAACCTTTTCAGAGGAGTCTCCTCCTCAACCAGGCAGTACTCCAAGTCTATCCCGGTGGTCCCATTGAATGACACATTGACGTTTGCGATTGTGCCCCTTGTTGAATCTTCCAACCAATGTGGAGGAATTTCTTCCTCTATCACACAACCGCCTAGTGGTGTCATAGGATGGATAGGGGGGATGACATTGACAATTGGTTCTGTCGGCACAGTGGTATCCTCCATCCAATTTGGAGGAATTTCTTCCTCTATTGGACAACCACCTGAAGCAATCATAGGGTCAGAATTTTGAGACATTAGCTCCAAATTGCAAAGGGGAAGCTGAGAATCATCATGCCAATTTTGGTTAGAATGGGGCGAAACGACAGAACTGGTGAATGGGTTGGGAGGTAGAGAGGGGACCAAGGAAGGGCCTTGACGACGATGCTTGGATACAAAGCTATAGTAGGTCGGCCCACGTTTGGGTTTTCCCCTTTCATGTGACATGGTGTAAACACAACAAAGAGAGATGGTGCAATGCTCAGACACCAGGGGGAAGAGAGAACTGATGGGGACGAAGGTTGAGTGCATACAAGAAATGGACACCAAAGGGGAAATGGAATCAACATGTGCGGGAGCATGGCCCGAGTGGAGAGAAAGTTCAGGCAGGGAATGAAAAGCCGACTGCATATGCAAGATAAAATAACCACTGTGAAGTATTACCTCCATTAAAATCATTGAGATGACAGTGAAAGGTTCCATGAGGACTGAGTTGA
Organism: Picea sitchensis; assembly: GCA_010110895.2. Lineage (NCBI taxonomy): Eukaryota > Viridiplantae > Streptophyta > Pinopsida > Pinales > Pinaceae > Picea > Picea sitchensis. The sequence continues at coordinate 9,188 of SNQJ01S0000500.1, read as the reverse complement.
TGATGCCTAGCTGCCCCGTACTTGGTCTGGTGAGCCATAACTGATGTTGAATGTGCGCCATTAATATTCCCTTGTTGTTCCGACGCATTATCTCCCTCCTAGCATGAATGTTAAGCATGGTGAATGGACTGAGGGGGACTGATCTAGGTGGATATCTATGGCCACCCACCTTTTCCAACTGGCTCAAAACAATTTTCTGGAAATTTTGGCAATTTACTATTTTTAACAATTTTAACTTCTGGGGCCATTTTGAGGGCCTAAATGAAGGTTTTTCAGGATCGAGCTTATCAATGATATCCAAATTCATGATTTATCCCCCAAAATGAATCTCCTCGATGATACCTTTCCAACGGGCTATCATACGCCTAAAACAGAGATCGTATGCAAAAGTTACGACCCCGGGAAGTTGATGTACTAACTTACCCAAAAGAGGCACACATGACTTTTGGCACTTCATCTCCTAGGGTAGGTTTTTGGATGTCTAGGGTTTTTGGAATTCCTGTTTATTGTAAAAAGGCCTTTAGAGCCTCATTGTAATGATATTCTTGCAAATGAGCGCAACCGTCACATCTCTTCTCAGAGATAAGCCGCCACCATTCTAGCAAGCTTGTTTCCACTACATTTTACAATTTCAGCTTATTTCCTTATTGAATATAAAACCAATTTTATTGTATCTCTATTATTTTGTGTTAAGCACCTGTTAATAATATGTAGTCATTTTGTTCTTCTCATAAAATATGGATCAGTGGTATCAAAGTGGTCTTCTCCTTGTCATCTTAATGCATGTCCCCAACGAGGTCGAAGTACAAAGAGTTGGGTCTCGAGCTTGTTTCTCTTGAGGACAAAAGCTCTCGCATGCCCAAGTGACCTCTCATGGTAGGAGAAAATAAAGATGATGAGACAGGAGATCCTTTCAAACTGTTGATTGAGGAAGCCCTCACGCAACAAAGGAACGAGATGATGGATAGTTTCGTGCAAATCCTTCGACGACTACCAATAGGCAACACATCTTCTTCGAGCGGAGGCCCTGCCCCCTTCAAGGTACAAATAAACTTTGATATTCCTATATTTGAAGGTTAGATAGACACAGATGTTGTAGACAAGTGGTTGAATCTACTAGAAGGGTATTTTTCTGTCCACAACTTTTCGAATAGAGAAAATATTACTTTTGCGCTCCTCAAAGTCGTTCCCCATGCCAAAGATTGGTGGGAAACTTTCTGTGAGCAAAAGGAAATAGAGGAACCCTCATTATTTATAGTCACGGCCACCTGGGAATCCTTCAAGGATGCTATTAAGGAACAATACTACCTTGTCAGAATTTATGACGACTTGTATACCAAATGGACCACACTACGACAAGAAAGAGACCAAGCAGTGCCAGATTTCACAAACATATTCCATACCTTGCGCACCAAGCTGGGTATCAAATATTCAGAGCGACATCTGGTGCTCAAGTATCATGGCGCTCTGCATAGATACATCCAGACTGAAATGGAATTTCTTGACATCTCATCCTTGGGCGCGACCTACCGATATGCCGTCAAAATCGAGCAGAAGCTCAAACAAAAGACCCGGCAATTTGGACCTGGGAACCCCTCACAACAAAAACCAGGAAAGGATGGCCCCAACCCACAGAACAAAAGACAGAGAAAATATGGGCAGTATCAGGACAACCATTCCAAGCCATAAGCAAAGAAGGACACCGGAAAGACAACGAAAGATACCAGGAAGTGGTGTGACTTCCATAAGAGCCCTTGGCATAACACTGCTGACTGCCGCTCAAAGCAGTCGTTGGTGGCCAAAGTGAAAGACTCTAAATCAGATGCGAGTTCTGACTCTGAGCCATAACCAAAAAGGGGAAGACGGATAATTGACGCAGAACCCAGTGCCACCGTTGCTACCACCAAGCTCCATCCTGGTGAACCAGATGAGCCAGAAGAAGGAGAATGCCTCTTCCATTCACAGATGTGGGTAAAAGGCACCCTGCTGCACTTCATCGTTGATAGCAGTAGCCAGAAGAACCTCATCTCAGCAAAGGTCATCAAGTGGCTGACCCTACCGACAATGCCACACCCACAACCCTGCACCATTGGATGGCTCCGCCAAGGAAGCGATCTCCGCATTAGCCAATAGTGTCGACTGTCATATGACATCAAGCCCTTCAAAGATAAGGTATTGTGTGATGTTGCTCCTCTCGAAGTTTGTGATGTTCTTTTGGGCCAACCTTATTTATGAAAACATCATGTTGTATATGAGTCTAGGCCTCGTAGTGTTATTATTACTTTGAACAAGAAATTGTACAGGATACTCGAGGCAGTCCCACCTAGTGCTATTTCCTTGATCTCTGCTAAGCAATGCAGGAAGGTCATCTCTCAGACGAGGAGGTTTGTCTTCTTCGTGATTCGCTCTCAGAATAAGTGAAAGATCACAACCACATCCAGGGTCTCTGCGGCCGACCTCTCCACACAGCAGAAGCAAGTAGACAAGGTCGTGGAAGAATACTCAGATATCTTCTCCTCACCTACTAGGGTACCTCTGCATTGCTCGGTCAAGCACCCCATCAATCTGACCCCCGACGCACCATTGCCCAATGGGCCAATCTATCACCACTCTCTGTTAGATAATGAGGAGATTAAGTGACAGATCCAAGAACTACTCCGAAAGGGGCACATCCATCCCAGATCATCACCTTGCAGGAGCCCAATTGCATTGGTATAGAAGAAATATGGAACCTGGCGACTCTGCATTGATTATCGAGCTTTGAATAAAATCATAGTCAGAAACTGGTACTCGATTCCCCGAATCAATGACCTTCTTGATCAAATCATGGGGGCCAAATACTTCAGTAAGATTGATCTGAAGTCTGGCTACCACCAGTGCCTGATAGAATAGACAGATGCATGGAAAATTGCCTTCAAGTCAAAGGAAGACCTTTTTGAATGGTTGGTCATGCCCTTTGGTTTGAAAAATGCTCCAACCACTTTCAGGAGGATGATGGAGGATATCCTGCGACCATTCACCAATACTTTTGTAGTGGTGTATTTGGATAACATTCTCATTTACAACAAGACTTGGGTCGAACACTTGTAGCATATTCAGCAGGTTCTGCACACCTTGCGACAACACAAGCTATATGCCAACTTAGAAAAATGCTCCTTCACCATGGACAGGCATCATCTGTGCTACATCATTGATCAACATGGCGTACATGTGGATCCAACCAAGATCCAATTCATTTGTGACTGGCCGGCCCCAACCACACTTACTGAGCTTTAGAGCTTCTTGGTCCTTGCCAATTTCCACCGCAGGTTCGTGTTGGGATTCTCCCATATTGCATGGGCCCTCATCTAAATAACCAGGGGTGGTGGTAAGGTGAAATTTGTGTGGGGCCGGTCCCAACAACAAGCGTTCGATGATTTGAAGCAGTGCTTGTGCTCAACCTCAGTACTTTCACTACCGGATCTGTAGCAACCCTTTGAGATCGAGAAAGATGCTTCAGACTAAGTGGTGGGCATCGTTCTCACTCAGCATGATCACCCCGTGGCCTATCATAGTGAGACACTATCAGATGCTATCCGTAAGTACCCTACTTACGACAAAGAAATGTGATCCATTGTGAAATCCTGCCACCAGTGGAGACATTACATTCTTGGGAAGGAGACAATGATCCACACTTATCATAAGCCACTGCAGTTCATGCAGACACGAGGAAAATTGCAGAATGATCGCCATCAAAAGTGGTCCACATACTTGCAGCAATTCCACCTCAACATCAAGTATAAAATAGGAAGCACCAATCACGTCATTGATTGCCTCAACAGAATGCCATGCGTGACACTCACCATGGTGCTAGACTCTTGCGGCCATGAGACCTATGGATGGCCCCAACTCTATGAGACAGATCCAGACTTCGCCACCACCTACCAAATGTTGGGTGCAAACGCAGTTGTCGATAATTTCCATCTTTATGATGGGTTGTTGTGTCGTATGGGCCATATATGTGTTCCATCAAGCGAGCAAGTGAAGCTGATATGGGAATCCCACTATAGTTGATTGGCAGGACACTTTGGCGTCGAAAAGACCAGTGACGATGTTACAAAAACATTTCTATTGGCCAAAACTTCGATAGGAGGTCAACAAGTATATCAGGTCTTGCACTGCTTGTGCTATTTCCAAACCGACCACTAAGAAACAGGGCCTGTACACCCCTCTTCCTACTCCTGACAGGCCATGGGAATCCATCTCAATGGACTACATGTCGGACCTCCCCTCCACCAAGAAGGGAAAATGACTGTGTTTTTGTTGTTGTTGATCGCTTTTCTAAGATGGCGATTCTGGTTGCCTGCAAGAAGAACATCACAACAGAGGCCACTGCCAAGCTCTTCTTTGAATGAGTCTGGGTACATTTTGGAATCCCACAAACCATTGTCTCAGATCGAGACAGTCGATTTCTCAACACATTCTAGTCGAGCCTCTGGTCACTGCTGGACACCAAGCTCACCAAATCCACGACCTTCCACCCCCAGACAGATGGTCAAACCGAGGTCGTAAATCGAATGATTGTGCATATCCTTCGCATGTATAATTCAAAGCACCCTCACACATGGGATGAGAGCCTTCCCTATGTCCAACATAGCTACAATCGATCCCTTCATAGATCAACCGACCACAACCCCTTTCAGGTGGGATTGGGATTCCAACCATTGGGTCCCCTAGATGTTGCACTTCCCCTTGCAGTCACCTCAACCGACTCATCTCTTGCTCCAACTGAAGCTGACAAAGCCACCCAGTTCATTGAGAAGATCCAACACATCTACCAACGGGTTCAGGATATCCTATAGAAGTCCAATGACAAGTACAAGCAACGACATGATCAACATCGGGTGCCACATAAGTTTTAGGTGGGCGACAAAGTTTGGTTGCACTTGCAGAAAGAATGCCTTACAGGACCCTGTCGGAAGCTTCACCCACTCTGTTATGAGCCGTACACCATCACCAAGTTCGTGGGGGATAATGATTTTGATCTCAACATTCCTCCTTTCCTTGACTTGCACCCAGTGTTCAACGTGGATCTCCTTTGCCCTTATTTCCCACCATTATTGGACACCTCAGACGTAGCAGAACCACTGACACCAACATAGCTCAACTCCGACTGCATACAACATGCATCTAATGATTAGATTGTGGACACACATATCAAGGGCACTTGACATCAGAGGATCCAACTTTATCAAGTTGTCAAAGCAGGGCAACTCCTGCAACAAGGCAAGTGGCTCACCTGGGGCCAAATTCAGCGGAAATTTCCTCATCTGATGGGGGAACTCAATGCTATGGAGACCATTGCTTCCTAAGGAGGGAGGATTGATCCAGGTGGATATCGGTGGCCACCCACCTTTTCCAACTAGCTCAAAACATTTTTTTGACAATTTACTATTTTTAGCAATTTTAACTTCCGGGGCCATTTTGAGGGCCTAAATGAAGGTTTTTCGGGATCGAGCTTCTCAATGTTAGTATAAGGTATGATTGAGCCCCCAAAATCAATCTCTTCGATGATACCTTTCCAACGGGCTATCATATGCCTAAAACAAAGATTGTATTCAAAAGTTATGACCTCGAGAAGTTGATGTACTAACTTACCCAGACGACGCCCACATGACTTTTGGCGCTTCATCTCCTAGTGTTATGTTTTTGGATGTCTAGGGTTTTTGGCATTCCTGTTTATTGTAAAAAGGCCTTCAGAGCCTCATTGTAATGATCTTCTTGCGAATGAGCGTAGCCGTCACATCTCTTCTCAAAGATAAGCCGTCGCCATTCTAGCAAGCTTGTTTCCGCTACATTTTACAGTTTCAACTTATTTCCTTATTGAATAAAAAATCAGTTTTACTGTATCTCTGTTATTTTGTGTTAAGCACCTGTTAATAATCTGTAGTCATTTCATTCTGCTCATATAATTCGGATCAAAAATGCTAATGATGATGAACTTTAACTGCTCTATTCACATGTGTGCCAGGTAACACGAGATCGACAAATGTCATCCATCCAATTTTTATTTTTATTTTTCAATTAATTAAATATTATATAACAATTTAATTTCATTAAATATATTATCTAATTTAAAATTACACATTTATTATCTTCTTAAAAAAAATACTAATAACTTATCATTAAATTATATTAATAAAATTCTTTCAAAAACTAACCATCATAAAAAAAACAAAAATGTTTGGAAAAAAAACAACCATCATCAATTTATTCTTAGTGACGTATATTCAAAATCTAAACACAATTATATCGTACATATATTAAATAATGGTTGATTATATTACATATATTATATAATTGTTTTTTTGTTTTTATTGGGAGAATTGTCTTTCCTATTTTTTTTTTTTCATTGAACACGGTTGGAAGAGAATTATATGAAATTCAATCGTTAAATTTATAGTTTTAAAATATTAATGCTCCTAAAATTATAGGAACAATTCTCAGCTTCATCTTAATGTTTTTAAAATAATGAGAGAATATTTATCTCCATCTTATATTTAATGGTTATGATTAAATAGTTGTTTACTTTTTAAATATATCAATTTATATAACTAGATGATGAAAAAAAAAATATTATGTAAGATAATTATATAAAAATACAAGATTAAGTGATTATTTGATTTTAATATGATGGTTTCATTTATCCAAATCGTTAAAACAACGAAACCTAAGTTATTAAAATCATAAGAAGCTTGTATAATACTAAAGCATTTAGAATCCAAAATTTGTTGCTATTTAATGTTTATTATATTCTTAATAAATTCAAAATTATTTTTTTATAATTTTGAATGGTAAATGATTTAATATTTAATATTCTTATTAAAACATTTACAATCCAAAATAAAAATAAGCAACAACCAAACAATCCAACCCATATCATGGATCTTCTAATAAAATATTAAAAAAAATGTCAAAGTGGTGTAGCATGAAAGGAAGGCATATCATTATATATATATATAATTTGGGAATACTAACTTAGAGGAGGAATTGTAACCGACTTAATAAAAAAATATTTGTATATTACAAAGAGAATTTTGTACGGACGTTCACAAATTCTTTGAAAATTTATTATATTCACTATTTCTCAAATTTAAGTTGATGTTTCAATGTTTTATATTCTTAAATGGATTAATTATTTCCTCTTAAGAATCTAATATTTAAAAAACAACCAACTACTAAAACGTGAATCGATCACTTCATTTCTAAGATAAGATCATATCAATAATTTAAATTATTAAATTATTTCTAAGATAAGATCACATCAATAATAAATGTTTTATGGAAAAAGGCAATGATTTTTATTTTTAATAATCTCAACCTATATTCGTACTAATTCTCATAATATATTAAAAAAATTATTAACGTGGGTAGCATCAAAGGGAAACGTGCAACTCGTATAGGCAATATTCCCACAATGATGTTTACTTCTATTTTATGTCGTATTGCCCCCACTTTTATAGAGGGGGACACTTCACCTTTCTTTTTCAAAGGGAAATGGGCTTATTTATAAGTAGGTCTTTTACAACTCCCTTTTAGGTTATCATGGTTATCTTAGTGGTTATATATGCTTATGAGGTTTGGGGTTATAGTGTTTAAAAGGAAATACCAGGAAAGTCTAATAAATTGAAAAGAAAAGTCTAATAAATTGAAAAGCTATTCATAGTTTAAAATCAAGTGTAATGCACTTTATTTTATTTGTGTTTTAGAAGTTGGGCTTCTACCAATTGGGAGTAAAGTTATGATTAGGTGTTTAAAGTACAAGCACAAGTTAGCGTGACAATGGAGAGGGTTTATGTTACTGCTTCAAACATCATTGAAGTCACTCAAGATTCAAAAGGATTGGATTATAGATACATTTTATTGGTTACATTATTGGGGAATAATGGAGGAGGATTCTTTCCAAGATATCAATATTGTTAAAAGAACTATCATAACTAGTTTAAAAGTAAATGTGGAGCAATAGGGAGACTGAGAATAAAAGAAAGTTGAACTACTACAAAGAAATCATTAACCCCGAATTAGAAGATTAAAATTATTTCCATTGTTGCCAGTGCAAGAAAGAAAATTAATATTCCAAAGTTAAGAACTAATTCCCATGAGGTTCATGGTGAAACAAGGTGTTGGACAAGACCTAAAATACTTTGTGATGGAAGAATTTTTAAATTCTTGAAGACAAATAGTGTAGAGGATGGAAAACACTTTCTCTGAATGTTCCACCTATAAATAAATTAGATCTAGGTTTCAAAACATTTGTGATAAAAATTGGACACTACAAGTTTTTAACTCGTAGAAATCAAAGGGAACTAGGAAATTTCATTTTCAAGTTATTTCATTATAAAAACAATTTGATAAACTAAAGTAACTAATTTAATTCGATAGGTTCGATAAATCAACATTTGTGGTAGTAGATAGTAATCATCATCATCGACATTGTAATAAAACCTCAAATTAAAAAATTAATAAAAAGTAAATTAAATATTTGTCTACAACTTTATTGTTTGTTTAAAAGAAAATCATTATTGGGTCTTACATATCAATGAAATTTTGAGACATTCACATTTACATGGGATTCTTCTTGGTATCTCCTTCTATCATTTTAGAATTCTAAGAATTATTTATCATGAATCTAATCTTGATGTGTACGGTAAACTTTGACAAACTTGAGCTTATTTCGATTGTATATTTAGGTCATAGGAGGCCCGAGCTACAAATTCAATGGTTGACTTTGCGACTGGTCCCTTTGATGACCCAGATCGACAATTGGGATAAGGATGGCTCCACAATGATGGGAAAACTATGGGAAATTACTACGGAATCACACCATCCAACTACTTCCTTGAATTTTTCTGCATTAATGCAATATAAATTAAGGCTCTGGCACCACCTTAGTCATGTGACCCATGCCCTGCGAAAAAAATACAACAATGTGTCAACAAAATAATCAAACTCTTGTTGTGATGTATATGATATTGCTCCACATGCCAAGTTTGAAAGGCATATTGATTATATACATGATAGATGTTTCTAGCATCACAAAAGTAATTTTAGACTCTTTGAGCATATCAATGTTGCTTATTAAGCTTCTCCTCTTGTTTGAAACTAGGGGGTTCTATTCCAATCTTTTATCCATGGCACCAAATTTGAGA
>SNQJ01S0000499.1:284957-296788 GCA_010110895.2 Picea sitchensis | reverse complement strand
ATGTATTCACTAATTCTATCAACATTGAAAATTTAAAAGGACTAAGCCATGCTTGAAAGGTATGACTAAGTCACTGTTATTGCATGGGGCTTTGTTTCCATTCTTTTATGCCCTCTTTTTTCTTTTCTTTTCTTTTCTTTTTTCTTTTTCTTTTACTTTTACAAATTATTTGAAGAAATGAAATATCATTTGTCAACAAGATCACCAGATACAGCTAATATCCAAGTCATACATTGATACCCATAATTTATGGGGTGATAACAGTATTTTCATATCACATGGTATCAGAGCAAGGTTTGATGTTTATTTTCAAGTGAATGCTTACGAGGTCCAGACTCAAGCTTGGTAAAGGATCATTTGAAGAGTACATTCCTGAGATTGGTTTGAGGCGTGCATTTCAAAAGCAAGAAATGGATTCAACAAAAGATAGGGATTCTTCTAATCCAAATCCTTTCGATACTAAACAGGCATTATTTTCCGCATTCATGGAAATGAAATCCATAGTAGAAGAAATGTATGAGGATCAAAAGAAGGCCAAGAGAAATGGTAGTAAAATCAAAGGAAATCCACATAACTTCGAGAAGCAATCGAAGTAAAAAGGGAAGTGTAAGAAGGAAGCTACAGTGAAGAAGGATGAAGAGAAGAATCCTACATATTCTCACTGTGAGAATAAAGGACATGATGAGAAGCATTGTTGGAAGTTGCATCCAGAATTGAAACTGAAGTGGGCTTAGTCTAGAAAGGGTAAATTGAATACCACGACCATAGTTCGGGATCTTGGATAAGATTATGAGGATGAAACCAGGGTTACAACTATGAGAATCAAAGGTAAATGTTTTTTTGCAAGTTTTGGTTCATGTACTTCTTTTGAAAAGTTTAAAGCAATCCCTGATGGAAGGCAAAGAAATGACTTGTGTCATTTACAAGTTATCTCAAAGCACACTAAGATTGATACACTTGTTGATAATGGATCACAAGTAAATCTTAATTCAGATCAATTTGTTCATAATTTGGGATTGGAAACTAGGCCCCATCCGAGACCATATCCTTTGGAATGGATTTGTGATAATGATTAGGTACAAGTAACTAAGCAATGCAAGTTACAGTTTGTGATCACATCCAGTTTCATTGATGAGGTAGAGTTGGACGTGGTTCCACTTAACATTTGCGGGATGGTTTTGGGAAGTCCATACTTGTATGACAAGAAGGCCATTTTCGACAGGGAACAAAACAAGTATCATCTTTTCAAGGATGGGATTAAGTTCATTGTGAGAGATCATCAAATAAAGACTAATTTGACAGTTGTCACTACAAGGCACATTCTAGTTAATACTAGTATCTAAGATTCAAATTTACAACCTATGGTTGAAAGAAGAGTGGGTCCTTTAGTTGATATTGTTCCTGTTAAGAAGGGAAAATAGGTTGATGGTTCATTCTCTTTCACATCTATATATTCAGTTGTGTTGTTCAGTTTATTTCTAATCAGTGCAGTATGGTTAGTAGCTACAACAATGAATGGTGTAGTTTGTGAATTTAAGGGAATGGTTAACTTGGTTAGCAATGTTGTTTCAGTCTTCATTATTGATGTGATGAGTCAGGTGCTCGTTATCCAAGTAGGATGGATGGATGATACTAGACAAGTGAGGCAACAATATCCTCACTTCATTTTTGAATGATCCATACTTTTGGAGGTCCTAAAGTTCTTCAGTGGGGAGGTGTGATCCAAGAGGATACAGAACGCTCAAAAGAGGTCCAGGAAGATCCAAAATTCTCAAAAATTATTCTTCTAAAATGATTTTTAAAATGAATTCATTGCATATATCTTGGTGATATATTTCCAACAGCGCAAAAATCACCTCAAACGAAGTTCATATGCAAAGGTTATGGTCAGTCAAAGTTTGGTCAAACCAAGGCAAAAGTCAAAGTATGGGTGCCATATGGAAACCCCACGGGTTGCCCCATGGCCATTCTATATAGATCGTACAACTGATATATGACATCATGTAGATATCAGGATGGTGATGTGGCAGCACAACAGGCTACCATGTGTCACCCGGAAATGGAATTTTTTAGGGGTCCATGTGGACCAATAAAAAAGTGTCGGGGTGCCACATGGCCGGTCTGTATAGGTTGTACAATTGATAGATGAAATCATGGTGATGTGGCAGCTCGATAGACTACCACGTGTCACAGCCTGACAGACTACAATGTGTCACCCAGAAACGACATTTTTGGGGGTCCATGTGGACCAATAAAAAACTGCCACATGTCATCTGTACAGATGACATGGAAGGTACAATTGGCATCCAAGTGGAAAATCCATACAGGGACAAGTGGCAAGGTTCTGATGCAGGAAATAGGTGGAACAATCAGAGAGTGCCACATGGCACTCTCTGATTGGAAAATAATGGCAAAGGGAGATTAAAATTCATTGGCTTGGATCGAAATCAAACCCATGACATATGGGGGAATATTACGAGCATATTCCAATGATTTAAAAAATATTCCCTTACCAATTCACCACATGTGTTGGTTTTTATAACTGACACTAAATATTGTATTTAAGTTTGGTTAAAATATCCTGAGAATAAAGGGGCTCGATTAGGCCGACTTTGGCCTATTTAAACTCAGCAACCATCCTGCATATGACATGGAAATGCATGCCAAAGGGAAAGAATGGAATTTCATGCCAAGTTCATAATTTTTCCTTCTTTTACATGCAAGAGGTGTCCCTCTTTTGGGTTTGTCTCATTTTTTGTTCCATAGAGTTCTTTGAGGGAAGTATAGGGTGTGTATACTCATTTTTCTCATAATTTTGAGAGGAATCTGATTGTGATGTCTATTTTGTGTAAAAAAGTTATGTATGAAAATTCTTAGTCCAATTTTTCATGTATGAGACCCATAGTCTCGTTATGCGTGCAAAAGGGGCTTTTTCGGCATCGATTCATAACATAGTCAAGTTTATACTCATTTTTCTCATAATTTCATGAGGAATTTAGTAATGGCCTATGTTTCTAGGAATGAGTAGTACAATTGAAGAGTGACTTCAAATTTGGCATTGTAATCCCATTTATGTAATGTTGGCATTTTGAGAATTAACAAAAGCAGTCTATTTCTCTCTATTGTGGTACTCATTGTTTCCACAAGTTATATTTATCAATTAATGAAGTTTATGGATAAGTAAGATATTCAGAAGATATTTTGAAAATAGTCAATTCAATCTTCAATTTCCCAAATCTGGTCGGATGTTTGCTTGTATTTATATACTAATTGACATCTAAGGATTTTCGAGCTAAATTGGTCTCAGAATTTGTTGATATTTTGGATCAAGTTGGTATCAAAACTCGTTTGGTATTTTCAAATCAAGTATGCATTACCACTTTCCCATCAATGTCAAATTGTGGCATCTTCATTTAAAAGTTGATGTAGGTTGATGGTTTTTCATTTTTGGTGACCTTGAAGGGGTGGTGTCTTTCATTCTAAACTCATCCTTTTTCTCGCCAAGGCCCTTAAGATCCACAAGAACTTTCCCTAGTTTTTGTAAAGACACAATATCACAGTTGTTTTTGTAAAAATATTGAAACTTTTTTGCAACTATTCCTAAGTCATTTCTCAATTGAGTGTAGCTCAAGTGGCTAAGAAAGAAATGTGTTGTCTCCCCCACCCAAGTTCAAATTCCACTTCGTGATATGTTTTATCTTAGTGAGTCAATTGTTATTGAGATGTTGAGTTGACCTTGAGCCTTGAAGAATATAGTTTACTCTGGGTACCATCCTCAAAATGAGGGGAAGTGCCTAGTGGGTTTCCCCGAGAAATGCATTACATGGGAAAACAAAACTCTACCTAAGTCACATATTTATATTTTCTTACTTTGTATTATTTTTGTGGTTTTTTGGGGAGGTGGGGAGCACACATAGAAAGAGCACAAATTGATAAAGGTATGATACCAACTTGTAGTTTTCTAATGCCCAGAATTAAAATTAACTACAATAAAGAGCATAGAAAATAAGGAAAAGAGTGGGGGCACCTACACACCCAAAGGTGGTTTTCACCCAAATCATAAGATATGGAAAAATATGTCTAAAGTAAAAATAAAAAACTAGTTGATTTGCATCGATAAAATTTTAAGACATACATATCAAGAGTTGGGGGGGGCTATTTTTTCAAAGGTAAACCTTGTTGGTAAACTTAAGGGATTCTTCCCCGCATTCATCGATGATACCTAGTTGTTGGCATAAACTAATGCACATAACCCAGGGGGATTCGAACAAAGCACTAGTCAAGACCAAAACTATTGGATTTGTATTCATAAAATGATAAGAGATACATATGGGTGGGGGGGGATTTTTTCCAAGGAAAACCTCACTGGGAAACCAAACGGATTCTCCCATAGATGGTATCCCTAGTAATATAGTTTTTGTATACTAGTGTATCTATCTAAGGGGGATTTGAAATGAACACTCGTTGACACGAAACTAGCCAAATACCTAATAATATTGATGACAACCAGTTGAGCCAACCCCTTAGGCTATGGAGGGGGCTATTAATATCAATAAAGTAGAAAAAATAGTTTAAAAACTCTAACTTTATATTCAATTCACTAATAAGACTCGTTATGTCCCTTATTATATAATTATTTTTTTTAATGTAGCATTATTACAAAATCATGAGCATACACAAAATAATGCATGTGCACATAGATTATAAGACCTAATAATGATATTGTGAATATAAGGTACAAAACAAGTTTACTATATTCAAGGTGGTAAGAAAGGTGTTCTTGTGCCATTATATGGAGAGTTGCCATGCCTAAAAAAGGGGTCTAAGATGAGAGTCTACGTGAGGACAAACTTGTTCTTTCACTGATTTCATCATCACAAATCCTCTAGCCCATATTGAAATATCTAAAATTCTAGTCATACCAATTCATGCATTTGGGAATAACACATTCTAAGGACTTTGCTCTCAATCCTCAATTATCTATAGTTGAATAAAGAGTTTTCTTGAAGGAAAGAACTAGTATCCTTTAGCTAAGGTATGAGCATGGAAATTTGTATTTACAAATTGGCACATTAGTTTGTACAATACCTTATTCATTGTAAAATACTTCCTAAGCTTCATAAAACAAACCCAATCACCAAAAATCCATAGCAATTTAGTAGTGCTCTCTCTACAACCACATCCCTCTCTATTTAACCATATTTTCAACTTCATGAAGCCTACAATTTGTTATCATTATAGGTGGAATATGAAGCATACTCGATGCAACTGATATTTTGTTAACTACCATTTGTTCATTTTTTGTTTGTGGAATGTTAGGCAGGCATGTAGAGAGTGCATAAAAAAATTTAGAGTTGTGGGCATATTGGGGTCATTTTTTTATACAAAATCGGTGCAACATACATTCACAAGTCACAACAAAGATAAGCGAGAGAAAAAAATGGATTTCGTTCTAAATGGGAATCCATAATGCAAGGTCTAGTATAAATTGAGTTTGAACTATGATAGGACATAGTATGCAAGAAGCAATATATTTTTGGATCATGTGGCCAAGTAGGAGTAAGGGGAGGTACTCATCTCAAGGATTCATGTAGCATGAAACATTATTAAGCAGTATATCATCTCAATCCATAGTTGGTTTGTGCAATAAACATCTTATATGTAGTGAATATCGAGGTGTTAGACTATCAAATTGATAAGGATCAAGGGTGGTGGGAATATCATTAGCACATTATAAGCCTCTAAGGTTTAAGAGGTTATACGAGGTGTAGCAATAATATAAAACAAATGCAGAAATAAAACACAGAACATACAAAATACAATAGAGACACGGATATACATGGTTCACCCAATATGGGCTACATCCACCAGAGAAATTGACAGGTCTTTCATTTATTATTATCTAGCAAATGAAGGGATACAACCTACAACACACCCATTGTAACTTCCTCTTCTTTCTCTCACAATATCATCTCTCATTATACAATATTCACACACATCCCCATTGCAATACAATTCCCTCATGCATAAAATAGGGTTGCCTTCTAGGGAAAAAAAAACCCTAACATAACTTCTACCATCATATCAACAACCTAATGATGAACAGTCTAGATTGACTATGAAATTACAATATTTTACAAGGAAATTTTCCCAAAATTTTCTCTTTGATGGGGCTCTACAAAGTGTCGTCGCCCCCCTGGAAATAGATGTGGGAGGGAAATCCCCCCCACACCCCCCTCATCAGGAAATGGGATCCAAACATAGTTGCAACAAGATCTCTAGATCAAGAAGATAATCAGGCTCCACAACCAACAATCTCCCACTTGGAGACTGATCACAACAACTCCACTGTTGTTGTACCTATTAGACTATGATCCACCTTAGACCTAGAAAATTTTTCATATTCACCTTCATGCTTTAAGGCCAACTCAAACTGAGTAGGCACTCAACTTATCCCTTGTTACTACCTTTGTTAACATGCCTGCAGAATTTTGGCTAGTATGTATCTTTTCCAACTTCAAATATCCATCTTCCAAAATGGTCATATGAAATGGTACTTGAGTTGTATATGTTTAGTCTTAGAATGGAAGGTTGATTTATTTTCAAGATGAATGGCACTCTACCTATCACAATACAACCTGTTATTCTCTTGTTGCTTTCTCAATTCCTCCATAAACCTTTGTAACCAAATCATCTCTTTACTGGCCTATGTAGCAGCAACATGCTCTACTTCCATTGTTGAAATTGCAACAACCTTTTTCAGTTTTGAAATCCAACTTATTGTTGTTCCACCTACATTAAAAACATACCTTGTGGTGCTCAACCTGTTGTCTTTATCAACTATCATATATGAATCAACATATCCCTATAGAACAATGTTTGAACCTCTAAAACATAATGCATGAGTAGTAGTATCTCTCAAATACTTGATAATCCACTTTACTGCTTCCCAATGTTCTTTACCTGGATTGTTCATATACCTTCTCACAACTCCCACAGCATGTGCAATTTCTAGTCTTGTGCACAC
The DNA here is from genome assembly GCA_010110895.2 of Picea sitchensis. NCBI lineage: Eukaryota > Viridiplantae > Streptophyta > Pinopsida > Pinales > Pinaceae > Picea > Picea sitchensis. The sequence continues at coordinate 289,761 of SNQJ01S0000499.1, read as the reverse complement.
CATCGCATACATCAAGCTACCAATTGTTGATGAATAAGGGACCGTCGACATGTATTATATCTGCTCTTGTTTCTTGGGACACATTTCCTTAGTTAATTTGAAATGGCTTACCAAAGGTGTACTAACTAGTTTTTCATTCTATGTTCTAAACCTCTCCAACACCTTCTCTATGTACTCACCCTGAGACAATATCAATTTGTGATTTTTCATGTCTCTTGTTATTCTCATACCAAGGATTTTCTTTGCAGCACCCAAATCCTTCAACGCAAATGAATTATCTAATTTCCTTTTGAGCACATTTATATCATGCATGTTAGACCCCACAACAAGCATGTCATATACATACAATAGAAATATAATATAGCTTCCATTTTTTATCCTCTTAAAATAAACACAGTGAGCAAAATGGCATCTACTATAACCTTGTTTTGTCATAAACTTGTCAAACTTCAAATGCCAGTACCTTAAAGATTGTTTTAGGCCATACAATATCTTCTTCAACCTACATACCAAATTCTCCTTCCCTTTGACCTCATACCCCTATGGCTATTGCATATAAATCTCTTCCTCGAAATCCCCATGGAGAAAAGTTGTTTTTTCATCTAATTGTTCAAGATGCAAATCTTCTACTACCATAAGACTTAAAATATTCCTAATTGATGTCATTTTAACAAAAGTATAAAATATTTCATCAAAATATATACCTTTCTTATGTGCAAACCCATTTACAACAAATCTCGCCTTGTACTACTTGTTGTCTCCATTTTCTTCCTTCAACCTTTAAACCCATTTATTCTACAATGCTCTTTTTCCTCCAGAAAATTTAACCAAGCCCCAAGTTTGGTTATTACCAAGGAGTCCATTTCCTCTTTCATGCCTTGCTCCCACTTCTTTTTAGTGTCTACCTACATTGCCTCTTCATAACTTTTTGGTTCACCAGAATCAATCAACAATAAATAATACAATGAAGGAGAGTATTGTTCAGGGGATCTACTTAACTTGGTAGATATTCTAACAACACTTGCAAGAATTTAAGGTACCTGCTACTCTTGCTGTTGTACATTTTTATTTTATGGTACCTTTGGAATTTCATTTTCTTTTATTTCATCAAACACTGCGTATTTTGTGTTTTCCTTTTCCTATTTATTTCCCTGCAACTGATCTTTGTACATGACCCTTTCATTGAATACCACATCTCTACTTCTAATGATTTTGTGATTTTCATAATCTCATAAGAGATAACCAAAATCATTAACATCGTACCCAATAAATATACACTTCTTGGATTTTTCCTCAAGCTTTGTTCTATTTTCTTTATCAATATGGACAAATGCTTCACAACTGAAAGTCTTCATAAATGAGTAATTTACATTTTTACCTGTCCATGCCTCCTATAGAATGCCACTATCCAAGGAGCTTGAAGGCCCTCTATTTATTAAGTAAACAATAGTATCTACAACATCTCCCCAAAACTGTAAGGGAAACCCTGCATGCAATCTCATACTCCTTCCACATTCCATGATTGCCATGTTCATCCTTTATGACACACCATTTTCTTATGGTGTTCCTAGAATTGTCTTCTCTCTACAAATCCCATGGTATGAACGGTAATTAGCAAACTCCTTGTTTCATTATTCACCTCCATTATCTGATCTGAGAAACTTCAACCCTTTTCTTGTCTCATTCTCAACCAAACCTTTCCATTTCTTAAAAGTGTCAAAAACATCATATTTTTGTCGAATGCAATAAACCCAAGTTTTCCTAGTTGCATCATCAATAAAAGTAACATAATAACAAGAGCCATCAAGAGATGATACTTGATATTGTCCACATGCATATTTATGCACAAGCTCTAACTTTTCACTCTTATTTTCCTTCTCGACTCTAATAAATGTGACTCTCTTATGTTTTCCATAAACACAGTGCTCACAGAAATCCAAAACAACTTGTTTAAGATCAAGCAACAAATTCCTTTTGCGGAGTATTTGCATCCCCTTTTCACTCATGTGTCCAAGCCTATGATGACACAGTGTTGTATCCACTCCTATAGAAGCTAAAGAGATAGAAGAGTCAACATTACCAGTACATAAATACAATGAACCTACCTTCTCTCCTTTTACTATTACCAATGACCCGTTAGTGACCTTCCACGCCTTTTCTATAAATGTAGATATACAACTTTCACTTCCCAACTATCATATTGAAATTGGATTTCTTCTCAAATATGGAGCATGCCTCACCTATTTCAGCAACCATTGGTTTCCATTCTTTAACTTCATTTTTACCTTACCCATTCCAACACTTTTACATGGTTCATCATCACCCAAATAAACCTGTCCAAAATCACCTTGAACATAATCTTGAAAATATTTCCTATGGGGTGTGGCGTGAAATGAAGCCCCTAAATCTAATACCCAAGAATCAATAATATTTTCTAAAGAAAGAATCAAAGCATCTTGTAACACATGACTTGCTACATTTACTTCCTGAGTTTTCTCCTCATGTCCATCTCCTTATTTCTTTGGAGATCTGCAGTCTTTCTGCAGATGTCATTTCTTCCCACAATTCTAGCACTCAATATTTTTTAATCTAGATTTGGATCTTCTCTTCCTAGACTTCCTGTATTTCCTTAGGTTCTTTCATATGTCCCTTTGTCCTCCCCTATTCTCCATGGTCAATGCATTACCTGATGTCTCACCTATGCTTTTATGTCACATTTACTCAGTAAGGATAACAACAATAACATCACCCAATTTCAGAGTGTTTGAACCGAAGACAGAGTTACTTCCAACCATGACCAAGTTGTTCCATATTTCTGGCAATGAGCACAAGATGAGAAGACCCCTAACCTCATCATCAAAGTTCACTCCTACAGAACTTAGTTGATTAGTAACTGTATTAAATTCATTAAAATGATCTGCAACAAACCCACCTTCTGACATCTTCATATTAAATAATCACTTCATTAGAAATATATTGTTGGAGGCCGACGGTTTTTCATATAATTTTCTCAATTCCTTTATCATATCATCCATTGTCTTTTCTTTTGAAATATTGAAGGCCATCGATGCTACCAAGCACAGTCATATCATTCCCAGTTCATTTCTATCAAGAACCTCCCATTCTTTGTCCTTCGTACTCGTTGGTTTCTTTTCGTTTCCACCCAACGATAGGAAAATATCGTTCTAATGTAGATAGTCTTCCATTTACATCTTCCATAACTGGTAATTTTGGCCATTAAATTTCTCGCCCATAAACTCTCCATCTTCTTCCATTGCTCCCACTCAAACCAAGAACCCTCTTTTCCTGCGAGCCACCTTTCGCTTTGATACTAATTGTTAGAAAAAAGAGAATTGCAGAGAAATAATATAAAACAGATACAGAAATAAAACACAAATTATACACAATACAATAGAGACTTAGATATACATGGTTCACCCAATATGGGCTACGTCCACCAAAGAAATTTCCAGGTCCTTCCTTCATTATTATACAACAAATGAAGGGCTACAACCTACAACACACCCACTATAACTTCCTCTTATTTCTCTCATAGTATCCTCTCTCAGAATACAATATTCACACACATCACCACCGCAATAAAACTCCCTCATACATAAAAGAGGGTTCCCTTCTAAAGAAAAAAAAATGCTAACATAACTTCTACCATTATATCAGTGACCTAGTGATGAACGGTCTAGATTGACTACGGAGTTACAATATTTTACAAGGAAATTTTCCCAAAACAATATCTTCGGGGGCATTGGCCCCAAACCCCTGTCGGAGGGGGGGATCCATAAAGTGTCATGTTATCCCCGATTTCTAGGGATAATGAGGAGATCATGTCTTGAGGCCCACAGGTCCTAGACATGGAGTATCGAGATCAGGATTGACCCGAGCATAGCCCTGGACAGCCCATCCTTCTTCTTCTTCATCAGACTTGTCCTGTCAGCAGCAGCAGCATCCATCACCATCCGCTTGGACTTACATCAGAGAAGACTCTTTCTCCATGAGGTAATTGGTTCAGGTATCATGGTATGTGTCATGTTTGATCATTATAATTTTCGGATATATGCATCAGGTTCCTTACATTTCTGACAACTACTTGGATCTTACACTAACCCACTTGACCATTGTTGGGGGGATTAACAGGGTGCCCTAGCAAGCTTGTAGCCATAGTCTTTGGTTATCCGCCAGGGGGGATTTGAAGAGCCATTGTCCACTCCCACCATATTATCATTTTACATCTCGTTTCTCATTCATCCATCCCATTCCCCTAGTCCGGGCATTAGGATGACCTATTTGAGGGGTTAAACCTTGTCGTGTGGGAAGAAGGGGCTAAAGGCCCAGGAGGTAAAAGCAGTTGGTAAAAGATAAAAGCCATAGGAAATAAAACCTAGAGATGCCTCGCCCAGGGATCCCCGAGAAGGCAATAAAGGGTCTCTCGATAAGAAACAATAGGGACCCAAAGAAAAATAATAAAACAAGACCTAGCCAAGAGGATGGGAGGTCTCATCACGAGCTGGCCCATTATGTTAATAGGTATCTAGCAGTATGACATTGCCATTATCTGGTCACCACGCCAGGGCAATGACCCTTGGTTGCAAGGCTAAGGGAAAGGGGGTCTCATCACGAACCAGCCTTATCATTTCTGCGAAAAAACTCGTGGGTAACACTGTCAACTCTGGTCACCATGCCAAGGCAATGTCCTCTAGTCAGACCTTGAAGCAAAAAAGAATGAAAGAGTAATAAAGAAAGAATAAAGGCAATAAGGGGCTTGGAAAGAACTGCGTACATGACAAGT
>SNQJ01S0000499.1:222029-266723 GCA_010110895.2 Picea sitchensis | reverse complement strand
AGAAGAAGAAGAAGATGCACAATGTTCAAGTAGTGCAAACCAGAGACACTCCTGAAAGGCGCACTCTTAGGGTTCATACCATGTCACAGCCCTCAGGATCTACAAAGCTCATTCATTATCCATTAGTTAATGGGTATAACGATTTGCATATATTAGTCTGTGTAGTGCAAACGGGCTGTGTAGTGCAAAACAACAGTCTAATGCACGTATGGTGCAGTGCAAACCCTTATACAGATTTGAGTGGATGAGGGTTTGCTGTGATAAAACACGGCACGGCACAAAAGAGGAAGAGCCAAATAGCAAATTTGGTAAAGGATGAAGAGTTGGACCAGTAAGGATGAAGACGTGGTCTGTGAGAAGCATGAGAGAGCGGAGTTGGCTTATCAGGGGTCTGCAAACATATTCACTCTACTTATACATCTCCAGGTATGGTCTTTATTTCCAGGTATGGTTTTTATTTTCACAAAACTTTTATTTTGCTATGAATTTTATTTTTATTTGGGAGTACACTTTGTATGCTTTAGTTAGTTTCAGAATAAAACCTAGAAATCTTCTCTGAACTGAGCAAACAACAACTCCAGATATTCAAAGTGGATACAGATATTTTTTGGATGTATTACAGTGTCTGAGGATTATAGGTCATCCCATTAAATATATATACATGCTGTTTTGTTTTGTTGTGGAGTGGCTAATGCCGGGTCAAACTTAAATGAGTCAGAATTTAGTCTTACTCTTCTCAAATCAAATTTAGTAAACCCAGTACAATAGAAAATCTATCCCAATTTCTCAGGGAGCTAAGTCTGCAAGTTTAACCTAATATCAGTAATATCTGAAAACACATACATGCCCAAAGATCCGGCCATTGCAAATGTAATGGGTGATCGTTGGATTGCTCGATTCCCATGATGCATTTATGGAGCCGCTTCGTTCAGCCAGTCCAGATGGTTCCCATCATCATCGAGACGGAAACTATTAAATTTCGACTCTGGTTATGTACGTAATTTCCGGAATCCTCGCGGGCGCATGCATAATCGCCGCCTTGGGATTGAATGCCTAACGTTACCCCCGTGCGTTGCCCTACCGTTTATTTTTTGGAATTTGGCGGCCGACATTCATCCTCCACAAAGTCCCTCACGGCATTTGATTTAAATATATTTTAATACGATCATAAGTCTTTGTTTGGTTTTATTATATTGTTTGACCTGTGTGACTAAGGAGACCATTAAAACCCTAATATTGGCTTTTTCACACTAAAACCCTACAGGGGAGAGAGGGGATCAGTCATCACTTGTGGTTTATTTATTTTTATTATAATAATAATAATAATAATTTATTTTTAAGGTCACGGCTAAGCCAGCACATCAAATTGGTGTATGAGACCCCCTTATTTATGGGATAAGGGACCCCCCTCTGCCCAGCGATTTGACTAGTAAAGTCTACAAAAGTATACATACCCTACCCCATATAGAAGAGCCATTTTTATTATATTATTTGATACCCTAAATATAGAAAAGCCACTAAATATTATTATATTATTTTATTATATTACTAGTTAGTTGTGCCCTATTTTAATACAGTTTGATTTCATTTTATTGGATAGGCTTTAATAATATGTTTTATTTCATTATATTATATTGTTCGACCTATGTGATTAATAAGACTATTTATTATTGTTTATTTTATTTTATTATTATTTAACAACTTTAAGGTTTAATATTGAGAGTTTTATAATGGCAGCCAAAGTTACTTTACTACTACAATACACTATTACACTATTGTTACAATTTCAAAAGAAAATGGAGAAATTGGTGTATCTACTAGTTTTTTTTATAACTCTTTCAATTTTTTATATTATTTTATTAAATTGATTATAGTTAAAATATATATTATATATAAAAGAAATGGTTGAAGAAGCTTTGTAGAAATAAAAGAAAGTGATATTAGAAAAATTCAAGTTTGGTTTTAGTATATTTATAAAAAATTAATTTTCATTTTAATAATTTATCGAGCTTAAGATGGTTGTAAAAAATAGGTATTGGATAGAGATGGTATTTGTCTCTTGATATAAATTAAGTGTTATCCTCCACACCCATATTATATTTCTATGGGACATGTTGAGCTTACAATTAGTATATTGTTGTAATGATATTGTGAGTCTTCATTGTTGATGGCTTTGTGCCCTAAAGAGTTTAGAGTTTACCCTGAGTACCATCCTTGAAATGAGGAAAAATAGGTGAAAGTTTCCCCAACATTATAATAATCAAAACTATATTATTTTATAATTAAAATATTAAATATAATGATATTTAAAATAAAAATAAAAAAAACTTATCAATTAAACCATGTACATATTGACTTATCTTAGCTTAAACTTTAACAACTCACTTTTCATGATTTACATATCCAAATAATAATTTTATTTCAAACTCCATTTAGTCTTAACCTTTTATTCTAACTATGTTAGAGTCCCAACCTTTTATCCCAACTCCATTAGAATCATGTTAAGGAAGTATGAGGGAGTCACCAAGCTACTTACGATGTATTTGGTTAACAAAATATTTCATATATTTTATTACAATTTGGTGGAGACAAACTCAGAAAGCTTTCTTTTGTTAAAATGCAACTTAATGATGGAGGGATCTCTACAATTAGTTTTCAATGTTGGCAAGAAGCATAGAAATGATGCTACACATATTATTTAGAGATGGAGTAGGACTTAAATGTTATGAAATAGGTGGGTTTTCTATGTTGGCAAGCAGCATAGAAATGATGCTACACACATTATTTAGAAATGAAGTAGGACTTAAATGTTATGAAATAGGTGGATTGAAGCTTTTAATATTTAAAAAAATGGGTCATTTAAATTTTTCATGAAAATTTGCATTATAATAATTTATTGCACTAGTAAATTTATGTAATGTTGAAAAATTGGTTGGAGAGGGTCAAAGTTTAAATTCCAATTGTCTTAAAAAATCATAATCTATACAATTTGAAATAATATAAAGTAATAATTATTTGATCCATTAATTCTAATTAGGAGAAGGCTTAGAACCTATTGTTTAGTGTCACAAGTTTGGAAGGAATCTTAAGGGATGGTATTTAGCATCTATGGATGATAACCCTAGTAAATTTGTTGATGTAGACTAGTTCCCAACATGAAATGGAGCATGTAGTAAGCCTTTGAGCTAACCTCTTGAACTATTAAACATATTACTTTTTAAAGAACACTTAAATATTTATTTTTTATCAAACCTCTAAATAAATATTTCATGTTAATACCTTAAAATAATAACTAATGAAAAATCTTTTAAATTACAAGAAATGTTAGTATATTTTACATTTTGTAAATAGTCATATTTAGCCACCCTTAAATGTAAATATCAACTCATTAATTGGTTGTGGGTCTCATTGAACCCATGGTGGGAAAAGAAGATTGCTTACTTAAACCAACTCACCAACATAATCACCTCCCTTATGAAGATTTATAAAATTTCACAGCCCTCACACACTCTATATATATATAGGGCTATGACATTTTATAAACCTTAAGAATGTAGGTGATTATGACTATTTTATATATATATATATATATATATGGTTGTGACATTATATGAACCTTAAGAATGTAGGTGATTATGAATGTATATATTTATTGATTATGAATATATAGATACATAATGAGGTGTGTGATTATATATATGTGTGTGGGGGGTTGTGACATTTTATGAAACTTCAAAATGCAGGTAATTATGTAGGTTTGAGGAAAGAATGTTATATTACCTCACCCTAATATCAATATATAATAATAATACATTTGAAAGGCTCATTTTGAGGGTTCATTGTGCATACCATGTCCCAGCTCTCAAGATCCACAATGCTCATTGTTTCTTTGTGGCCTTGAAATAAGATAATAGCATTAACTTACAGAATTTGTATGTGGATTCCAAACAGCTCTCAAGATCCACAATGCTTGTTTCTTTGTAGCCTTGAAACAAGATAATAACATTAACTTACAGAATTTGTATGTGGATTCCAAATCAAATTGGAAGGGATGGAAATTAATGCATATTTCTTCCTTAAACAAGTTTTTTGTTTACTTTCATCTTCTGATAAGAGTCCAGATGAGTGATGAGTGTCAGTGTTATAAACATAACACAATACAAAAGGAATTTGTATGTGGATTCCAAATCAAATTGGAAGGGATGGAAATTAATGCATATTTCTTCCTTAAACAAGTTTTTGTTTACTTTCATCTTCTGATAAGAGTCCAGATGAGTGATGAGTGTCAGTGTTATAAACATAACACAATACAAAAGGGAGGAGCCAAATAGCTAATTTGGCAAAGTTTGTAGGAAGCCAACGAGGGAGAGAGTTGATTTGGCTTAGAAGTGTGCAAGAATATTGTTTGCTATTTTTGTTTTGTATTGCGATTTTTTTTTGGGCAGAACTATCTGTATGCCTTCGCTAAGATTACAAACAAAACCTAAAAGAGAAAGCTTGTATGGACAAGCAACGAGTCGAGAGATATCGGTTGTTATATAATGCTGACACGTATTATCAATGGATCTTGATTATCATGTTCATCCCAATAAACATATACATGGCGTTTGTTGTGGCCTGGACATTGTGTACCAGAGAAAAATAAATCAATAAAGACTGTAGTCTTATTGTCTTAAATCAAATTTGACCAGATTGTAGTAATGGCGATCCCTTTGAAATCTCTGGAGGGGAAGGAGCGTTAAATCTCTAACATGCTACACCAATTACCATAGAAAATTGAAGAGTCACAGGCAATTCTCATACAGTGCGTTCAAAATTGATCAAAAGAATTCAAACATAACAGTTTACCATAAAACGCATAACTTAAAAAAATCCAATTTCATTAAAACTGAACAAACATAACGTACGTAAACATAAACATGAATATCCGATATCATGTATGAGAGTACAATTGCTCGATTTCCCTGATGCATTTATGGAGCCGCTTCGTTCGGCCAGTCCCATAGAGTTTTGAGATCAGAAAATTTATGGAACCGCTTCGTTCAGCCAATCCCATAGAGTTTCGAAATCAGAGTAATAAAGCTCAGTCAATCCAGTCAATCCATTCCACTGTTCAGATTAGGTATATATATATATATATTCCAGCTTTCACGAGTCCGCGTGCGTCATTGCCTCCTCGGGATTGAATGCCTCAAGTTACCATGCAATTTAATTTTGGAATTTGGTGCCCGACAATCGTTCCATATACTCACGGCATTTGTTTTGATTAGATTGTCAAACTGGCCATTTGAAGTGTTGGACAAAGAGTATGGTTCTTGCGTTGAGATCCGCGCGAAGTTAACTGTTTACTTAATGAGCAGAGCCAGCGATAACATGCCTGGTTCAGTACTTAATATTTATGATAGGATCGTAAGTTGTAACTTGTTTTAATATGGTTTTATTAAATTGTTTGACCGATGTCAAAAAGAGATCCATAACCCTAACCCTACCGGAAAAGGAGTTAYTGATAAATTATAAATTATATTGCTCAACCAAGATCCTTAACCCTAYCAGAAAAGTTGTTTTTGATAAATTATATTGTTCAACCAAAATCCGTAACTYTTTCTGTAAAGGAGTTCAACCAAGATCCTTAACCCTACCAGAAAAGTTGTTTTTGATAAATTATATTGTTCAACCAAAATCCGTAACTTTTTCTGTAAAGGAGTTATTGATAYAGTTTGAATGGGTYTAATGGTTAAGAMCATGTTTTTCCTCCTAAGAGRTTACAAGTTCAAATCCAGARGGGGGTAGGGTATGTATACCTCCGTAGACCGTTGGGCGAAGGGGRTCCCTTGTCCCACAAACAAGGGGGTCTCATACATCAATTTGGTGYCTGGCTTGACGTGGCCTTAAAAATAGATTATTATTATTATTATTCCACCAAAATCCTTAACCCTACCAGAAAAATGTTATTAATAAATTATATTGTTTTAGTGGATTATAGTGGTTAAAAGTTTTTTGTTCCCTTATTCCCACATGCAACGATCGTTCAATATTTAAATAATGGTTAGGGTTTATTAAGAAATTCCATGCATGAGATTGTTGGACCAATATTTACTAAAGAATGTCTAGTATTTATTAAGGATGCCCTTCTTAGATTGTTGACCACTAAGATTAAGGAGATCCTTAAAAGGTGAGGGAGACACGTTATTTATGAAAGAATGTTTATTCTTTATCTTATTTTATTTATAGGACGATGAATAAACAATTGGTTACATAGCATTAATTAAATATTATGTAAATTAAGTTTTATATTATAACATTTAAAGTTATTTACATTTAATAATATAAAATTCAATTTCAAATTATCAAATATTTTGTAAAAATATGTTTATTAATCAATTTTTTATTAACAAAAATATATATAGTATTTTATGTAATATAAAAATTATAAATAATATATTTATTATTATAAGTTAGATAATAAAAAATTTGAATATGATTTTAAATTACTTTTTATTAGCAAAGTGTTTACTCACCAAGAGTGTAAACACCTTTATGATCGGCCCACCTTCAAAACACCTCTATTTACTATAGAAATAAGTGATGACCTATTTTTCCATTAAAAAAAAGATAATGGGATACATACAATTCCAACTCCAATTCTTTCCCATTATGAAATATAATTAGAATTGTCCCTTTGCAATGCCTTTAGTAGGTTTATCAAAACCATCAATATATTTTGCATAAAAAATAGTTTATAGGGTTATCTAAACCTTAAATATATTTTAGATATAAAAAAAATATTATAAAATAGGATAATTTTTTAAATAAAAAATTAATATTATAGAATTTAAATTTAAATAATAATGTTATAAATTTTAAAAATAATGAAATTTAATATATATATATATATATATATTTATATATATATATATATTAAATTTCATTCTATTTATATATATAATTTATTTATTTTTAATTTTATATTTCATAATTTATTATAGTAACATTTATTTCAATATTTTAATATTAAAATAAATGATAAACAATATTTTATAAAGTAGATTATATATATATATATATATATATATATATATATATATAATATTGGGACTAACATATTAGGGAATGAAATAAGAGAATATAAAAAATGTTGTGGAAAAAAAATAGTACTTACAATATTTTGATAAAAATAGGGGGGTATTTTATTTGGGAACATGTATTGAAAGGGGGTATTTACTATAATTTTGGGAGGCGGAAACAAAATTAGGGGTATTCTCTTAATACTTCAGGAATTAAAGTCCTATACTATAAGATTACTAAGTGAAGCTTCCATGACCTTATAAAGAAATTGTAATCGCTCTTTTCATCAATGCATTGAAGCTTGAGGTCTAGTGAACATGGGAAGCAACATAGTATAAGATTACTAAGTGAAGCTTCCATGACCTTATAAAGAAATTGTAATCACTCTCTTCATAAATGCATTGAAGCTTGAGGTCTAGTGAACATGGGAAGCAACATAGTGAAGGAGTTGAGTAGCACCATGTCAAGGAGTCTCATACCTCCCAACCACTTTGATATCATATCCAACATTATTAACTTTGGTGCAATCGATGGCTACCCATTGGTGAAACGCTGACAATGGTCAAATCTATTCTTGAAACCGCCTGTGCATAGATAGATGTGGGCGTGCTTGAAAAAATAAGGAAAATTGTTTTAATTTATTATGGATGGGAAAAAAGGAAAAAGATGGAATGTCATTCATTAAATGGAAGAGAATAGTTGATCCAAATGTATTAAGTGGGTGGGGTTTATAAAATATACATCACTTTGGGAAGGCATGTGTTACTAAAAGTCTTTGGAGGCTTATCAATATTGAGGGCCTCTGGCATAATATTATTTCTCAAAATCCTTGCACATGTGAATTGCTTATATTTTGGTTGTGCTTAGTCTATGTATTTTTTCATGGTGTCTCCAGTAGAGATCAATGTTTGGTCATCCCATAGAATCAATGGAAGGTGAGGAATTCTCACCTAAAATAGGATTGTTGTAGGAATTTTTGGTTCAAGGTCAAAGTCTAAAACCCATCCATCCATATGCATACCTCTTAGTCCTATAAAATACATGTCGCTTGGAAAAATGAGATGTTTGTATTCTTTTAGCTTGAAGAGGAAGGTGTAAAACCCTCAACCATATATATATATATATATATATATATATATATATATATATATATATATATATATATATAACAATTGAAAGTAGAAAAACCCTTATGGTTTAAACATTTGAAAGTTGATATTGAAATATTTTACTTGTTACTAATATTTTTTTAAATGACATGTGTTAACTCCATATTAACAATAGAAGGAATTACACATCTCTCTTATGTGGAGAAGTAGCTAGCACTTATCCCTAGAATAAGATCTTTTTTACTTTACCAATCTTCATACTCCACTATAGAAAGTGTCTTTTGGCACAATACTAATTTTTTACTTCAATTGCTTTATATATATAAACAATATTAAAATAGGTGGACATTGAAATATATCATTTATGGTGCACATTGAAATTATGTTTTTCTTATTAATATTTTTTAAATGCCACATGTCAACTCCATATGAAGCATTGAAGGAATTACACATCATCTCTTTCATTATGGTAAGTAGAAAGCACCTATCTACTAAATAAGAATTATCTCTATCATATAGTTGGTATATAATTTCTATATATAGAGTTGATATAGAATTATTTTACTTAAGATGGATATTGAAATATTTTATTTATGGCCTACATTGAAATATTATTTTTTATTAATATTTTTTTAAATGCCAAGTGTCAACTCCATGTTAAGGACGAAAGGAATTACACATGTCCCTCATACTCAACTCTAGAAAGTGTCTTTCAACGCAATAAGGGTTTTTTTTACTTTCAATTGTTATATATATATATATATATATATATATATATATTACTTAAGATGGATATTGAAATTATTTACTTAAGATGGATGTTGAAATATTTTTTTGTTATTAAGGGGCCCATAGATAGTTAAGATTATATACATTATGCATTGTTTTCTCAAAACTTGTTATTATATTTGGAGCATTTCTCTTGGAGGTTGCCCCCTTGAAGAGGCAAGTGAACATAGCTTTTGTAAGCCCCACAATAAAATACATTGAAATGTTTGTCCAAATCTGTGTTGGGATTGGTCATGGTTGAAATGCCCTGGGTATCTTCATTGTCTCTCCCTTGTTTCTTTGAGAAGCGTCATAGGATGCTACGAAGTCTTGGATATTTAATTTCATGACATCCCAGAAGAATGAATCCTTAGTTCTTTCATAGGTTTTATGAAAACAAAAGTGACTAGATATCGATGATGAATGTGGATCTTGTAAGACTTGTTGTCTTAGGGCCGAATCTTTTTCCAAAACATTGTGCCTTTTATATTGCAATGTATCTTGTTGCCATGTATAACCTTTAGGTTAGTTGGGATCTACCTGAAGTCGTTGGATGAGTTGCCTTAAGGTATCGTTTTCTAGTCATTCCTCACAAGCCTCTTTGAGCCATCCTAGACTTGGTAATGATAAGGCAAAGAGTGACCCATCATCCTCAAATTGTTTGGATAAAACATTAGCCACGACATTCTCTTTATCCTTCTTATATATGATCTCATAATCATACCCCAACATCTTGGTGATCCATTTATGTTTCTCTAGTGAAGACAACCATTGTTCAAGCAAGCACTTCAAACTATGTTGGTCAGAATTGATCTGAAAATGCCTCCCTATGAGATATGGGCGTCAATTCTCCACTGCACGAAAGATAGCCATCATTTCCTTCTCATATGTGGGTTTTCCCAAATCGCAGTCACACAATTGTTTGTTGGTGAATGCCAAGGGGTATCCTTCTTGCATTAATATTGATATGAGACCTCTCCCTGAAGAATCACATTACAAGACAAAGGTCTTATTAAACTCAAGTACTGTTAATACTATAATAGTGCACATGGCATTATTTAAAGTAGTGAAGTCCTGCATTGCTACCTCACTCCAAACAAAGGCATTCTTTTTAAGGACTGAAGTTAGGGGAGTTGCAATAAATTTGTTGTAGTAACCTCTAAGTACTAGGAATCCCCTCAAGATCTCCAGTGTTTTGGGACTGGGCCAATCTTGCATAGCTACCACTTTCTTGGGATCAACTCGTACTCACTCCTAACATACAATGTGACCCAAATAATCATCCTCATAAGCCCCAAAAGTACATTCGGATGCTTCACAAATAATTGGTTGTTTCTCAAGAGTTGTAGGGCCTTATCAACATGCTCTATATGTGATTCTCATGTTTTACTATAGATCAATGTATCATCGAAGAATACTAGCACAAAATTTTGTAGGAAGGATTTGAAAATCTTGTTCATGAGACTTTGGAAAGTGGATGGAGCACTACAAAGGCCAAATGGATATGTTTGGAATGTCTACCTCTTTCATCCTAATTTGGTGGTATCTTGAACCTAAATCAAGCTTAGTGAAAAACTTTTCTCCATGAAGTTCATCAAGGAGATCATCAATAATGGGGATGAGAAATTTTTCCTTGATAGTCAACTTATTGAGAGCCCAAAAATCAGGACAAATGCACCCAGTTCCTTCCTTCTTTAATACCATGACTACTGGCGATGAGTAAGGGCTTGTGCTAGTACGTATGACCCCTATCTCCAAAAACTCATGAATGATATTTTCTATTTCATTATTTTGTGCAAAAGGGTGGCGATAAGGATGCACATTTGGTGCTTGACTTCTGGAATTAGGGGAATTTCATGGTCATGCTCTCCTCGAGAAGGGGGTAAACCTTTTGGTGTCTTGAAGACCTGATGATGTTTTTCAAGGACTAGTTGCAAGTCTGGGTAGATTTCTTGTGTTGGGTTGTCCATAACCTATATAGCATTAAATTGGGTAATAATGCTAGAGTGGCCTTTCTTTAATAACTTCTCCATAAGATGAGAGTTGATTATTTCAGGAGATCCTTCTTGAATCCCTCGAAGGGTGTGTACATGACCCTCTTGAGTGAAACTTGTATAGAATTCCTTAAAATCCATGGTGATTGGTCTCAACGTGTGTAGCCATTATACCCCCAATACTATATCACACCCACCCATATTGATGGAAAATAGATAGGTTTTGAGTTGATAATCTCCTATCTAGAGTCTAACATTTTCTAACAATGTGCCCTTTATATTGCAATGTATCATGTTGCCATGTATAACCTTTAGGTTGGTTGGGATCTACCTGGAGCCGTTAGGTGAGTTGCCTTAAAGTACCATTTTCTAGCCATTCCTTGCAAGCCTTCTCGAGCCATCCTGGACTTGGTAATGATAAGGCAAAGAGTGACCCATCCTCCTCAAATTGTTTGGATAAAGCATCAACCACAACATTGTATTTATCCTTCTTATGTATGATCTCGTAATCATACCCCAACATCTTGGTGACCCATTTATGTTGCTCTAGTGAAGACAACCATTGTTCAAGCAAGTACTTCAAACTATGTTGGTCAGTCTTGATCTAAAAACACCTCCCTATCAGATATGGACACCAAGTCTCTATTGCATGAAGGATATCCATCTTGGTTTTCCCCAATTGCAACCATACAATTGTTTGCTACTGAATGACAAGGGATGCCCTTCTTGCATTAATATTGCTCTGAGACCTCTCCATAAAGCATCACATTACAAGACAAAGATCTTATTAAAGTCGGGTACTACTAATATTATAGTATATCACATGGCATCCTTTAAAGCAATGAAGGCATGCATTGCTACCTCACTCCAAACAAAGGCATTCTTTTTAAGGAGTGAAGCTAAGGGAGCTACAATTTTGCCATAATTTCTCACAAATTTTCTGTAGTGGCATGTAAGTCCTAAGAATCCCCTCAATATCTCTAGTGTTTTGGGACTAGGCCAATCTTGCATAGTTTCCACTTTCTTGGGATCAACTCGTACTATCTCCTAACTTACAATGTGATCTAAATATCCAACCTCGTGAGCCCCATAAGAACATTTGGAGTGCTTCATAAATAATTGGTTGTTTCTCAAGAGTTGAAATGCCATATAAACATGCTCTATGTGTGTTTTTCATGTTTTATTGTAGACCAAGATATCATCGAAGAATACTAACACAAAATTGTGTAGGAGGGGTTTGAAAATATTGTTCATGAGACTTTGGAAAGTGGATGGAGCATTACAAAGGTCGAAAGTCATCACTAGAAAATCATAATGACCTTCATGTGTTTTGAAGGTTTTATTTGGAATGTCTGCCTCTTTTATCCTAATTTGGTGGTATCCTAAACGTAGATCAAGATTAGTGAAAAAACATTCTCCGTGAATTTTGTCAAGGAGATCATCAATAACAAGGATGGGAAATTTGTCCTTCATTGTCAACTTATTAAGAGCCCAAAAATCAAGACACGTGTGCTAAGTGCCTTCCTTCTTTAATACCATGACTACTAGCGATGAGTAAGGGCTTATACTAGGATGTATGACCCCGGCCTCCAACAACTCGTGAATGATATTTTCTATTTCATTCTTTTGTGCAAAAGGGTGGCAATAAGGACATACAATTGGTGGTTGACTTCCTAGAATCATGGGAATTCCATGGTCATGATCTCCTCAAGAAGGGGGTAAACCCTTTGGTGTCTCGAAGACCTCATAACGTTTTTCAAGGACTAGTTGCCAATCTAGGTGGATTTATTGTGTTGGGTTGTCCATAACCTGTATGGCATTAAATTGGGAAATAATGTTAGAGTGGCCCTTTTTTAATAACTTATCCATATGATGAGAGCTGACTATTTCGGAAGAGCTTTCCTGAAGCCGTCAAAGGGTGTGTACATGACCCTCTTGAGTGAAACTCATATAGAGTTACTTGAAATCCATGGTGACTGGTCCCAATGTGCATAGCCATTCTACCCCCAATAATATGTCGCACCCACCCATATCAATGGAAAATAGGTTGGTTTTGAGTTTATAGTCTCCCATCTAGAGTCTAACATTTTCACATCTTCCCCCACATTTCATCATACCTCCATTGGAAATCATGATTTGAAAGTTGTGTGCACTGGGTATACGAAACAATAGGTTTCTTCTACCACTCTCATGTGAATGACATTATGAGTACTACCACTGTCAACTAGGACTATGACTTTCCAGTGCTTGATGTAAATCGTGAATTTTAAGGTCCGTGGAGTTGAAATGTCTGATAATGCATGCATATAAGTGGCTCTTCGTGAGAGAATGGAGGTTCAATAACTGCCTGAGGTTGAGTGTTGGTGTTTCCAACTTGTAACTCTGGTGTCTCTACAATACTTATGTATTTATTCAGGGCCCGAGTGGTCATAGTAATTTGGAACAATTTATGTTCTCATCGATGACCTAGAGCATATTTTTCATCACAATTATAGCAGAGTCTTCGTCTTTAACGATCTACCATTTATGCTAGAGACAATCATTGTACTTTCAAGGTATGAGTAGGAGTTGTTCTTGAGGAAGTATCTTGGGAAAGACGAGTGTGGGGAATGAAGGTTGGTATTTTATTTGTGCATTGATCATTGTCTCTACTTCTAGGGCCCTTTGCATTGCTTCCAACCATGTATTAGGACATTGCATTCTAACTTGTACTTGAATCTCCTCCTTGAGGCTACTAATGAAACATTCTTTATAGAAAGAATCTATTAAATTCTTTGTACAGATAACTGATTTCTCAAAGGGCACCATAAACTCTATGACTGAGCTTGTTGGGCGTAACTTGGGAAGTTGCCCCAAATAATGAGTATCTTTATTGAAACGTGCATAGACGACTTTAACAAACTGACTCCAAGAGATATAGCCTACATAATATTTTTTTATGCCATTCCCACCATTACCATCATTATGGATCTAGATACAAGACCCTCATCCTAAGTTTCATCATTGTTGATGTTTGAATCGGTTAAGATCGAATCAACAACCTCATAAGGATTAAAAAAAAACCTTCGCTTTTATAGAGGTGTTACTCCTCTTTGAATTCTTTAAAGATTTGTTTTTTAAGTTCTTGGGACAACAATATTAAAATGGGAGAGTGTTAAAAAGCAAACTTCAAGTCTTTATCATTCAAATAAATAAAAATATTGAATAGAATATGCACGCATCAAGAATTCCTGAGAAATGGACCAGGAACCTTCACTCATAAAATAATATATTTGCAGAAATATAATACAAATAAAATAACTATAAGAAATATAACATGAATATCACATCCATCACGGTTTCAAATATTTTTTATCACATTCAGGGGAAGAAAGATAGAGGACCCGTATATCAGAGAACTTTAAAAGAGTCTTTTCATTAAAATCAAAACATGATTTGATAGGTTAATTTCAAATATCTTATACTCAAATGCTCAGAGTTCAAAGATACAATTTAAAATAACCCCAAAGTAGTTCTCTAGAGCTTTCTCAAAAATAAAATAGGCTTTAATAGTCTTAAGAAAATAAAAGGCGTTCATCCAAAGATGTGTTAGAAAAACAAGATCGCGAAGCTATAAAATAAAACAAATGCAGAAATAAAACACATAAGATACACAATACAATAGAGACACAGATATAAGTGGTTCACCCAGTGTGGGCTACGTCCACAAGAGAAATTGTCAGGTCCTTCCTTTATTATTATCCAGCAAATGAAGGGATACCACCTACAGCAAACCCGTTGAACTTCCTCTTCTTTCTCTCACAGTCTCCTCTCTTAGAATACAATATTTGCAATGATACATAGCCGCAATACATTTCCCTCATAAAAGAGGGTTGCCTTCTAGGGAAAAAAAACCCTAACATAATTTCTACCGTCATATTTGCAACCTTATAATGAACAGTCCATATTTACAATGAAATTACAATATACATTTCAATGGCCTTATAATGAACGATCCATATCTGGTAAACCCCCGCTGCACTCCCCCGCGTGGAGGAGTGTACATTCTTTCGGGGTGTAAAGTCTTCATGGGGTATAAACATGAATGAAAACAAAGACCTCTGAATGAGGAAGATAATTAGGCTCCACAACCAACAATCTCCCACTTGGAGACTGATCTCAACAACTCCACCGTTGTTGTATATGTTAGACTATGATCCTTCTTGGACCTGGAAAATTTCACATCTTCATCTTCATTCTTGAAGACCAACTGAAACTGAGCAGGAACTCAGTTTATCCCCGGTTACTCCCTTTGTTAACATGTTTGCAGGATTCTGGCTAGTGTGTATCTTTTCCAACTTCAAATGTCCATCTTCCAAGACGGATCGTATGAAATGGTACCTGAGATATATATGCTTAGTATTCGAATGGAAGGATGAGTTCTTTGCAAGATGAATGTCATTCTCATTGTCATAGTACAACCTACTATTCTCATGCTTCTTTCCTAATTACTCCATAAACCTCTGTAACCAAATCATCTCTTTACTGGCCTCTGTAGCAGCAACATACTCTGCCTCTGTTGTTCAAAGTGCAACAACCTTTTGCAGTTTCGAAATCCAACTTATTGTTGTTCCACCTACAATAAAAACATACCCTGCGGTGCTCCTCCTGCT
Source organism: Picea sitchensis (assembly GCA_010110895.2). Classification (NCBI taxonomy): domain Eukaryota; kingdom Viridiplantae; phylum Streptophyta; class Pinopsida; order Pinales; family Pinaceae; genus Picea; species Picea sitchensis. Next base: position 251,135 of record SNQJ01S0000499.1, on the reverse strand, counting down.
ATCTTTATCACCTGCCATATCTGAATCAATATATCCATGTAGAATAGTGTCTGAACCTTCAAAACATAATGCATGAGTAGCAGTACCTCTCAAATACCTGAGAACCCACTTCACTGCCTCCCAATGTTCTTTACTTGGATTGTTCATATACCTTCTCATAACTCCCACTGCATGTGCAATATCTGGTCTTGTGAAAACCATCACATACATCAAGCTGCCAACTGCTAATGAATAAGGGACCCTGAACATGTATTATATCTCCTCCTGTGTCTTGGGACACATTTCCTTAGTTAATTTGAAATGGTTGGCCAAAGATGTACTAACTAGTTTTGCATTCTGCATTCTAAACCTCTCCAACACCTTCTCTATGTACTCACCCTAAGACAATGTCAATTTGCGATTTTTCATGTCTCTTGTTATTCTCATAAACAAGGATTTTCTTTGCAGCACCCAAATCCTTCATCGCAAATGAATTAGCTAATTTCTTCTTGAGCACATTTATATCCTGCATATTACACCCTACAACAAGCATGTCATCTACATACAATAGCAAGATAATATAGATTCCATTTTCTAGATTTTTAAAATAAACACAATGATCAGAATGACATCTACTATAACCTTGTTCTATCATAAACCTGTCAAACTTCAAATGCCACTTCCTTGGAGCTTGCTTTAGGCCATACAAGCTCTTCTTCAACCTGCATATCAAATTATCCTTCCCTTTGACCTCATACTCATGTGGTTGTTGCATATAAATCTCTTCCTCCAAATCCCCATAGAGAAAAGTTGTTTTTACATCTAACTGTTTGAGGTGCAAATCTTCTATTGCCACAAGACTTAAAATAGTCCTAATTGAAGTCATTTTAACAACAAGAGAAAATATTTCATAAAAATCTATACCTTTCTTTTGTGCAAACCCCTTTACAACAAGTCTAGCCTTGTACCATTTTTTTCCTCCATCTTCTTCCTTCAACTTGTAAACCCATTTATTCTGCAATGCTCTTTTTCCTACATGAAACTGAACCAAGTCCCAAGTCTAGTTATTTACCAAGGAATCAATTTTCTCTTGCATGCCTTGCTCCCACTTCTTTTTGGTGTCTACCTACATTGCCTCTTCATAACATTCTGGTTCACCAAAATCAGTCAACAATAAATAATACAATGAAGGAGAGTATCGTTCCTGGGGTCTACTTAACCTAGTATATCTTCTAACAACACTTGTAGGAGTTTGAGGTACCTGCTCATCATGTTGTTGTACACTTTGATTTTCTAGTACCTTTGGAATTTCTTTTTCAATGATCTCATCAAGCACTGTGTATTCTGGTTTTTCTTTTTCATGTTTCTTTCCCTGCAACTGATCTTTGTACATGACCTTCTCATTGAATATGGCATCTCTACTCCTAATGATTTTGTTATTTTTGTAATCCCATAAGCGATAACCAAAATCATTAACATCGTATCCAATAAAGGTACACTTCTTGGATTTTGCCTCAAGCTTTGTTTTGTTTTCTTTATCAATATGGACAAATGATTCAGAACCGAAAGTGTTCAAAAAAGAATAGTTTACCTTTTTACATGTCCATGCCTCCTCTGGAATTCTACCATCTAAAGAGCTTGAAAGTCATTTGTTTATTAAGTAAATAGTAGTATCTACAGCATCTTCCCAGAACTATAAGGGAAAACCAACATGCAATCTCATACTCGCATGCTCCATGATTGTCCTGTTCATCCTTTCTGATACACCATTTCCTTGTGGCGTTCCTGGAACTGTCTTCTCTCTACAAATCCCATGGTATGAACAATAAAAATCAAACTCCTTGCTGCAATATTCCCCTCCATTGTCTGATCTCAGACACTTCAACCTTTTTCTTGTCTCATTCTCAACCAAAGCTTTCCATTTCTTAAAAGTATCAAAAACATCAGATTTTTGTCGAATGCAATAAACCCAAGTTTTTCTAGTTGCATCAACAATAAAAGTAAGGTAATAATGAGAGCCACCAAGAGATGATACCTGAGATAGTCCCTATACATCTGTATGCACAAGCTCTAACCTTTCACTCTTCTTTTCTTTTCCGACTCTGAGAAATCTAACTCTCTTATGTTTTCCATAAACACAATGCTCACAGAAATCCAAATCAATTTGTTTAAGATCTGGCAACAAATTTATTTTGTGAAGTATCTGCATCCCATTCTCACTCATGTGTCCAAGCCTATGATTCCACGGTGTTGTATCTACTCCTATAGAAGCTAAAGAGATAGAAGAGTCAGTATTACCAGTACATAAATACAATGCACCTACCTTCTCTGCTTTTTCTATCACCGATGATCCTTTGGTGACCTTCCACACCTTATCTGTAAATATGGATATACAACCTTCACTTGCCAACTGCCCTATTGAAATTATATTTTTCCTTAGATCTGGAACATGTCTTACCTCTTTCAACAACCATTGGTTTCCATTGCTTTGCTTTATTTTTTCCTTTCTCATTCCAAAAATTTTGCATGGTGCATCATCACCCAAATGAACTTGTCCAAAATCACCTTGAACATAATCTAGAAAATGTTTCCTATGGGGTGTGGCATGAAATGAATCCCATGAATCTATTACCCAAGACTCAGAAATATTATCTACAGAAAGAATCAAACATCTTGTAACACATCGCCTGTTACATTTGCTTCCTGATTTTTCTCTTGTTGTCCATCTCTTTGTTTCTTTGGAGCTTTGCGGTCTTTCTTCAGATGTCCTTTCTTCCCAAAATTACAACACTCTATCTTTCCAAATCTAGATTTGGATCTGCCCTTTCTACAATTCTCGCGGTTGCCTTCAAGCCCTTTCCTCTATCCTTTTGTCTTCCCATGTTCTCTATGTTCAACGCATTACCTGATGTCTCACATGTGCTTTTCCGTCGCATTTCCTCACTAAGGATAACACCAACAGCATCATCAAATTTTAAAGTATTTGAACCAGAGACAGAGTTACTTACATCCATGACCAAGTCGTTCCAACTTTCTGGCAATGAGCACAAGATTAGAAGAGCCCTCACCTCATCATCAAAGTCCACTTTTATAGAACTTAGTTGATAAGTAACCGTATTAAATTCATTTAAATGATCTGCAACAGACCCACCTTTCGACATATTCATATTAAATAATTTCTTCATTAGAAATACCTTATTGGACGCTGAGGGTTTTTCATACAGTTTAGCCAATGCGTCCATCAACTCCTTCGTTGTCTTTTCTTTCGAAATATTGAAAGCCACCGACGTTGCCATGCTCAATTGTATCGTTCCTAGTGCCTTTATGTCAAAAACCTCCCATTCTTCGTCCTTCATGGCGGTCGGCATCTTTGTTATTCCACCCAATGGTAGGAATAGATCCTCTTGATATAAATAAGCTTCCATCTGCATCTTAAATAACTGGTAGTTTTGTCGTTAAATTTCTCGACCCTAAACTTTCCATCTTCCGCCATTGCTCCCACTCGAACCAGGAACCATGTTTTCTTGCAAGTTACCTTTCGCTCTGATACCAGTTGTTATAAAAACAGGATCGCAAAGCAATAAAATAAAACAAGTGTGGAAATAAAACACAGAAGATACACAATATAATAGAGACACATATATACGTGGTTCACCCAATGTGGGCTACGTCCACCAGAGAAATTGTCAGGTCCTTCCTTTATTATTATCCATCGAATGAAGGGATACAACCTACAACAAACATGTTGTAACTTCCTCTTCTTTCTCTCACAGTCTCCTCTCTCATAATACAATATTCGCAATGATACACAGCCGCAATACATTTCCCTCATAAAAGAGGGTTGCCTTCTAGGGCAAAAAACCCTAGCATAACTTCTACCGTCAGATCTGCGACCTTATAATGAACAATCCAGATTTACAATGAAATTACAATATACATTTACAAGGCAATTTTTCCTTCTGGGGCTTTGCCCCCGGACCCCATAGAGGGGGTAACCCCCCTCTGCACTCCCCCACATGGAGGAATGTACATTCTTCCGGGGTGTAAAGTCTTCATGGGTATAAACACGGATGAAAACAAATACTTCTGAATCAGGAAGATAATCAGGCTCCACAACCAACAAGATGGACTGGGATTGACTCTCGTGGACCATAAAATAAAGAAATGAAATAAGAAAATAGTAGGAACAAAGATGGAACAGGGAAGGAACAGTGCAAGACCTGAAAATAGAATAGAAGGGAGCAATCAGAAATCAATTATATTCTCCTTGGGATAGACAAAATATAATTGGATGAATTTTGAAAGTTGAAGGTAGAAGGATGTGATCAGTTTGTACTTACTGTGATGGAATCTCTCTTGCTCAATTTTGGGTCATTGTTTCTCTTATATTCTATCTAATGACATTTTCTTGACCAATACCAACTGCTTCCATTTGATCATCTTCAGTAATCTTAATTAAGGCCAGCTTTAACCAATGTTCAATATATTCATGCATTGGAGCAACGATTACCTATTGTTTGACCCTTATGTCTAACATTGTACTTTCTAATTCTCTATAATCAATTGAAAGTTGTTGTAATGTAATTTCAATATCTTCATTTTTATTTACCTACTCCACTAGCCAACTTTCAAATTCTTGCTCCGTGTACTCAGTCATACTGTTGAATTTCTCCGTTGATATGCCTTTTAATATTTCTACATGTTCTTCAAATTGTTTCCTTGTCAAGAGAATGTTATTGGAAATAAGCATGGGATCTTGTACTTCACCAATAGTTCCTGCAAGGTCTAATCCCATTATCTTGGAATAAGCTTCATTCTTTTTGACACTTAGGACATTCAGGTCATCCAATAATTATTTTAATGTATTAATTATTTTCATCCAGCATGCCTTCAGTTGTTTCATGCGGGTAGGGGAGGGAAAATATTCCTCTTTTCTTTTCAACTTGGTCATGCCTGACACCTTTAAACTGAATGTAGTAATTGCATCCTTGTAAAAACCCTTCGTCATTTCTTAAGTCAACTTGTAAATATTCTCTGAAATTTTGAATTTTAGAACCAAGGGAGACAAAGCTACTTGCTAAATCCCATGTCTCTAAAATCAGAGACATCCTCTTTTTAATATTTTCTCCAATGTAGTGCCTAATTGCAACAAGTAAACTTGATGTTCCCTTCAATTTCAAACTTGATTATGGGGTTTTATAAATGCTCTGTTTGGGTTGGTTCGTTGAGATTGGGGTAGAAAATATAGGAGATGGCATCAAAGTATGTTCTAATTCCTTAATCCCATCCTTAAGCATCATATTTTATGCCTCCATGTCATCCACCGACACTTCTAGGGCATCACTCATAGCTTTATGAATTCTTGCAATTCTGGAAGGGGGTACGCCTTTGAAATCAAATTTTAATTTAGATTTTCTTTTATTATTTGAATGAATTTTCTCTCAAATTAATTTTTTAGAGCTTTTGTCAACTAGGGAATTTTGTACTCTAAAATATTCATCTTTTGAAAAGGTCTATTCTTGAGTTGCAATCTTGACTGCAACTTCCCTGCTTTCTTGGAGTCTTTGTTCATCATCCAAGAAATCAATATCTTCAATGTTAATGTCCAAATCCATATCTTGAAGCACGACTTCTCCTTCATGTATGATATTTTCTTCCGCCTGTTGAGTACCTTGCCTTGGTAGGTCGGTTATTTGTGTCACACTTTGCAAATGAGCGTTTCTTTCATTTGTAACTTTTCCTCTTTATTTATGTTTATCTGTAGTACTCACAATAGTTTCAATTTCTTTCATTTTCCTTTCGCCAACTAGTGTTGGTGGGTCTTGGTTATCTCATTCTTCTTCTTCTTCAAACAAAATTGTATTTGCAAGTGAAGTATTGTATCCAATAGAATTCATATGGTCCATGAAAAGATGATTAGGGTCAAAACCCTCAATTTCATCTGCAAATTTCAAATTGTATTGATCCAATTTTGGAAATGTCTCTTAATAAAATTTGCCCAATTCTCCATGGCATTGGAATAAACCGATTTTTCCTTTTCTCATGGAATAAATGTACCCAGAATCTATATTATCTATCCACCTCTATGACAAACATTTTATCTAAAACATAATAGGGAAGATAAAAGGGCTTATCGTGAGAACAATATATTCTTATCACAGTATAATGCTCCATTTTCTCACAACTCCCCTTTTAATCTAGGAATTTTGATGGTTCCAGAGATAATCTAGATGTTTTTGGACCAAATATGAGTTTCTTGAAAACATAAACGAATTTGTTATAGACTTCATAAAAATGATAAGTAAACCTCTGTCTCCAAAGTGCTTGGTGCCACATTGGTACTAGATCAATTTTACAGTTGACCCTCCTTCCGACACTCGGACCTTTAAAAACATGACAATAAGTGATAGCAAATATCAAATATGAATACATGTAGAACCTTTTATTTTATCTGAAATTTGCTAATTTTGAGGAAATTTATATACAAATAATCTTCACCCAATCAAAGATTGCCTCTCATGAACTGTAAAATACAAAATGAAAAGGGATAACCGAGGAATTTTGATGGTTCCAGAGATAATCTAGATGTTTTTGGACCAAATATGAGTTTCTTGAAAACATAAACAAATCCATTATAGACTTCATAAAAATGATAAGTAACCCTTTGTCTCTAAAGTGTTGGTACCACATTGATACTAGATCAATTTTACAGTTGACCCTCCTTCCAATACTCAGACCTTTAAAAACATGACAATAAGGGATAGCAAATATCAAATATGAAGACATGTAGAACCTTTTATTTTTTCTGAAATTTGGTAATTTTGAGGAAATTTCGATACAAATAATCTTCGCCTAGTCAAAGATTGTCTTCTCATGAACTGTAAAATACAAAATGTAAAGGGCTAACCGAGGAATTGTCATTGTTGATTCCTGACCTTTGACTCTGGTAAAGAGCCATGCAATCGCTTTATAAGGATTTTTTAGTGAACTGACCTGAATATTCGATAAATCCTCCGACATTATGGCAATACCTTCAAGGTATTCCTGCAAGAGCTCAAGTCCATAATTTTTTTCCTTAAGGAATTGTCTAGCTTCGTCCCCTTTGAATGTGATGGTTTGCTCGGGGAGCTTCAACATCCTTCTGAAAACTTACAGTGATGAGGAAATAGGAGATTCCCCTTGAAGTTGAATCACTCTTCGGTTTTGTTCATACTTATCAACACATCAAGAAACAATTTCCCTATAGTAAAAAACCTCTCATATGCACCTTATTGAAGCGATGTCTGATGTCTAGACTATATTTTCATTCCTTTCTGGTAGTGGCAGTGAAGAATAATACCAGTAATACCTCGACCATTAGAACCTTGGGTCCTCTCACCCGAATAAATTCACAATATCCCCACATAAGTGTTCTTTCCCTTTCATTGCCATGTTGTTTGAAAGTTGGCAGAATTTAGTATATTCACTTTGAAACGTTAATTTCAAAGTAAATCCCCTTTCAATAATATAACTCGCAGCTCCTTTTTCAATGAAAGAGTTATTGCAGATTAAATGAAAGATTAACTCGAGAAATATGCCATTAATAACGGCCTTTTCAAAATTAATTAAATATTATCCTTTGTAAGATTAGCATTCAATAAGTGTTGGGGGAAGTGCAAAGTAATTTGTGTAATATGGTGGAGGAGTGGATGTGGATCTCAAGAAGTGAAGGAACAAATATTAACCTGCCAACCCGCGATGAAATTGAAAACCGATTAAGTATAGATCTATTAAAAGAGTCAAGAGTTGGTCGGACTCGTATAACACAAGAAAGTGAGATGGGGAAACATGAACCCATGAGTCCTCCAACCAACAAACCCTTTGTGCTAATAAAATTTTGAAAATATTCTAAGTAAAGTGCAAAATGAGGGTCATGAAATAATAAGGTGCACTTAGACGACGTCAGAAGAGCGGACTTGAATGAGAATGATGATACCAACCCGTGAACCTGTCGTTATGGGAGAACTTAAGAAATGGCTAAGTCATGATGTAATATGGATGCGGTGGAGAATAGAAGTGTATTTTGTATAACGCGAAACTTGATGAGCAAGGTTATGAACCTACCATGAATTGAAATTTTTCTAAGTAAAGAAAAGGTAAAAATAAAAGATGTGAGATTATATATAGGTCAACAATTATGTCATCAATAATTCCCTAGGGGGCGAAGTAATGTTCCATCTGGGTGACCCATCCCAATGAATCAAAACCATCAAACTTGTTCACGTCCACCTTATGAGAACAGTGTCATATGTTATTATCCATTGATCTATTATTATGAAGACCCAGAAAGGGTTGTGAGTGGATAAATATTCCTAGGTTAGAAGTTTCTTCATGGTATGGCTCACTTTGTTGTGTAGTTGTGTAGTCCAATGGTGTTCTTCTAGTGTGCCTTGATTTGGCATACCCATCAATTTGTCAATCAAAATATTTTTGAAGTTGGCTAGGTTATGTTGTATCTTCTCAACTAGATCCTTATTCAACTACTCGTTCAACCCATCTAATTTATCATCCAACCTCCCAAACTTATTTTTCAGGTTGTTTAACCTGTCTGACGTACAACGGGTGATCATATTGTCTCAAGAAGCATGAGATGGTTTATAAGTATTATCCTTCATGGGTGAGCTCACTAAAAAAAATTCTAAGGTCTTAAGGACAAGGGAGTGTCAAGTGTTATAGCTCTATGATATACTTGTAGGGTCCAACAATAATACTTAGCCCAATATCTCATGGCACTAACTAAGAAGGCTCAACCATGCCCTTAGCCGTACTACTTGACTACCTAGGTACTAAAGAGTGGTCTCCCCAAGTGTTGTTCTCGGTGTACTATAGCAACAAGATGGTCGATTGGTTTATATAGGGTTGGTTTCAAGTGTAACTAGGGGACTTCTTATATACTCGAGGGTACGTGGAAGTGAGATTCTATATACAGGTATTGTCTGATGCGGTACTACTCGAAGGGGTACCAATGGGGGTTACAAGGGTTTCCAACAATGTGATTCCACTTGTATTTCATGTGTGTATTCTTCCCCTACTACAGTTTTACCCATTGAAGGACAGATCATTGTGTTATTTAAAAGCGTCGAATCACATCTTTAAAAAAAATTATTAGATTGTTAATGTGAGAAAAAACTCTTAGAATCACCAGAAAATAACTCGTGCAAGGCAAGGCTTGAGGCCGAAAATGTAAAATGATCATAACTTCAAGTATGCTTATGTGATTGTCTATAATGAACCCAATTATGAAATGATGCATATTTTCTGGATCTAATGGCATTGGTTTGACTGAAATCCATGCACTATGTCAAAAGATATTCCATCCGCAAAATTTGCAGTTGTCACTGAAAAAGCCCTAAAAATTGCAAATTTTGAATCAACGATATCTCCACTTTCTAGACTTCATTTTGGATTATTTGTTTAATTGGGTATTTTTTCAAAAGGAATTCAGATATCTAGTTGGTTTCTTCTAATCATGCATAGAAAGTTTCATAAATCGATTTGAATATTGTCGTCATCTTTTTTCTGTAAAAAATATGTGAAAAGAAAAAAAAATCTCTCACTGTGTGCCCAAAAATTTTCCAACTTCATGCCCAAGAAAGAGATTCGATACCACTTGTAGTGTACTTAACCCAAAATTTTAAAGCAATCGCATGAAATGTAATGCAAATCCTGAAAACACAAAAGAAAAGAGAGATAAGAATAAAGAGTTATGTGCACTTGCCTCTTCAAGGGAGCAACCTCCAAGAGCAATGCTCCAAATACAAACAATTCTTGACAAAACAATACATAACCTTCTACTCAATATATAGATATCCATAGAGAATCTTAATTATCTATGGACCCCTTATAATGAGAGTTAACCAACTAATTTGGACCTTATTACTAAAAAGGACCCTTTATTACAATGAGTGACTATTAACTAACTATTTAATGAACCTTATTCAAGAAAGGTGGACTCATACATTAATAAAGTATCTAAATAAGGGGGTTGGAGTAAGACCCTAACACGCATACATCTCAAAATATATTCAAATTACATTAAACGACAAATAATCAAAGAGTGTGTAGTACTTTAAATCTAAGTGCTAATATTGACTCAACAAAAGCATAACAAGAGCATAAACATCTTGGAGGACAATAATGAGGAGCAAATAAAAGCCCTTTGAAGAATGAAACACACATTCAACATTTAAGAATCCTTATGCAAAATCAAAGTGTAATAAAACTCCCTTCTTTTTTAAGAGAAATGGAGAGGGTAGATTGATATTACCACACACTTATCTCTAGTCACAAAACACATGGAAGAAGATATTTCAAAATGAAATATTAGCTTTGGGTCAACTTCTCGTGGCAATCCCTACCCAAGAACATGGTCTCCCTTACATTCGCAATAGTGCCTAAGGTGAAAGTATCATCATTCCACTTTCTCCACACACACACACACACACATATATATATATATATATCATACTTCCTCATATCACCACAAATTTGACATGGATTTTGTTGAAGCAAGTTAGGCTCTAAAAAAATAAAAATAAAACAAAGCTTTGTTTCTTTACTAAGATATGACTCGATAATGGAGAGTCAAAAAAAAGTGATTTTCTATATTTGAAATGAGCATAGAAGTGATGTCAAAATATTAAAAAATATATAGTTTATAGTTGAGGCTAGCCCACAAAGCTTTGTTTCTTTACTAAGATATGACTTGATAATGGAGGAGTCAAAACAAGTATTTTTTTATATTGGCAATGAACATAGAGGTGATGTCAAGCATAATTTTTAGAGATAAAAAAAAGGTCCAAAATGTTATGACATAGGTGATTAGAAGTTTATAAAAGATTGGATCATTAAAAAAAATTATGAAAAAATGCATTATAGTGATTCCATATTGAGAATGTTCATACTTAAGGTTTATAGTGTAATATCCCCCGGTAGAGCCCCAGTTGTAATTATGAATTGTAAACATGTTTGTTAGGTTGGTGAGCCGAGTTATAATAAGCTAGGAGGTTTATGTGATGATTAGGCCAGATAGCCTAGGATGTTAAGGCCAGGAGTTTGTTTTGTATATGTAATTATGCAAAATCATTAATAAAAATTATACATCGTGGGGAATGAGAGTCTGTGAGCAGTGGGCGTAAGTGGATCCTAGGAGAGAATCATTCCTCTTAAACTGTGTGACTTTCTGTTGTTGACATCACCTGTGTTCGTTTAACAGAAGAGCTGAATTGAAGAAGCAGGTTGTTAGGCATGTGAGCAACTTTCCCAAGTGAGAGAGTTTGTTGGGAAGTGAGTTCTCCTGGAGGGATCCCCGTAGCAAATACAGTACTCTAAGACTTCCAGTCCAGCTTGTTGTTGAAGCCCAAGGGAAGGGAGGTGTAGTAGTCAATGGACTTGCAATAGTGAAGGTGTGCCCTGCTGGGGTGGAACGGGCGTGTGGGGAATGAGGGTCTGTGGGTTGTGGGCATAAGTGGCTCCTAGGATAAAAGATCCTTCATGTTTCTCTGTGCGACTTCCCTGTTGTCCTTTCCAAGCCTAGGAATCCCCTTGCCTAGTGGAGTTTAGTCCCAACTCGGGGGTGACCCACTGCTGAGCGTGATGAGCAACGTGGTCTATGGTTGGGTGGTTCGTGGTAGGTTTGCACACAGTTGGTGGTCTCCTATTAAAAGAAAAGTACCACTTTTATGTTCATTTACATGTTGTGTATATGTACATGTGTTATAATTGATGAGTAATGCCTGTATATGTTGTTATTTTATGGGTTATGCCTATGATTACTGCATGTATGTTTTTACTGTTATTTCCGCATTAGTCTGTGTATTATCAGAATATGTTGTTTGTTTATGTTTATATTTATAGGCAGATGATCATTTTTATTTTGACGAGATAGCATGGCCCAACATGGATGGTTGGGGGTGTGACAAAAAAAAATGGTATCAGAGCTAAGAGAGATGTCCTGTAGTGACATTGCCCGGCCTGCTAGTGGTTGGGGACATTACAAAATGGTATCAAATCCATGGTTTCGAAACTGAGCCTAGATGGGCCATGTTAGTGGTTAACAAGACAAATATTTCAGAGTGAATTGTTGTCGAAATGGACAAATTTTGAGGTTCAGAGCGTCCCTAGGTGCAAGGAGTGTGTCGACAGAGTCTTTGACTTAAAAAGATCTGGAGAAATAGCTTGAGTTTTCTCGTGAAGGGACATGAAGATCTGTTGCAAGGAGTGCACAAATCCGAAAATCGACTAAGTGTCGCAGCAACCCTCTAAGGAGAAAGGGGTTCGAGAAACGAAGCTCGGGAGAGATAGCGGGAAGAAATATTCAAAGGGGGAGAAACTCTCAAGGTTTAACGAGTTAACAGCTAGGATTTCTTCAGGAGGAAATGGAGTCACCCCAAACCGTCAGATCTAGAAAAGTTGTGAGGCGATTAACCGTGAGTTCCTTTGGAAATCTGCGGGGTAACGGAGTCCATCTGTGTCGTCGATCTGAGAGAGAGGATACGTGGAGGAAATCTGTGGACTTCGAGTGAAATCACTTCAGGAAAAAACGAGTGTGGAGAGGTTGAAACTCTCGAAGCCCGAAGAGTCGAAGTGATTTGTAGCCGTCGATCTGTGGGAGACACGCGTCAACAGATCGTCGACTTTGGGTGAAAGCACTCCGGGAGAAAGCAAGTGTAGAGAGGTTGAAAACTCCCGAAGCCCGAAGAGCCAAAGTGATTTGTAGTCGTCGATCTGTGGGAGACACGTGTCGACAGATCATCGACTTTGGGTGAAAGCACTCTGAGAGAAAGCGAGTGTGGAGAGGTTGAAAACTCCCAAAGCCCGAAGAGCCGAAGTAATTTATAGTCGTCGATCGGTGGAAGACACACGTTAGCAGATCGCGTACTTCAGAAGCGGGGAGAAAGCAACGTGGAGCACCACGTGGCAGGACACACGAAGCTGACACGTGGTCCAATCAGGCGTGTCACACAAGGTAGTTAAACTTGGCGAAGAAGTTAGCTAGATCGGGCCCGCATTAACTTTTATCACGATATATCAAGATCGAGGGCCGAGAGGCATTGCGGAGATCCAAGTTGTGAAGCAGATAATTCTACAAGGTGGTCCCAAAATCCAAACCACAGTTTCCCAGAAGGGGTACGTGTCAGAGTGGGGACAATTGCAGAACGATTAGCGGGTTACTCCAAAACCGCCAAGTCATGCCCCCGCAATTTGAAAAGTACTAAAGTTTGATGTGACTTTTCGATATCTTTTAGTTCAAGCATGGAAACCATGGGCCCTAGTGGACGTGTGGCGCCAGATCGTGAAGTCCAAAGACTTGGCACTCTAGAAGAAATGGCTTATGATGGAATGGGAGGAAGAAACCCCGAAGTTTCATTACACCAAAGTAAAGTGACGCGATGACGTCACCCAGGGGACGTGAAAGTATGCAGAAACTTCTGGTTCGAAAGTTATGGGTTGTGCAAGGATGGAATCATCTGAAGTCCCAGAGCCCCGAAGCACGGAGTAGGCACATGTTGGGTTAGCACTTGTTTTTAGTCGTGGTCACATGCAAGTTGAGGGCTGAAGAAAAGGGGCTAGCACCCAAAAACTGTGTTAAAGACGGGAAAAGGGGTTAGGAAGGAAGCCTGTGGGTTTCATCTGGTTCGAACTTGCATCAAAAGAATACTGAAGACCTGGGAACTTTATGATAGGGTCTAGTAAATATCTAAGAGCCATTAGCTCAGAGAAAAGAGATCGTTGTACAAGAAGTGCATCAGAGAAGAAGCACAAGTTTTAAAGGATCGTAGCTTTCTGCTCAAGGCTCAGAATTGAGCAAGGAAGTCGTGATTGGGAAGGTTTCAGAAAGAGGATTCCAGATGTAATGGTTACATTAAAACAAAAAAAAGTGCTAGAGATTTCTTCAGATAGAAGAAAGAAGGAAGAAGGACAGGGAAAATTCTTTATTCTACATTTGAGATTTTTCAGAAGTCATCGGATCAGAAGTTGGGTTCGATAAGCAGCATGGAAACCCCAAATGGAATTCTTGTTTGGGGAAGACAGTCCAGGTGACAATCTTTGCACATCAAATGTGAATGCTAGGTGGAGAAAGTCATCTGCAATACATGATAATGCATGAACCACAAGTTCGTATGGAGATGCAAAAAATGGGATTAAGTAAGGAAGGTTTTGTGGAATATGAAAGAGTTTGGAGATAAGATGTGACATCTCCAAGGATCAGCCTTACATATTGGAGATAGCACCTCCATTATTACTATCAGAATGCGCAGTGGAAGCATGGCATGAAGGTCATCAAATATGGCATGACATAAGTTGATTTTTCCAGTCAGGTTGAAAAATCAGATGGGTCAAGTCAGGAGAAAATAATAATTCATCAAGATAATACCAGTGTTGATATGATCAGTGATGGAAAGGCTAAACCAAATTACTTCAAGAAAGAAGTTGGTGTTAACTATCTAAGGTTACTCAGAGAACATGACTGGAAATATAATTGGGTCATGAAGGAATTGAATCAGAGGGATCCAAGTAATAGGGGAATGCTGAAAATTAATATCAACATAATATGTGGTGGCAGGTATGCAAAGTAGACAAGGAAAAAAAAAACTCCTAGATGGAGTCAAGTCCATGAACATCCTAAGATAATGGAAGAAGAAATCATGGATAGATATCTAGCTAATAGGAATGCATGTCAACACTCCAAGGAGGAAAGCTAGAATAGTAGAGGATTGTTGATGCACTCCAAAGGTGTGAAAGTGTTTCCATAAGAGCATGGAGATATCAAGTCAAGAATAATTTAAAAGTGAAGTGACTTCTAAAGAGAAATCAATAAGGAACCAGGAAGGAGAAAATGGTTCTATGCATGGTTTTGAATGCAGAGGAGATGGTGCCTGAAAAGAATCCATCTTAAGTAACATAGAGCCATGAGTGGCAACCCAAAACGTTGAAGGTATCACCTGAATCTATGATGGTAAGGTAAAAGAAGGACTTTCATTTGAGTCTATGCAACTAGAAAAGGGGGCATATGTGCATCCTTACAGTATGCTAGAGATTGGATAGGTAAGTCAAGTTTGAAGCTATTTGGGATAGATGGATCTAGAAAACAACCAAAAGTTGAAGGTTAATGTCAGCTTTAGTAATTGGATGGAAATGCAAAGGCATCCAAGAGTGATTTGGCTAGAAAGTGCTCAGGACAAAAATAGTCATGTAAAGTAACTACAATGAGAGCATAAGAAGATTCAGGAATCCGGGAAGAATTGAATACTTCTGGGATCAACAAGGAAAAGTTGCACATGGGAAAGAAGTTGTTGAAATTGTGGTAGCAGCAGTTGAATTAGGGTTGGTTGAACAACCATAAGCAGAAAAAGAATTATTTCATGTTGCAAGTGTTGTTGATGATGTTGCTACTTATGGAAGGAAGAAACAGAAACTCGAAGGTTGGTTAGGTTTGATAAAAGAAGCATGAAAGCTTCTACTGCCATCATCCATACAGGTAACATCAAATGTATTAATGGAAGTGATGCGGGTATGAGTTTTTATTACGCTTTTTGCATAATTGCTGAAAGGAATTTAGGTAAGAATTTTCTCAGCCAGAGTAATTTTATAAAAGCACATGATTACATTATTTGAATGCATACCAATGGATGTAGTAAAGGTTGGAAGCATGTATTAATTCAAAGATTTTTAGCTTCTAAATGCACACACTGACATAGTAGAATGTCATGTTAATTTGGTTATGGTGTAATAACCAAAGAATTAAAAGATAAGAACTTGTTATAGGAATGAATGCTAGTAAGCTAGTCGTGTATGAGAGTAGGACATGGTTGGATATGTCAAGGTATGGATATGGAAAGCTTATGAGCCACACAGGTACTAAAAGATTCCTACCTTTAAATAAAACTGGATTGCAACCTTTTTGCTAACACTAATGAATACCACATAATTATATTATTGGTGTAGTGTTCGGGTCGAAAAGGAAGGCATCCAATTAATTGGGAAGACAATAGGAAGTGTGTGGAGAATGCGTCAACACATTGGCCATAATTCCAACTTATGGATGGTGAGATACATGACTGAGATAAAGAGCATTATGTAATTCAATGCAAGGTGCACTGAATAAGTATGCATTGAGAATTGCACTCATGCATAGTAAGTGATAGAATTGTATACTAAATGCAATGGTTGAATGTGTTTTGTAAGTACATGCATATATATATTATTGCATGGAAATAATTGTTAGTAACAGTTGAAATGTTGTTAACTCATGAATTTGAGGACATTTCAGGGAGGTGTTAGACATTGCAACAGGAAAGTTGCAAGTCAAGTAGTCACATGAGCATTGACTATACAAAATTTTCTTGTTCAGAAAAAGAAGTAATGAACTTACTGATATTATTGTGAACATGCATATGCATAGAATGACGAGTCATTCTATTTTATTAAATTGTTGGGTAATTGTGATTGAATTGCTAGGTGCAGGAAATTCTAAGATCGTTGCATAAGATTTTGTACATATTGCAATTGAATTATGATGTACAACAAATACTGGCAATTTGTTGGTTGTATGCAAGATGAAGGATTGCAGGAAAAATGGTATGCAGTTGGTGCCTGTGGAAAACCACAAGGAAGGCTACATTCATAATATGGAAACAACCAAGAAAAATTATGAAATATAATTTCATGTTTTGGGGGAAAAGTTGAATTCCCTTTTGAACTAAGTTGGAGTTCCTAAATGAATTATTTTATGTTCTCTCATGATAACTGTATGTGGGTGATGCAGATGAGATGATGTTGATTAAAGTGGAATGTTGACTACAAAGAGTAGCTCGAGGAAGACGTTGATTGGAGACATCTGAGAGCAGTTGGAACTCCTCGAGCCACGATGCTCTGAGACTTCCGGTCCATCCTGTTGTTGAAGCCCAAGGAAAGGGAGGTGTAGCAGCCAATGGATTGTGTGACAGTGAAGGTGTACACTCCTGGGGTGGGACAGGCACGTGGGGAAGAGAGACCATTGGTTGGAGTGTTGTTGAGGTTTGGTACCTTGGCCTAGACCATGTTGATATGGATTGTGGATCGTGGCTATCTTGTGAAGCCATTTCCCGATGGAGTCATAGCCCTGCTCAAGGGTGGAAGGTCTTCTCAATCAAAAGATAAGTATCAATTATCTATTCATTGTATGTTGTGTATCTTGAATACAGGTTATAATGTTATTAGAATTGTCTGTGTATATATATATATATATATATAGTGTATATGTTCTAATGTTGCTTCCAAATGAATAGGTGTAGGAGTAGAGTGTTTATGTCTGTGGAGCCATAGCCCTGCTAAGAGTTTATCAACAGTGAGATCTAAGGCTGGGTGGAACATCATGGATCTATAGCCAGTCGATGCTTTCAATGAGGTTTAATTGAAGCATGTAACAAGGAACGATGAGTTGAATGCTTTCCTGAAGCAGCTCTATGGAATAGAGAAATTGAGTTTCAGTTGCATTATGAACACCAGAATTGGTGCTTGAAAGTAGAGCACCAGGTGGATAATAGGCTTCCAATAGCTAAAGCTTGGATCTTTTTGAAGAATTTTTTTTGAATTATATATGTATAAACAAGTTGCAGTGAGGACAGTGCAAAAATAAGGGGAGGGGATTGTAATATCCCCTGGTAGAGCCCCAGTTGTAATTATGAATTGTAAACATGTTTGTCAGGCTAGTGAGTCGAGTTATAATAATCTTGGAAGCTTATGTGAATATCAGGCCAGAGAGCCTAGGATGCTAAGGCCAGGAGCCTGTTTTGTATATGTAATTATGCAAAATCATTAATAAAAAGTATACATCGTTGCGTGTAGACCCTCCACGAAGAAAGAGTTATGGGGGACTAAGCTCCACTAGGTAGAGAAAGGGATGGGACTGAGAGGCTAGGAAAGACAAGCTAATCTAGAGGGCTTAACCCAAGGGAATGTTATAATATATTCCTGAAAATGAAAATACTAAAGTGGGGAAAATAAACCCAGTTATCCTAAGTTCCTGGGAAAGGGAACGAATGTTAAATGGAGTGTATGCAGCTCCAGGAAGACATGTGTCGACCTGGGCGCATGCAGTTAAAGCTGAAAAGTCAGCATTGGGGGGGTTTGCTCCCCATTGTCCGATGCTTCGCCTAACTCGCTTGGCCTCCATCGTCGACCTCTGCATCTTTCGCGCACCTCTGAAACTAGTAACCTGTGAATTTGACCTGTGTTTTCCTATGAAGCACAACGTATATGTACTTTCCAGAGCCATGTTGTGCCTTATCGAATTGTGGTTGTTGCCATCCCCTAAGCTATATTGAGCCTTGTTATTTTCCTCACCTTGATGGAATTGAGTTGAAGCTGGTTGAAGAAGTGAGTTGTCGGGCTCGTGGTTGAAGAGGCAAGTTGTCAGGCCTGTGAGCAACTCTCTCCAGGTGAGAGAGTGTGCCGAGGAAGTGAGTTCTCCTGGAGGGAGGCTCGTAGCTGCTACATAGCTCTGAGAATTCTGGTATGACCTGTTGCTAAAGCCCTGGAAGGGAGGTGGAGCAACGAATGGACTATGTGACAATGAAGGTGTATACTCCTGGGGTGGGACAGGCATGTAGGGAATGAAAGTCTGTGAGAAGTGGGCATAAGTGGCTCCTAGGAGAGAATCCTTCCTCTTAAACTGTGTGACTTTCTGTTGTTGACATNGTGGTTGTTGCCATCCCCTAAGCTATATTGAGCCTTGTTATTTTCCTCACCTTGATGGAATTGAGTTGAAGCTGGTTGAAGAAGTGAGTTGTCGGGCTCGTGGTTGAAGAGGCAAGTTGTCAGGCCTGTGAGCAACTCTCTCCGGGTGAAAGAGTGTGCCGAGGAAGTGAGTTCTCCTGGAGGGAGGCTCGTAGCTGCTACATAGCTCTGAGAATTCTGGTATGACCTGTTGCTAAAGCCCTGGAAGGGAGGTGGAGCAGCGAATGGACTATGTGACAATGAAGGTGTATACTCCTGGGGTGGGACAGGCATGTAGGGAATGAGAGTCTGTGAGAAGTGGGCATAAGTGGCTCCTAGGAGAGAATCCTTCCTCTTAAACTGTGTGACTTTCTGTTGTTGACATCACCTGTGTCTGTTTGATAGAAGAGTTGAATTGAAGAAGTAGGTTGTTAAGCCTGTAAACAACTCTCCCAAGTGAGAGAGTTTGCTAGGAAGTGAGTTCTCCTGGAGGGAGCCCCGTAGCAGCTACAATACTCTAAGACTTATGGTCCAGCTTGTTGTTGAAGCCCAAGGGAAGGGAGGTGTAGTAGCCGATGGACTTGTAATAGTGAAGGTGTACCCTCCTGGGGTGGAACAAGCGTGTGGGGAATGAGGGTCTCTGGGTTGTGGGCGTAAGTGGCTCCTGGGATAAAAGATCATTCTTGTTGCTCTATGCGACTTCTCTGTTGTCATTGCCAAGCCTAGGAATCCCCTTGCTCGGTGGAGTTTAGTCCCAGCTCGGGGGTGACCCACTGTTGAGCGCGATGAGCAGTGTGGTCTATGGTTGGGAGGTTAGTGGAAGGTCTACACGCAGTTGGTGGTCTCCTATTAAAATATAAGTACCACTTTTATGTTCATTTACATGTTGTGTATATGTACATGTGTTATAATTGATGAGTAGTGCATGTATATGTTGTTATTTTATGGGTTCTACCTGTGATTACTGCATGTATGTTTTTATTGTTATTTTCGCATTAGTCTGTGTATTAGCATAATATGTTGTTTGTTTATGTTTATATTTATAAGCAGATGATAATTGTTATTTCAACGAGATAGCATGGCCCGACCTGGATGGTCGGGGGTGTGACAAAAAAAATGGTATCAGAGCTAAGAGAGACATCCTGTAGTGATGTTGTCTGACCTGTTGGTGGCTAGGGACATTACACATAGCATGTCACAGTCATGAGGATCCACAGGGCTTATTCTTTCTTTATAGATATGAAGCATGATTATGGCATTGGTTGATGGGTATAGCTATTTGATATTTGTCTGTACAAATCAAATTGGTTGATGGGTATCACTATTTGATATTTGTTACAAATCAAATTGGAAGGGATGGAGAAAAACGTTTATTTATTCCATATACAAGTTTTGGTTTACTTTCATCATCAGAGAGAGTGGAAGAGACTCTTGTATGATCAAACACAACACAACACAAAAATTTTGCAAAGGATGAAGAGGTGGTCCAGTGACTTCATCATTAGTGAGAAGCTAGGAGAGAGTTGGGAAAGGATGAAGAGGTGGAACAGTGACTTCATCATTAGTGAGAAGCTAGGAGAGAATTCAGTAGGCCCTGAGTTTACAAGAATATTCTTTGTTGAGGGGACTTTTCTCTATGTCCACTGGATGCCCGAATCTGCAATCAAAATAAGCTCAGCACCTCAAGGTAAGTTCTCTTGTAAGAACCTAGAAATGAAAGTTATTTTACACTCATTTTGTCTTGTATCGCAATGTATTTTTTAATTTGAGTGCATTCTTTGTATGCTTGAGCTAAAATTACAAGAGAAATCTTGTATGGAGAAAGATTGTTGGTGGTTTAGATAATTGTTTCTGAGTATCATGTTCATATCAGTAAATATATACATGGTTCTTAGTGTATGTTTTCTCAGTTAGTCATAATTGCTGTAAAATTTTCTGGATATAAACTGTGTAGGAAGTTTTGAAACTGTTTCGAGTATTATGTTCATATCAGTAAATATATACATGGTTTTGAGTGTATGTTTTCTCAGTTAATCATAATTGCTGTAAAAATTTATGGATATAAACTGTGTAGGAAGTTTTGAAACAATAGACACAGTTTCAAAACTTCCTACATAATTTATATCCAGAAAATTTTCCAGCAATTATGACTAACTGAGAAAACATACACCCAAAACCATGTATATATTACTGATATGAACATAATACTCAGAAAAACTTCCAGCAAGTTTATTCCATAAAACTAGGAAAAAAATTTACAGCATAATTTCAAAACTTCCTACACAGTTTGTATCCATAAAGTTTTAGAGCACAGTTTCAAAACTTCCTACATAGAAAATTTTACAACACAGTTTCAAAACTTCTTACACAGTTTATCACCAAAAAATTTTACAGCATACATACATATTGTTTTGTTTCGTATTAGCTAATGTAAATCAGTGAAAAACAAACTATCAGAATTTAATCTTCCTTTGAATTCAAATTCTGACAGGACTGTAGTGTTGGCCATCCCTTTGAAATTCCAGCAAGTTTATTGCAAAAACTTCCATAAAACTCAGAAAAAAAATTACAGCATAGTTTCAAAACTTCTTACACAGTTTGTATCCATAAAATTTTACAGCACAGTTTCAAAACTTCCTACACAGAAAATTTTACAACACGGTTTCAAACTTCCTACACAGTTTATCTACAGAAAATTTTACAGCATACCTACATAGTGTTTTGTTTTGTATTAGCTAATGTAAATCAGTGAAAAACAAACTATCAGAATTTAATCTTCCTCTGAATTCAAACTCTGACAGGATTGTAATGTTGGCCATCCCTTTGAAATTGGAAAGAAGCGCTAAATCTGTGCAAAAGCGCTCAGTATAAATGCAATTCTCTTAGGAATACCTTCAAAATTGATGTACTGAATTGAGTAATTGTTTTTAGAATTATCTGAACAAACGTAATCGCATACAGGAACTTCAATTGCAAATATAATGGGAGATAGTTGGATTGCCCGATTCCCCTGAGCCAGTCCAATAGAATTTCGATCTCAGAACATTAAATTTCAGTCAATCCCTTCAACTATTCTCATTAGGTATGCATGTAGTTTCCAGTTTTCTCGAGGCCGCATGCATTCAGGTCTTGTTGGCATTGAATGCCTCAGGTTACCATGCAATTTAATGTTGGGATTTGTTAATGGCTGTTTGACGTGTTGAACGATTCGTCTGGTCATTGCGTGGAGATCCGCGTGAAGTTAGCTTTGTACTGAATGCGCAGCAGGCGTTGTTCAGTATTGAAGTTCTGTGTTTTACTTGATGAGCAGAGGCAGAAGAGGGCAACGATCTTCTGCGTTGTTCAATATTTACCAAAGGAGTCCATGCATTAGATTTTCTGACCGTTATGATTAAGATCCGTAATACTTCAAGTCACGAGTTAGTTATGAAAGAAGACTCACTAAATATTACTGGTTGGGTTGATATCATATCAGGATCACGTGTCCCTCAAGTCTGACAGATACTCGAATATCCACACCCAAAAGTGAATTTCAGGGCTTATTTCGATCTTTAAAGGCATTATTTGGCCCCATAGCCAGTCCAGCCAGGACGTGAACAGAACGTGGAGGTTAACTAATCTTGGAGATTCTTGGCGTTTGGTGCAAGATAAATCTGTGTTTCCATTTATGAATTGTCATTTTTAAGTTTGACTTTTTATCCATAGAAATCATGGCTCATTCACCAAGGGGGTTGTTCATGAAAAGAGGGAGATTGAAACAAAAATCATGGATTCACCCAGAGTTGTTCTCCTTAAAAGAAGGAGAACTTTATCTGTTTCTTAAAGGGGTCCTCTACTCTAGTTAGGCCTACTACATTTGGTTAGTATCTTGTTGACATTTATCTTTTATTATATATATGCTTAAGGGTTAGGTCGATTTGTTGTTGTTAATGTTATTGGACATTTGGTTAGTTTCGTGTTAAGAGATACTCGAATCAAATCTCCCTCAATAAGGTGCACTAGTTTACATCAACAAGTTTACTAGGGATGTCATCCATGAATGTGGGGAAACCACCAAGGTGCACTAGTTTACATCAACGAGTTTACTGGGGATGTCATCCACAAATGTGGGGAAACCATTGAGGTGTACTAGTTTACATCAACAAGTTTACTAGGGATGTCATCCACGATTGTAAGTATGTGTACACATATACTCATGCATACATGTAGGCATACATATTCAAAGGAAAATAGTTTCGTAGGATTCTCCCTCTTCACAAAATATCCAAATGAAGGATAGTGTCAATTGTCAATCGCAAGAATAGTGGGTAACCTTGACAAATTTGATCGGATCGGAACCTGTGACCTTCCCATTGGTGAAATGCCTTGGGCAGAGGGTCCAACCAATTGAGCTAACCTTTGGGACAAACACACACACAAACATTCTTTTAAGGAAAACCTCGCAAGGAAACTTAATGGATGTTTTTCCACATATATGGTTGGTATACTTAATAAATATGTCGATGTATATTAATGCACCTCACCTAGGGGGGATTCAAACCGAGTAATTGTTGGCATAAAACTAGTTAAATGCTTAACAATATTGGCAACAATCGGTGGAGCTAACCCCTTGGATATATGTACAACTTGAGTGAGCCTAATGGTTTAGAATGTGTGTTTTCTCCTAAAATGCCATAGATTCAAATCCATGGGAATAGGATATGTACACCTTTATAGACTTCAGTAGTCAATTTGCTACATAGAAGGGGTCTCTTGTCCCATAAAAGAATCTCATATACCAATTTGATGTCTATATTAATTGTGACCTTAAAATTAAATCTCTCTTTACAAAAAAAACCTTACAAGATTTCCATTTTTATAATATTCATTTTAAAAACTTATTTTAGATAAATTATTTAACTAATTAAATTTACCCTTAAAACTATACACATATTTATATATTTTTTAAAAAAACTATATATATGACATTAAAATATAACAATTAACCTTACTATTTTAATTTCTAATCTACCAAAATAAATTTCCATAATATAGAAATTGATAGATGGAATCCAGTATCCCATTAAACGAGATTTGTGTTTTAATGATCACAATCAATCCATCGATCAGGGATGGGGTGTAGTTAAGCCCTAAATAGTTGAGTCTCATAAAAGTCAAGTTAGTCCTAAAGATGCTTGGGCTTCATCCTTCATGTAAGAGGTGCTTCATGTAAGAGGTGGACAAAATGAAAGAGAAACCCTCTATATTTATGAGTAATGTACTTGATAGATATGAACCATGTAATGAAGTTCCTACTCACTTGATAATGCAGATGGATTCAGTGGTCATAATGAGGCAAAGAGATCACACATTAAATTTGTACCAATAATTTTAAGACACATTGCCTTGACATGATTTTCAACAAGCAACACTGATATGCATTCATTCCAAAGGCATACACTATTTTAAGGTGATAGTGCCACATAATCATTTAAAAAGGACACCACGTAACTAGTTCATCTAACACATGTCACATCTAATCAATGAATGTATTAAACCGTGCGTATCTAGTGGACGACATTGACACTCTATAGGTACCACATAAGAGGGTAGTGAGGAAACAATGATGGTATAATAATTACATGTTCATGTAAGGTTTGAAGAGGAGATGGGAAGGGATATTTTTCCAAATAAAACGCGTGGAATAAGATTTATAAAGAATAAATAAATAACTTGAAATGTTTTATAATATTGGGTTATTTATGTGTTAATTGAAGAAAATTACTCGATGGAAAATTATTTTGTAAATATGTATTTTTATTTTATTTTTATGAAAAAAATATTTATTTGTTTATAAATTTTTTTAAAATAAATTAAATATTATATTATATAAGTGGCTATATTAGAGTAAACATTAAAATAAAAAAATGTTTGATCTAAAATTTGGGTAGAGTGTCTAGCTCTCCTACTAGCATGTTTAACATATATGTTATTTTAAAGAACATCTACATGAATTGTTTACAATATTTTTTTACAAATTGGTCGAGCAAAAAAACAATTTTGTAGTACATCACTTGTTAGATGAGACATTGTCTTGAATCCCCTACACTCTACTTTGCTATGGAGAATCTTCTTCTACCTCCATAGAAGTAGTTGCAAGGCCCCCTTGGCCATTCTCTGAGTTACCATGACGAGATGTTGCTTAAGCATGGTTAATGGATAATGATTGTATAGATTGCGGCAAAACCTAACTTCTGAGAAATTGACACTATGTTTCGAGGCTTTCAACTCTCTGAGTAAAGAACTGTTCAAAATTTCCAACTTTAACTGTTAATTGTTGAATGGTTGAACGGTTAGCTTCAATGATTTCTTCATGAAGTTTGAGAAATTGTCGAAGTTCTCTTCGGGAAGACTCTATTACTATGTCAAACAGAATACCCCAGTTATTGATGTAACCTAGCCACACACCTAAATTGCAATTGTTGTTAGAATTATAGGAATGAGCATGGATATTGGTGACAAAGGTTGACCAACAGTTTCTTAAGTTCTTGTTTCCATGGTTGACTTTGAAAGAACTAATAGAAACAATACCAATTGTGCAACCAGACCAAACCTTCCAGAGAGCAAACCAAAAGACCGGAACATGGTAAGCTAAAGGATCCATTGAGACAAAATGATTACCCTTGTACCAGAAACTATATACCAGAAGGTTCACGCACCAATTGGGAGGAAGCAGATACACATGGGGAAGATTAGAGTGCGTATCAAAATCAACTACCTTGCATAGAGGATTGTCAAAATAGGGTACAAGAATGGAGATAAAACCAAGACCAAGACCCTAGCTCCTAATTATGCATGGGATTTTCAAGGAGATGACAATCGTTATAGGAAAAATCACCAATTGCAAACTTCTAGTCTATGGAGGAACCCAAACAAGGACCCCAAAGTAGTAGAGAGAAGGGCATTCAAACCAACAATGGGAAACCCGCAAAATACAAGAGACTGAAATAGAGATACCTTCCACCACCTTCGACTCTTTCATCCCAAAAAACTAAAATTCGAAGAAAATCCTCCAATGGAATCGATCCAACATTAAATTTAAACCATGCAAGTGATAACCCAGGATGCAAAGAAGAGGCAACATAATTCAAGACCCGCAATTTATACAAGCTTTTCGGGATGGAATTAAAAAAAAAATGAACCAGGAAATCAGAGAAGGATTGGTTTGTAGAGAGCTAAGTTACCACATCGAACATAAACCATTGATGATGCCCATCAACTTGCTTTGATAAAATGTTGAAGAACCACATTGAAACCGACATAAACCACATAGGGTGAAAGCCAAAGAATCAACCATTCTCCTAAAGTATCGAGGCTCACACATACTCGCAAATATGAATTCATTAACTCGAAAGTGTGTGGAGTTTGATGGATAGACGAAATAACATGGATACCAAGGCACCAACTGTCGCCCATACATAAGACTTGGATCAATACCCATAGATTAGTGTAGATTGAGGAAATCACAAACCCCATTAACTTAATTACACCTTCTCCTGAATTTGTTTCATACTTAGCACATTCATTTCCGAAGTTGTTATGCTCACGTAGAATGTGAAAAACCTTGTACTCAAAACCAACAAGAAGACTTGTGATGCGAGATAACACTCTACGACAGGATTTAGTTTCAATATTAGATTGATCAATGATAGCTCGAATCACAATCATGGAATCCCCCAATATAATGATCTTTCAGAAATCATTGGCCTTGGCAAGCTTAAGTCAGAAAACATAAGCTTCAACATAATTATTTGTAACATTCCCAAGGCCCCATAAAAACTTAATNTCAATGATAGCTCGAATCACAATCATGGAATCCCCCAATATAATGATCTTTCAGAAATCATTGGCCTTGGCAAGCTTAAGTCAGAAAACATAAGCTTCAACATAATTATTTGTAACATTCCCAAGGCCCCATAAAAACTTAATTAAGAGATTTCCTCCAAAATCACAAATTGTTCCCCACACATGTCACCCTTACTTATAAATATTTTTCATATTATTAAAAAAATTAAATAAATAAATACTTAAAAATAATAAAATGTTATATTATTTAATATTATATCATCTTATTTAAGATTTCCTCACTTTGCAACCTTAATTAAATAATTATTATGAAAATTTTGAAAAAAATAATTATTATGAAAAATTTGAAAAAAGATGTATATTATTTAAATGAGTTTTAATCTAATGGTATAGACGTAACAGTGCATGCCAACAACATCTTAGTACTATCTATTGACTTTAATAAAAGATAGCTTTAGATTCTCAATTTTTATTCTTTTATGTTCTTTCTCAAGTTATAGAGTATGTCAAATATTATGCTTAGCATATTATGCTTAGCATATTATGCTTCCCATTCATAAGTTTCCATATTTTAAAAGAAGAATGAGATAAATGGTTTCCTTTACATTCCTAAAAAATTTAGGCGTGCGAAATTGTCTTTATCAAAAATGATTATAGAATTTCGTTANATATTATGCTTAGCATATTATGCTTCCCATTCATAAGTTTCCATATTTTAAAAGAAGAATGAGATAAATGGTTTCCTTTACATTCCTAAAAAATTTAGGCGTGCGAAATTGTCTTTATCAAAAATGATTATAGAATTTCGTTAATTGTGTCATATTTGTAGCTTAGTATTGAGAGTTATCGGTGACTTGGTTGGTCAATGTAGAGTGATGAATCTTAATTATTTAATAATATAATATAAATATTTATTTTAAAATGGTAAAGAGATTTGTTATTTTTAGCTCACATGTTTAAATCTAACGAGTGTAAGGCGTGTACTTTTTTTTAGGAGTGTGAAATGGATTCTTTCTCCAAAAAATAAAGGGTTTTATACTTTAATTTAATATATTCGTCGTAATTTTAAAATTAGATTATTATTCTTCTTATTATTATTATATAAAATTATTTTAATGATTTTAATTATATATACTAAAATAGAATATAGATATCAACTTGTTTTATTCATATAAATACATTTTATAAAAGAAGAAATAGTTTATTTTGAGTATTTCTTCTTGTTTATTGTAATATATCATCTAATAATTTTATTAATTATTGATTTGGAATAGATTATTATATAATTTGTCATTTATCTTGATACTTTTTGGATGAAAAAATTGGAGAAATTGGCTTTTAGGATCTGTTTTAGTCGCAGCTCCCAATTTGGAGGTTTGGGGTCTGGAATCTTCCAGAGTTAGTTTGAGGCATCAAACAACATTGTTTTGAGTCAAAACCTTCTGAGCATAGTCCCCAACACCTCGACGTTGTTGTACACACCGAGAGATTTCCAACGGTTCAAAAATCATCTCAGTCAAAGCTCGTATTGGGAAGTTATGTCTCTCGCAAGTTGACCTTGTAAATGTATTGAACCTGCACATAATAGATCTAGCTAAACAATAATACACACATTTGCAGAGAGAATTTGAGAAAGAAGAAGAAGGAGAGAAAGAATGAAAGAATTATCATTAATTGTTATGAATAATGAATAATTTACACATGATATACTCTGTATAACTCAATGAGTGCGCACTGAAGGAGAACCAATGCGCCATAGTGGTGGTCTAGAGTGATTTGGACACACACCAGCGGTTACGGGAGTGAATTGTCACCTAGTCTAGTCTCTCAGACAATTACGGGAGTGCACTGCCACCTAGTCTGGTCTCTCAGGCAGTTACGAGAGTGAACTGTCACCTAGTCTAGTCTCTCAGGCAGTTACGGGAGTGAACTGCCACCTAGTTGAATTAACTAGTCAAATAATCTTCAATTAACTGAATGAACAGAGAGTAGTGAGGAGTTAACTCAGGGAATCAAGGGTAATGCACCAGTATGGTGATGATCCCAAAGCAAGTGTGCATTAGTTGGTGATGATCCCAATGTTGCATGGTGACAAAACCAATGCAGCATCTAAACTCAACTCCACTAGTCAAATTGAAGTGTCAATTGAAAGAGAATATTCTCCAGGTGGAATATTCTCCCCTAAAATATAGGAGATTGGATAATGACTAATTGTGACTAATAAACAAGGAAGAACCTTAGGAAAAATAAATCTTAGGTGTGTGTGAAGTAACTCCAACAGACCTACCATGTTGACCACCATGGTATCGAGTGGATGCCACATCAACCCCCTTTAGTCACACATGTGGGGCAAGTCACTGTTATAACCCTAAATTGCACCACACCTGCTTACCTGGCATCAGGCCAACTCATATCCATTCATTGCCAAAGCCATGCTGAAGAAACTCTTGAAAATCCTCTTAAATCAAGTAAAACGCGCCCTAACCTACTACTGCACGCGTTGGAACGCTGGCAGGCCTACTACTGCACGCGTTGGAATGCTGG
>SNQJ01S0000499.1:208048-222019 GCA_010110895.2 Picea sitchensis | reverse complement strand
ATATTTTATTTGATTTATGCTTAATCTCTAACCCTTAGGTAGAAAAATAGCATGCATGTGTAGTGTTTTGTCTTGATTGCGGGATTGTCTTTGGAAGGAGCAGCGAAAGCAAGAGGATAAAGCGCAATGAAGGATCTACATCAAACATAGATAGAAAAAGGTTAGTAGGTCTTTTCCATGCTTGTGTGTGAAAAAAGGGGTTTGAGTATTGGGGTGATAGGTTAAAAGTGTTTTCTTTAAGGTCATGATCTGCGTACAAGTTCAGCCCTAGCTTGTTATTCCGTAGGGTATTATTTCCCAACAACAGTCACATGTGGACTTACAAGAAGATTCTAGAAGGTACAAAACCATAACATTAATTGAGGGTTGAGGCATGCAAAAATCCTAACCCTAATCCTAGATGGTTGTTAGGCTATGTTAAATATTGGGCCAATAGGAAGAGAAGGGGTTTCATTTTTCTAGCATTGTACTTGTTCCAAAGTTGAGCACAACATCTAGGAGTGGGATTTGAGAGCATAATAGAGGAGGTAGAAGATTATGTAGCAACAATTAAGGTCATAATGTCATAGGAAACTTCATAGTGAGTGCCCATTTCTTTGTACTTACACTTCATAACTGAAGAAAAGAGCATGGAGCATAGGTCTCACCTTCTAGTGGGATTTCTCTCTTATTGGGTTTCCCAAGTCACATCTTGAGTTCATTTGTGTCGATGGTGTGTTCATTTGCTTGTTCTTTCATTTTCTAATTCCAATTATTTCATAAAATTGAGTATTAAGATAGTAATAATAAATATGGGATTTAAGGAAATAAATTGCATAATAAGATATTTTAGATGTAGTCTAAACGTTCTACGTTTTTACATTTTTCCGAGCATTTTTTCTTACGAGTTTTGCCCGAAATCTAGCAAAATTGCAGATTTCAGTTGTTGAGATTACATATCCAAGTGCCCTAGGGATTTAGAGGGCATTAAATCAATTATGCATTCAAAAACGTGATTTTCGCAAAGTTGTGATTTCGCCAACAATTGCATTGTTGAATTCCGATGATAATTGCCAAAAAAATAAAAAACATAGAATGTTTAGACTACACCAATATTTTATAATTGTTCCAATATAATATCCATAACAATTTGCATATCAAGTGTTCACCCCTAATCTCTAACACTTAATTTTCTTCCTATTTATTATAATATATTATCTAACTATTTTATTGATTATTTATTAATAATTTTTAACAATTATTATACTACACTCTCTAACAACTATTTTAATTATTATATTCCATATCACTTTCCAATTCTATTTACAAAACTTTGACCACCTCCTTCTAGATTATTTATTTAAAACTTTCTTGGCAATGTACATCCTTTTTAAATAAATAAAATATTTATATAGTTATGAAAAAAGTCAAATTTTGATTGTGTGATTGGATTTCAAGAGTTTTGTTCTATAAGGCGATCAAGGTTCAAAATTTGCAATAGTCGGGAGGAGACACTCAAAAAACTCCAACCATGTTAAGGGTTGGTGTGGCCTAGGCTAGGTGTGATCCCCGGATAATTTTGACAACCTAATTACTCTTGGGGCGCAGTTTCTTAGACCACGTGCTAGTCCCGTAGGTAACAAACATGTTAGCAAACAAAAAAATACAAAAAATATATAGTTATGAAACAAATGTATAAATCAAAATTGCTCGTAATCAAACTTTTTTTTTGTCAAAGTTATATTCATGGTTTGTTTATCATGTATCATAATGAATATCATATGGTTTGCATGATATTATGTTTTTGTATTAATTAAATAATTATAATAATTTAATTTTAAGATCACGACCAAGCTATATTCATGGTTTGTTTAATATGTATCATAATGAATATCATATGCTTTGCATGATTTTATGCTTTTGTATTAATTAAATAATAATAATAATATAATTTTAAGGTCATGATCAAGCCATACACCAAATTAGAAATTGATGTATGAGACTCACTTGTTTGTGGGAGAATAGACCCCCTCTTCGCAACAATTTGACTATTAAAGTCTATGAAGGTATACATATCCTACCTCATTTTGATCTGAACTTGTGACCTCTTATGAGGAAACACATATTCTTAACCATTAAACCCACTTAGATTGTATTATAATTACATGATATTTGATTAGATTTTATTGTGAAATAGAAATCACTATAAAAATAAATTACATTGTAATATAATATATGATAATAATATAACTTTAAATTTTAAGTAAGTTAGAATTATTTTATTTAATGATTAGATCATTTTATTTAATCATTATTTTATTTAATGATTGGATCATGTTTATGAATTCATTGCGTAGTAAGAGTGATTTAATTGTTTTTTTAATTCATTAATTTGTTTTTTATAAAATTAAAGTTTTTTTAAATTCATTAATTTGTTTTTTTTTCATAAAATTAATTTACCTTTAACTTTCTGAGTGATCTTTATATGGTGTATTTGTGAGATGGAAAGAATCGTTAATCTCTAAATATCCTAGATGTATTATGTATATTAACCCACTTCCATACTCAATCTTGCTACATTCCAATTCTATCCTATTTAGAATCCTTTGTTAAAATGTCATCAATCAATAATAAGGGGGTGGGTGACATGTGTATAATAAGGGGTGTGTGGATTTTTATTTTTTTTTCTATCTTGGAAGAAAAACATAACTATTCTATGTATGGAAATCATTTTTTTTAATAATCAACTTAATATATATGCATTGTTGTAAGGATTGAGATTTACATTAGATCATCATAGAACTTCTTTCATAGTTGTAGATGATTCAAATGTCATTATTCAATCGGTGCATAGAAACTCTCCTATAACTAGTTCTAAAATTGTGTTAATATTGGCTTTGGATTTCATAAGAGGTCTCAAGGTGTCACAAAATAAAGTTCTTTCAGGTTCTAAGGGAGAATAACACTATCGTTGACACTCTTGCTAATGAAGTTACAATGATGAAAATGGGGGTTTTAAGGGTTAATGGAATATTAGCCTATCAAACCATACCCTAAGCACCTTCATCCACTTAATGTCAAGTACCACTAAATTAATGAGCCACATGTCAATCACATGCCAACCCTACTACCAAAGCTTTTCCATAAACACCCCCTTCATACATGCTCAACCAAGTGAGGACTCAAAATTTTGAATTGAAGTTTTTTTTTATTCCAATCGAGGCATGATAATGGCGACCTATTGCATGGAGAACATGATGGTTCATTGGATATCCCTCTTCCTCGTCACTAGTCATTAAGATTATGTTGT
This sequence comes from Picea sitchensis, assembly GCA_010110895.2. Taxonomy (NCBI): domain Eukaryota; kingdom Viridiplantae; phylum Streptophyta; class Pinopsida; order Pinales; family Pinaceae; genus Picea; species Picea sitchensis. The sequence goes on along the minus strand of SNQJ01S0000499.1, from coordinate 218,730 downwards.
AGATATCTTCTAGTTTTCCACTTCTTCCAAGTTGTTGAAATTGAAACCTTCACTTACTTAGTCTCTGGTCCTTTGTTTTAGAATTCTAGAGGATCTATGTGGATGGTACTATGTTTTTTTCTAGTTTGGAGGCACAATGGGTTTGAGTGATTCATCCCTTTTGGAACACATACTCTCTGTGTGGTATTTATATACCTAGTGCTCTAAATTTAATTAATTGAGTTGAGCATTGGGTTCCTTGGTTCTGCTTCCCTATGGTGTATACCGAGTTGACGAAGTATACTCTGGGTCTATCATTGCGTCTTTGTTTACTCAATTGTCTTTAGTTCTTCGTTCCTCAAAGACTTTATGGAATTAGAACAACAAATACAAATTATAGAGATCAACAATAAATGAGGAGAGTCTTAAGGTCTCATGAGTAAATGATTCAAGGTAATAGGTCTTCCATTTTCTCTATTACAACCAAGGTGCATGAAAATGAGCAATAGATAGTTTCACAAATCGTTTCTATTACAGGTACTCTAGTTCAATTAAAGCAACAAATTGCAGATCTTGTGGTAGAATATGTCATGCTAAGAAATCCAATTGTCCATTTAAGTAAAGATGTGTATTTAGGGGCTCCCAATCAAAGGGTGTCGATCAATAAAGGACAAGGAGAATTAAACGAGGAAGATACATTGCATCAGCTCTTTGAAGACATGGATATAGGGGAACAAGAATATGTGTCAACTAATATGGGCCTGGAAGAGGCCACCAACCACCATATCTTCTAAGTAAACTATATTTTTTAAAGTCATTTGCATATTAGGTAGTTCCTATAGAATTTATAATAGCAGTAAATACTGGAAAGTTTTGCCAGCATACATATGTAAACTCTGCATTTTGGTTTGGAATTGTCCTTGTTTAAATTTTGAAGACATGGAGTTCAATTTACTACTGTTGTTTAGCTCAACTACAACCTTTTTTCATTAATATAATTCTCCTAGTTTCGGTTAAAAAAATATCACCAATAATAAGGAGAATGGAAATGCATTGACTACGAAGTGATGAAATGAAGGAGGAAAATTTGTAACTCTCCTCTTATATTAGTTAGGACACTTGCAACTCTATTTATCATTCTTCATCAACACCATATTCAGTATAAAAGTGATGAAACAAAGGAAATAACTCTACCCTTGTATTGCTAAAGATACTTGTTACTCTAGGGGTGGTAGGTGCATGGGGATCATCTTTAATCCCGAAGGAGATCAAGAAGTGAGCTATGAATCGGTTTTGGGTTGAGCCACTAATAATCAGGTTGAGGCACTTTCACTTTACAAAGGGATTAAGCTTCTTGATCCAAGGCATATCAATGAGTTGATTGTAATCAAGGATTTGACAACAATTATTAGACTTATGCATTGCTCTTCTTTATTTAATAGCAACATAACAAGGTTCGTTCGAAGAATATAGCAAGAGGCAAGCCACTTTGCATCAATAGAGATATTTCATGTCCTAAGGGAAAGCAATCAAAAGGGTGATTGTTTAGCCAATGAAGAAAATCATTTGGGTTGTGGAACATTGAAGGAAAAAGGGAGGGTTTCAACCTCCCCAATCCCTTAACCATTATTTCATGAATTATATAAATTTTTGCATGCCATTTAAGTGGCCAATCAAATTTATTAACGAAGGATGGAAGTCAAGGTTCGTTATCATCTTAATGCCACCATACACTTCTAGTGTAAGGAAGGACCAACCTTATCAATAAGATTTTAATTCAACGTTAAGTGAAGGTGGGATAATGGAGATTGTTGGTTTGGAGGATTATCTCAGCCTTGTTAGTCCATATAGTTGTTTTGTTCTGCCCTTATTTACCCTTGAAGAATCCTTGGAGGAGCTTAGTCCATAGGAGATTCATCATGGCTTGGGTCTGGTGGCTGTTGGGGAGAATAATCAACCAATTGTCCAGGTAAATTTGCACTCCAAAGTTTGGGCTTGTCATGCTAGTTTAGTTTGGGCCTATCTCTCTAAGTTCCTTAGTTTGTCCCTGGCAATTGCTTGGAAGTTTGGAATTGGAAATCAATGAATCATGCATCGGTCTCGAATTGGAGGATTTTGGAGAATTTCCATTGGACAATTAGTAATATGGTGTGCCAACATCACTTTGGTTGATGTTCATCATGTTGTTCGACACCAAGAGGCTTTGATAACAAATAATGAGACATGAATCTTTATAGTTATAGGAAAAATACACATCAAGAGGAAAACCATAATAATGGGATGACAATAATAATGGAAACTATGCTCCCTCAAAAGAGGCAAATATAGGATTTAGAAGTTGAATGTGTTCCTCTATGCCACCAAATTTCAAGTCTTACTATGGACCCTAAATTAGCTACCTCTATATACAAAATGTCCATTGGCTAAGATGCATAGGAGAATATTGAGGAGGAGACAATTTATTAGATTCCCAAAGAACAAGATATGGATGGAATGGACTAAGACCCTCAACCCTCTCCAGCGGAACAAGAGGAAGCTTCCAACAAGCATGTCTTTAAATAGTCTTAGGTTCTCTTATGGTTTTCAAAGTTGGTCTTTTTTTAGGCTATATTCTGGTAGAATTTTTGGACATCCTTTGTGAAGAATAATATGATCTTTTATTGTAGTTACTCTACAAACTTTTGGTCTTTTCTTTTAACAATAGTGTGTGGGACAAACTCTCTTTTTACATTATTATGTTTTTTTTTCCACGTGAAAAATACTCTATATATTCAGAAGGATATATAAATGTACATTGACAGACTCCGTCTAAGAGAGCCACTAAGATAGACATAGCTGGAGAATACAAAAACGACAAATCCGACAGAAATCTAAGTCCCCAATCCGGCCATGCCAGGTCCACAACTCCACGAGGAAAACAACCTTCTGGTGAATAGATAGGCATCTAGGGGCAGCTCAAAGAAGCATCAGTTATAGCTTAATATTAATGGTAGGCCCTGCGTTATCATCTTCCCATTTGGTGAAGCAAAAAAGGCCCGGGGGAAAATTCAAAGCTAATTTGGAGAGAGAATCGGCCTCACAGTTGTCCTCTCTAAAGATGTGTGAAACGTAAAGATTCATGAACCAAAGAGATGTCTCCTTGGTTCTTTCTTTCCATCTCACAAGTGTCGCCACCTTGAAATACGCTTTGCCCTGCAACCAGTCAACGATAATCTTGGAATCGCCCAGGAGAAGAAACTCTTCGATCTGTAGACGTCTTGCCAGATTGAGGGACGCCCAAGCCCCCAATAGTTCAGCCTTCATGTTTGACCCCTCACCACAGTTAATTGTCCAACGATAGCTAGTGTGAGTGTTTAACATAATTTTCCCTCCCGCACCACAGAGAGAACCGTTCAGTTGGGAGGCACCATCAAACCAGGCGACCACCCTGTCAGTTGGATAGTCAAAACGGTGCCGGCGCTTTGGAATTGTAAGTGGCGGGGTCTGCTGAATATCTACCTTTTGTAAGATGGAGTTAGCCNTTGGAATTGTAGGTGGCGGGGTCTGCTGAATATCTACCTTTTGTAAGATGGAGTTAGCCACAAAAAACGCAGAAGGAGGCTTCCCGTCAAAGAGGGCAGAGTTCCTACAGTTCCAGACCTGCCATAGGATAAGTGAGTTGTAGGCTTTGATCCATCACTGATGACAATCGATAACACAGGTGCCCGACCACGAATTGTAGAATCGGAACGTTGGATCGATGATCTGCCACACAACGCGGACGAAAGGGCAATCGATGAAAAGATGTGATAAAGTTTCACTCTGTTTTTGACAAAGGTAGCAGCGGCTCGGCCCCTCCCAGCCACATGCCTGTAAGTTCGACCACACCAGAACACGATTCTCAACATTATTATGTTGTCCAAGGTTGTAACGTCTTTTTAATACAAAAATGAGTTATGTTGGTTAAAAAAATAAATACTTACTATTCTATTTATCATCGTTCATTAACACTACTCTTTAATATAAAATATCATTAATAATAAATATTTTTTTTTAATTAAATTTAACAATTTTTAAACTTATATTATTAAATTTTTAAATTAAATTTCCTCAATTTATTTTTCATACTTAAATTCTACACTATATTAATAACATTGATTTCAATCAATTTTAATTTCTACATATTTTGAAATTTGATTATTCTTCATCAAAAATCAAATTTTTTTTTCATACTTAAATTCTTCACTATATTAACAACATTGATTTCAGTCAATTTCAATTTCTACACTTGATTATTCTTCATCAAAAATCAAAATCATGTATCAATTACCCAACTTTTAACCAAATTAATTATTTATATAAAAAAATAACACCATATAATCATTGTCGTTGGTATAATAAATATCTCTAAGTAGTAACATATAAGACCAAATTTATATTACCTCATATGAGAATTTGATGGACATTGACCATTATCTAAATGCTTTATGGCCATCACATATTACCTCCTTTAGCTTTTTATTAATTATTATTATTAATTGTTGAAAGTCTACTCAACACGAGTCGCTTTTTCGCACAAATTATAAATAATTTTAAAGGTTCATAATCCATTTTGTGAACAAATTCAAAGAAAATGAAATAACTACGAATATTTCCCGTTTTGTATGGTGTATTAGCTCGTGACACGACAATTCCAAAGTGTAAATATTATAATATGTTTGGGTTAATATTATATTTTAATTATTAAATTTATTTGTTTTATGAATTTTTCCATTTTAATTTTGTAGTTTTATGTTATATTATGCATTTTGTTTAATAGTAATAGAGTGTATATTATTTTTAGTTTTATTAAAATGAGTTGCTATTATCAATTTAGATTTGTGTGGGTTGGTGTGGAGATTCAAACTTTGCAATTGGGTGGGAACTTTGAGTTCCATCAATGGCGGGTGATCACCAACTAGGAGGTTGGACAAGCCATAGACGGAGTTTAGATGTAGAGCTTCTGGTTCGGTGTGAGATGAGGTGTTAAGGAGTCCAGTTTTCGTGGTTTAGAACCATCTAGCGGTGTCCATCCTTCTCATTTTTCACTCTTTGTTTTTAGCATTTATGGCAGGGGTATTTATTAAGTACAGAGGTTATGCGGTCACAAGACCCAATTTATTTTATTACCTTTTTGGGTAACTGAACCTTGTTTATTTACTGTTCCTTGCTTACCTTGTGGTGGTCATTTCTCACTTACTGTTGGAGACTCGGTTTATTTTCATTAATTTGTGGAGTTTGTGAGTGTTTTATCACTGTGACATTGGTATTGGATCCATCTACCAGCATTTTTCCCCCCTTGGATTAACGACCCATATTAATCTTCATCTTAGTGCTAAACATGTGTTGGTTTTATGGAACCGGTAGCCGGTGTTGACCTAACTGGAGACGTCATCGCACTAATGAGTGCAAAGGACAAGGTGGAGTGGCAACAGGGAGGTCTTTTCACCAAGGATGATTCATTGGGTGTGGTTACTGGCACATTAAAGCACACATCACTTAATCTATCACATTGTCCAGGCACTAACGCTCTGTTCCTGACAACTACTCCTAGCTTCACTTCAAATCTTTCGACTATCTCTTCTCAAACTCATTGTTATGTTTCCCCTGTAGCGACGAACGTCATTTTTCCTTCGCGGGGACCTGAGACTGTATTTGATCCAAAGTTGGGTGTAAAGGGGGATGGTCTATCTGATAAACATTGGAAATCCCACAAAACCACTTACCCGATTGGTGTTCGGAAGCGGGTGTGGAAGGAAAATAAGAGAGTTCGGAGGATGGTGTTGGGTTCGGATGTGGGCTTAGAAGAGACCTGTAGACTGGCCCTTTGCGGCTTGGTAGGTAGAATATCCTATTCCTATTTGGCTAATAGTCATGTCTCTGACTTGATTGTTAAAACCTGGGTTTCCATACTTGGTTATGCACCTAAGATACTCTACCTTACGAAGAGTTGGATGGGTTTTATCTACAAAACTCCGGAAGGTGCTTCTTTATTGTTGAGTAAATTAGGGTTTTGAGCGGCAGCAACCTTATGTTGAAACGGTGGTGGGTGGCTTTTGACCCGCTGACAGAGAATTACAAGCTACGCCATTTGTAGGTCCTTTTGTCGGGTCTACCTATGCACCTGTGGAACGAAGGAGCCTTGAGGGCAATTGGAGATGCATTGGGGAGGTTTATCACTCTAGATTATTTGACTTTGGAAAACTCAGCTAGGAAATTGGGGAGGATTTTAGTGGAAGTTGATATCCATGGAGGGTTACCGGAGGTGTTGGATATTGAATGGTGTGGATGCCATATCAATCAATGTTTAGACTACACGGGAATTCCATTCCGGTGCAATTGGTGTCGTTGTACCGACCATCTTCGGCGTGACTGCAGTGGTAAGGTGCCAGATGAGAAGTCGGAAGATACCCTCCTACAAGAAGAACCCCCCAACTATGTGAATGAAGTGGACTTGTTCGAAGATGAACCACTTCAATATGGAACCGAGCCAGGAATTCAGTCGGAATTGGCGACTTCACTTATAGGCAGGTTTATTTTAAACAACCGGGAGATAGCTATGCTTAATATTTATGGCCCGTGCATGGATCAAAAACTATTTTGGAAATCGATGGAAGACAATGGTATTTTATCTATTGAGAATTTGATCGTTGTTGGGGACCTAAATATCATTTTTTCTTCAGACGAGGTCTAGGGAGGTACCTTCAAGCCTGGAAACACATATGATTATTACAAAGAGCTATTTTCCTCCAAAAAATTGATAGACATCAAGCCAACTAAATTGGCTCCTACTTGGAGGAACGAGCGTACTGGTCAGGAGGCGATTGCAAGGAGATTAGACAAGATCCTTGTTTATGAAGGTCTATTATCAGATGTTGTCCTTTATAGGTCATGGGTAGAGTTTCCTTTTATCTCTGATCATTCTCCAGTTTTATTACAGTTGGATTTACCCCCTGTGTATAAGGTCTATCCTTTTAAATTCAATGCACATTGGCTTAATGATCATGATTTTGTGGATCTAGTATATAAGATATGGAAAGATCACGTCTTCCTTGCTGAAGGTGGCAAAAAAAATAGGATCATATGGAAATTAAAAGTGTTGAAAACACAAACGAAAATTTGGTATAAAGAGAATCTGGCCAAAAACAAAGCAAAGTTGGTGTCGCTCGAATCAGATATAAAGGATTCAATAATAATTTTGGTTGGTGATCCAACAGAGCAAGAAGCGGAACTATCTCTCCAGTAGATGGAATTGGAAAGGAACGATATATTAAGAAGAGATGAAGAACATTGGAGATTGCGTCGCATGGATGGCTTGCGAGGATAATAATATAAAGTATTTTCACAAATTTGCTAGCGACAATAGAGTCCGAAAACATGTATGGGAGATCACCGATGGAAATGAAGTCAAGATAACCAAACATGATGCCTTAAAGGAAGCAACGATCCTATATTTCAAAATTTTCTACAAGGCCCCGCTCATTCCGAATGCAACTAAACAATGCAAGTTAAACGAGTTCTTTCCCCATATGTTAAATGATGAGGAGTCATGCTCTTTGTATAATCATGTTACTTTGGAGGAGTTGAAATCTGCTCTTTTTCACTTTAAGAAGGATAAGAGTCCAGGGCCGGACGACTGGACGACATAATTTTTTACTTTCTTCTTTGATTTAGTAGGGGAGGATCTCCTCGAAATGGTGGAGGAGTTAAGAAGGTTAGGCTCTATCGTGGGAGGTTTAAATTCAACTTTTTTGACCTTGATTCCGAAGGAAAACAAACCAATTACTTTTAACGATTTTCGCTCGATATCTTTGTGCAATCTGTGTTAAAAAGTGATATAAAAAATTATTGCCAATCAGATTAAACCTTTTCTTTCTAGGTCACTCTTTGATGAACAATTGGGTTTTCTAAAAGGCGGGTGAATTCAAGATGCCATTGGCACAGCTTATGAGAGCCTTCACAACATAAAAAATTAAAAATTAAAATCACATGTTTTAAAGCTGGATTTAAGGAAAGCATATGAGTGTATTGACTGGGATCATTTAAGATTGATCCTTCTAAAGGTGGAATTTGGGACCCAGATGTTAAATTGGATCATGTCTTGTGTCACATCCTCCTCCTTTGCAGTATTACTTAATGGTGAGGCTACAAAATTCTTCATAAGTGACAGGGGTTTACATCAAGGATGTCCATTATCACCATTGATTTTTATCTTGGTGATGGAAGGCCTCAGTTTATTACTGAAAAATAACATTGAGGAAGGCAATCTTACAGGTATAAAAGTTTCTAGATTGATACAAATTCTTCATCTTTTGTTCGTGGACGATGTAATCATTATGACAAGGGCAAGTTTACATGAATGGATGGAAATCGACAAACTTATCAACTTATTATGTAAAGCCTCTAGACTATCGGTTAATCAAACAAAGACCATTGTTCATTTTGAAGGTCTCATGGAGTTAGAATTGACCCCTTTCAAGACACTCCTTCCATATAAATTTAGTGATCTTTCTATCGGTTTCAGATACCTGGGTTACTATCTAAAGACATGGGCGCATCGAGCAGATGATTGGGATTGGCTAGTGGCCAAATTAACCAAGAAAATTGGTTTATGGTGTAACATGTGGCTATCTATGGGAGGAAGATACATTTTGGTTAAAACAGTGCTGGAAGGCCAGCCTGTATATTGGATGTCTATGGAAGCTATTCCTCGCTCAGTAATAAACAAGATTAGAAAATTGATGTTCCACTTTCTATGGAATGGTCATTTAGATACTCAGCAATATCATCTATGTAGATGGGAGACATTATCTAGACCAAAGAAGAATGGAGGTTGGGGTTTCCGAAATCTTGTTCACTTCAATACAGTTTTTAATGTTAACACTCTATGGAGGGTATTAACGCAGGAAGGTATTTGGCATAAGGTTTTAATGGACACATATTTACCAAATACAACTGTAATCAACTGGATTAGACTGGAAACACACAAATTCGCTTCTGCTTCTAGAATATGGACCAGTCTTATCCGCTCTATCCCTGTTATCACCCATTGGCTCAGTTGGCGACCAGGATCCAGACATCTCATTTCTATTGGAAGAGATCGAATACTTGGCATTGGTGACAGATCTTTCCTTCAAGAAGAGATCATTTCAATTTTAAAACAAAAAAGGATAACTATCCTAGCTCAAGCCTCTGTTGCTCGGGATCCAATCACCTACGCTGAGATTTGGATGAGCTGTGAGGACTTGGGTTTATCCGAGAATCTTGCTACAGTTTGGGATAACTATATCTTAGAGCTTAAAAGAGATGGAATCTCACTCCACGAAGCCGATGATACGCTTCTATGGACTGGTGGCGATTCATTTGGAAACTTATCAATCAAAAACATTTATGCTGCTCTTATATCTACACATGATTTCTCGATTTGGCATGGTTGGAGGGTTAACTTATGGAAATGGAATTTACAATTGAAGATAAAATTATTTCTATGGTTGGCTGCGAACAACAGGATACGAACTTGGGATGTATTACAAAAGAAAGGTTGGGAGGGCTCGGGTATATGCTATCTTTGTAAACAAAACTCTGAAGACAACACCCACCTTTTCATACATTGCACCTTTGCAAAATCAGTTTGGGCCAGAAGTTCTCATTTTCTTAAAATAAAATATACATGGGCTGGATCCTCACTTACTGAATGCATAGACTCCTGGACAAAGAACAAGTCGTTATCAAAAAGGTTGGTTGCTATGACATGTTGGTACATATGGAATGAATGAAACAAAGTGCTCTTTGTTGGAAAAGCACCCTCAACCTGGGCAGTTGTATACAAGATTCTTGGATCGCTCATTAAGAATCCTCCAGCACAAAAATTACTGAATTTAAGACAGAGTCCAATCACATGGATTAACGATTTTACTATGGAATTTTTTGATGGCGCATCTATAGCAGGTGGCTTGAATTGTGGAGCTGGGGGCGTCATAAAATGCTCAGAGTCTTCGGTATATAGATGGTACTTCAATTGCGGAGAAGGTATAAACACAAAAGTTGAGTTGTTGGGAGCATGGGTCACTCTCACTTTAGCAAAACTCTTGAATACTCAAAATATTCAGATTTTGGGGGACTCCAAGGTGATTATTGACTGGCTAAACCATAAAGAAAAACTACAAGCCATTGATATTGAAGGATGGAAACGCAGAATATTGGAATTGTCTGCATCATTTCAAGGTATCTGCTTTCAACACATCTACAGGGAATTCAACAAGGAGGCAAATCATTTATCAAAGCATGCTCTCATGGCACCAAAAGGAAGATTATCTTATTTCACTTGGAATGGAGAGACAGCGGGGCCTCCAATCCATATCGAACTATTTTAATTTCCTCCTTAGTTTTTTTTTTTAAGTTTGACCAATTTTTTTGGCATGGGCATGGAAGCTTTTTTAATATCATGAGGTGATAATCTTCAATATATTATTATTCCCTATGCTCAATGGTATTTGTAAATGGTACACTTGATCAATATTTTTTTGTAAAGGTCTTTTGTGGACAGTTATTGTGACAGTTTGTGTGTCTAAGTGGATTGGAAGGGATCAATTTTTTGATCAAGAACCATTAAAAATGTAAAAAAAAATATAATCTAATATAATTTTGTGCAAATTTTATATTAGAAGATTTTTGTGGATTGACTT
>SNQJ01S0000499.1:179691-191842 GCA_010110895.2 Picea sitchensis | reverse complement strand
CTAGTGTGTTTCTTTAGTATGCATTAGTATGCATTTGTAGTTAGGAAATCCGATGGTCACGATATGTTCCCGACATAGAGTGATCTGACGGTTCATACTCTACTCGATCTTAATGGCCATTGATCTGTGGCTTAACACCCGATTGGTCCATGATCTCTATTTAAAGAGCATGGAGGTTCATTTGCTGATGATTGATTGTGAGAAACTCGCTTGTAAAATATCTCTGTAATCTTTTTCTTTGCATTAATAAAATGCTCCAAGTGGCCGCGTTGGCTGGGGCCGTGGATGTTTCCCTGTATCGGTGTGTTGATCTTTGATCTGGTTATGTGAGTGGTTACTGAAGGTGTTCGTCCTCTATTGGAATACCTGTGTTGTCGAACATTAACTAGAGATTATTATATTTTCAACTCATATAAAAATGTCATATGTTAAACTTTAAGAAAGGTGTGATTTTCAAAGATATTCATTATTCCATAAATTTAGTGTTAATGCTCTTGATAAGGGGCATCGCTTGATTTTGAATGAGTGTTTAACACTGTGGCATTTACTTTGTTGTAATGACTATAACATTAAAATATCCTAATTATAGCGTACCAGATGCATTTACAAATGACACTCAGTTAAAAGCACGTTGCTTCTTCTAGAAGTCGTGCATTAACAACTATATTGATCAAGATCATGTTTAGCTAATATGGCATGCATTACACTTCCCCCATGACTTACATTTTACTTCCTCGTGATTTACATTTTTATCTATAGTCAAGCTCTTTCCACTTGCAAGTTATGAATGACATGTTCAATCCCCTTTTCCTGTAGAAAGTTGGTTAATCAACATGGCACTTGCATGGTCTATCTAGGTTAATACTTTCAAATTATTTTCTTATTTAGTTAGCTCATTTTGGGGCCCAATGAATTCAAAATGATTTACATATGCAAGTGCTTATGTGGATAAAATGAGGCCTAATAGAAACACGAGATGAGATTATGATGCCATTGCTTCTACTCTTATCTTTATCTATGTCCCTTGGTTGGTGGACGAATCCTTGAACATAACCCGTATGGTTGGTCTCAACCTAGCTTGTTATTTTCCTACATAATCTTATGCTTGCACTGGCTCCTTTGGTACTTACCTTCAAGTCGTCGACTCTAATTTCAGTAAGCCATGTGTAGATTGGCACATCTCATTTTGTCATCAACGGAGTCCTCATGTAGGAGGGTCATCCAATTGCATTTAAGTAGTGGCAAGAGCCTACCAACATAGACAAGGAAGAATCCAAAGAGTGAAAAATTTCACTTTAACAATGTTAATTTCCACCTTCCAACATATACTCGTAAAATTTATAGATAGCATACATATATTTTAAATAATAACAAGAAATCACATAAAAAAAAAGAACCACTTATTGATTGAAAGAGAAAACAGAAGGAAACATGTTTATTATTCATATCATTTTGTTATTGTAGTGAGTCCCTTTCTATCATTGTATTAATGTGGATTACCCTTAAAAAAATAAAATAATAAATCTTTTTCAAACATTTGTAATTCGTAGTTTCATTGAACAACATATTGATCCTAACCTAAGAGCTGCTAAAAGTGTGATATGAAATAAGGGACTCATTGTAAGGAAAGTACTTATTTCATATTCCCTTTTATTCCTATTATAGGATTATTCCCGTTATAGGAGAGGGAGAGAAGCATGGTGTTAACATTAATAAGAGCGTTAGTTACAAAATTATGTAAATTAGTTGTTGAATTTGATAGTGGGATTGAAACTTTTCATTTTCTCATTTTCCTATCTTTTTCTCATTCATTCCATGTGTCTTTTTCTCATTCATTCCATGTGTAGACTAGCTACCCCAAAAGCAATGTGAACCCTCGTGGATGAGATGGGCTCATACATGTCTAGTTGAAAATCGACATTCAACATATCCTTGTAAAGATGTTGCATTTCAATGAAACTTTGAAAGGCTTCTTCTTCATGATTCAAATACTTTATTTCAAAAAAATCTGAAATGAATGGTCTTAAAAGAAATTTATACTTTATCCCAATGATAGTGGTTATGTATTGTTTGATTTTTATCTTTGTCTTTGAAAATGGTATAAAGTGTTGGATTTTTATTTTTGTTATTGAAAAATTGATATTTTTTTTCATAAAAAAAATCTTCATATTTGATATTTTAAAAGAGAAATTAGAATATATATTTATCAGTTTTATTGGCTTCTTCTCGAATCTAGTGGTTCTATCTACTACTGTCCAAAACATGACTAATAGATCTGAATTGTCTTTTAAACTATATTTTTTTGAAACTCAGTAAATACAAAAATAAACATAACAAGGAGAACCTTGACTTGCCAAAAGAAGGATCTCTAATCCTACTACGATTGAATAGTCACATACGTAAACATTCATTTAGAAAATAGATTGGATTACTTCAGGGAGAGCTCTTCCTTCATTATACTATTTTACTATCAATATTCCTTCCTACAAAGAAAGTGTATCTTTTGATAATTCATCTGCTTCTTCATTGAATTCCCTGTAAATGTGAAAAAACGAAATAACTAAAAATTTGTGTTTTACTTCCATTGTCATTTCCATGATGGGACTCAAAGCCACATTTTCAACTTACATTTTCCCATTAACCCAGTCTATAATCACTTTAAAATCCCCCATAACTTGAAATTTCCTTAGAGCTAAATTAACAACAATTTTTAAGAGAAACCAAAAAACATAGAACCTTGTTTTGGAATTTGTTCCTTGACTTGTTGGATATTTAAAGGAGTAAAGATTGTCATTTTCATAAACAATACCTCTAGCTCCACACATTTCAAGAAATGCTTCATCTCTTTAGAGAATATTGGATCCTTCAAGGCTCTTTGAGGTTTTACTTTTGCTAGTTTCCAAGAGCCTTCATATCATATCTAATTTGAGGGATGACTTGAAAGGAAGAAAAATTGATTTAATTCATCATGTTAATGTTTATTAAATAATTTTGTTATTATTATTGTTAGTGCTTATGTGATACAAAAATATATATTTATTTTAATTAGTAAGTAATAAGTGGATAGGGAAACTTCATCACTTTTTTATAGCAATGATTAGTTTTTATATTAACAAAAGCATTGTGACTGGACCTAGTAAGTATCTATACATTTCAAACTTAGGGACCATCTTGTGCCATTGCCAGTAAAGAAAGAACCACAAAAACTAGAATCCAAACCAACCTAAATACCTTACTTAAAAAGTTGTAGGTATATACCCTTATTAACTAGTGCAACAAAAAAAAAGGTTAAACAAAACATTAAAAAATAAAAATTATAGCCCAGAAGGGGCATCAACAACATTATCCACCATGGTTACCAGGTTACCTTTAGTTCCTCCAAGAGGATCAAGTGATCTATATGTATGGGCATCATCATAATAGCCTTTTGAGAAGTCAAGTAGGCCATGAGCATGTGTTAGATTGATGTGATCATCAATGCAAGTCACTAGGTTCGATATGACATCCAATGTAGTAGAGTAATCCAACTGTCTTTCACCCAGTAGGATTATAAATGCACACACTTCCTTTTCCCAATCATGGAGACCCACATTGTGCTTCCCTACCTCCACAACATTATGACGTCTTACTCTTTTTTCCTTTGTTACTCTAGACCAATTTTTTTTTTTTCATTTTTCCCCTTCCAAAGTCCAAGTGGTGGACATGCATATGTCCTCCTTAGTGTCTTGCTCACACTGGTCCAAGGATTTCCTTAACCCCTTCATTTCACTACACAAGTAGCAACAACAACAAAAACGAGACATATTGTCTCCTAACTTGACCTTCTCAAGGTGTAACAACCAATCAATTTCTTTGTTCTTCACCCTAAAGGACACAACTATCGAAATTCTCTATAGTGTCGAATAAGAATGGGCCTCAATCTCACTAGGTCTATTATAAGCCCCACTTCCCTCTAAATATTAATCCTAACATGATGAGCATTAATCATGATTAAGCTCAGAATGATAGCATATGCAGGAGGATTGATTGGAAAAATGTGGGAGGTAATGCTCATTGTTGTGGTGATGTAATGAGCAGAGGGATGCAAGCCTGGGGGCTTTATTACTGTAATGCTCCATATGGAGGAGATATGACAAGTGGTAGGGGAAGGCTTGCTCCCTCAATGCCAATAGGTGCGGCTTGCGTGGGGTGTGGAAACGACTTCAAGACCATGATCAACGTTAGGGGAGAGTGTATGTTCATGTCCCCCTACCATTCTTCAAAACAAATAATCCTTCGAGTAGGGATGCACTTTCGTTAGCACTTTATTGATGTCTTGCTTAACACATTGGAAAGAGATAGACTTGAATTGTCTAGATAGAAGAAATTCCCTTTGTGAAATCCTTGCCACTCCTGATTCTTTTTAGAGTTTTTCCAAGGAGTAGTGATTAATTGACGAGGGTCAAATCTCCTATGCGTTTTTCCAAGGAGTAGTGAATAACGCATTGGCTCCTTGGATTGCCGCTAGTGCCCCTTCCTCATTATTGGAGGTGATCCCCAGTCCCCAAGCTATCTCAAGCACTTGTTGTCAATTAGGATGGAAGAGACTCCTCCCTGCACCCACCACCTGTAGGGAAAACTTAATCCTTAAAATCGGGGTTACAATTGCCATGGATAATTTTTTAGAAGCCAATTTCCATCATTTAACATTTTCTTATAGTATCAAATTATTTTCTTGAAAAATAATCAGTGTTTTTATGAAAAATGCAGTTCTAATCCTTAAAAAATGTAAAATTTTATGATCCCCCCCTCCCCCCCAAATATTCATAGTCAATATTACGAGGATTATAAAAATTTGGTCATATTTCTACATTTACAGTTAAAATACCATTCCTTACATTTTCTTTCAACATTGCATGGAGAATATAAAAAAGATGGGAGAAAACAAGAAAGACTCAAATGTAGAGACACATGCATCGTGGTTAATAGTTTGTACCTTTGAATAAGGTTAATGATACATATAACTTGTTCCACAAAATTGCAGGAAGCTTAAAACTTGGACCAAAAACCACAAATTGAGTCAAACATAAGAATAATAAAAAATAATATTCTATTGATCAGTAGGTGTAAAGAATTTATGTAGAGGAACACAACTTAATTTCTATTAGCATTATTTTGTACCTTTTTAAGGACATGCACATGTTAGAGGTAATGGGCTTTTACCATTCATCCTTTTTTTCCAAACTTAGCTTCAACCTTTAAGGTGGTAACTAGAGCATGCCTTGAAACAATAAGACACCCTTAAATAAAAAAAGAAGATGGTTAAGCATTTTACATTTTGACCTTATCTTATTTCTCCTCACTCAAATATGATTAGATAATCTTTGTGAAAATTGCAATTTTGGATGGATGAAATTGCTATTTTTAAAGCAAAAATGGATTCAACACCTTTCAATACCCTTATTACAATTAAATTATACAATATTAACATTTAATATTTACAATTCCATTAATCCAAAATGATTCTTACCATAATCTAGACTAAAAATATCAGATTCCCTTCCCATTATTTTAAACTTTTCAAAAAACCAATTCATAATATAAAAATACATTCTCATAATTCTCATAAATAAATTTCATAAAAAAATTAGTTAAAAAACTCTTATAATTAACTCTCATAAATAATTTAAATAAAAAAAAAATTAATTTAAAAAACTCTTATAATTAACTCTCATAAATAACTCACATTAAAAAAATAAAAAACTCTTATAATTAAGATTTATTAATGAAGTGTTTATTGATATTTATTGTAATCACACCTAATTGTAGGTATGTTACAATTAAAACTTACCTTGCTTTAATTAACAACAACCTCCATCTTCTTACAATTAAAACTTACCTTGGTTTAATTAACAAGAACCTCCATCTTCCCAACCTTCACTCATGCTTGCTGGATTTCGTTGTAATTATAATTAAAAAAACAAATTAATTTTACTTTAATTAGTAAACGTTAATTATTTAACTCAAGAAAACATAAAACTAATATATAATTAAATATTATTATAACCACACCAACTTAATTGATATTATATTATAATTCAAAGAACCTCCTCACTTTAACAAGGATGGGTAGGTAAAACTACATCCCGCATGCAATGACTTGCCCTTTTCTAAGGACTTTGCACATTTGAGTTAATGGGGCAATTCTTTTTAATTATAATAATTATTATATTTTAAATATATATAAATATTAATAAAGTTAATTGTTATATTTTGTTTTTATATTTTAAAATTTAAATTTAAAACTAGATAATATAACAATTATTATATTTTAAATATATAAAAATATTAATAAAGTTAATTGTTGTATTTTTGTTTTTATATTTTAAAATTAAAATTCAAAATTAGATATTGTTTACAAAATTATATGATGAGATATTTTACATAAAATTAAATAAAAATTTTGTTCACCAAAAACTATCTACCCATTTAATTATTTTATATAATTTGCTTCCTAATTTTCAATTGAAAATCATTTTATTATTGAGTTGTCTTTTGTTATATTTTTATTCCAAAAAATTGAATTTATCTTTTACTGATGATGATGATGATGATTAACGTCCACTAAGATCTAATTGGTCTATCAGATCTTAAGAGGGTAAGTGATTACTTGTGATTCTTTAGAATTTTGTTTATGTGCTCGAAAAGCATTAAGAGAAGCTTTCCAAGATCATCATACTTTTGTTGAGTTAAGAGGTTAGGAAGGTTGGTAGTGTGATCAATATTTTGAAAATGAGATCTAATATGTGTATAGGCTGGACAATCTAAGAGAAAGAGCTTTTCATCTTCAACCTTCTTAGTGTCACAAGGTGACACACTCTTTCATCCCATGGCATTTTAGGAATTGACCAACGCCCAGTTTCACTATGGAGCTCGTGAGAATTTGTTCTTATCTTAGCAATGCTTATTTTTTTCTTTACACTTGGCAAAACAGATAGATAATTTTGATCTTCTAGATTAGGGTTGATTAGATCTTTATAATACCTTAATTTTTTTTTTCCTCTAACTCTTTATCACACCACATGTTTTCCTTAAATTTTGATTTGACGTTTTTTTTAATAGTATCTTTATTCTACAAAATGGTTTCTTCCACTATTCCCCAATAGTTTAACCAAGATTGGGCGACTTTATGCCATCCTCGCTTGAGTTGATGGTGGTTATGACTTGATTTGGAAGCAATTTTAGGTAGCCTCTTGTCTTCCATGTTGTTTAACTTGTTCTTATACATTAGGTATCTAGTCATAGCCATGCTCTCAATAGGGGAGAGGCTAGTTTCTACGAGGAGGATGGGATAGGGCGTATTTTCTTTAATTTTGAGATTATAGGTTATAAAATTCTTTTGTATTTGCTCTATCTTTMTCCAGGATTCATGAGAGATACTATAGCCCCATACTTCACATCCATAAAGAATAACAGGTGTAACGAGAGTCTCAAAGAGGAGTTTCTTCTTATCCCAACTCCAAAGTTCAGCTGATTTACAATTGTTTTCAATCCCATAATAAACTTTCCATCCCCCAATAATCCTTTTCTCAATGCTATAATTCCAATTAAGCTTATGGTGAATATCAATTCCAAGATATTTGTATGAATTCACTTCCTACAAGTTGTTGTTGTCATATACAAAGGTATCATAAGGGATTTGATTGGATTTAATAATCATGACCTTAGTCTTATCAGTATTAACAATCATACCCATATTGGAGCAAAAATCCTTGAGGATTCTTAGTTGTTTTTCAAGATCATGAGGACTCCTTGCCATAAGAACGATATCATCGGCATAAAGAAGAAGATTGATGACTATACCAGTGAGTGTAGGGCTGACACAACCTGTTTTTTCCAAACATTCTTCTAATTTATCAATGTATATGCCAAAAGGGGTAGGGGACAAGGGACAACCTTGTTTGACTCCGATATTGCAGTTAATCTCTTTTAACCGGCCCTCGATGTTTTTAAACTAATTGAAGTTGTTTGATCATAAATATCGGTTTCTTTCTCCACTCTAAGTTGTGTGCCTCATGCTTCCATTTGGTTCTTTAAATGGATTAGTTTTGCAAAGGCTCTACTACTAAAGGCTAGTTTCATAATTTAGTCATTTTGATATTATATTTTTTTTTCCCAAAATTTAAAATTATCTTCTACTAGAACTTGTTGGATCATAAAGATTGGTTTATGATCCTCCACTCTAATTGTGTGTCTCATGCCTCCATTTTGTCCTTTAAGTAGGATAGTCTTGCAAGGGTTCTACTAGACGGTGGTTAGATAATTTAGTCATTTCTTTAAGTGAAATAGTTCTGTAAGGGCTCCATTAGAGAGGAGTTTCATAATTTAGTCATTTCAATATTGGTGTTTGTGTTTTTATTTTCCGACTTAATACATTGAGCTAGGACAATCATTATAAATGTCCTTTAATGAACATCTTGGTTTGGTGTTTTGTTATGTTAAGGAAGCATATATGTTGATAGTTTCACTTGATTCTTAATAGAATAGCAGTGAGAGTGTTTTTTTCTGCGTGAAAAAAAAGGAAGCATATATGAAACTCCCCTGTCAAAGTTTTAGGTGCAACTTTCTCTTAATATAGATGTGGAGTAGCCAAGTGGTGCTTCAACCCTCAATGTTTCCACCTTAAAGGTTTACTATTGGATCCCTTCTTAACCTCAAAGACCTTTGCCTTTGAGTATGAATTTACCATTTTTTTAACACAGTGTGAAAACCTATCATAACTTAATTGTCGTCAACTAGCAGTGGGGACAATCATCATTGCGAACCTATCATAACTCAATTGTCGTCAACTAGCAGTGGGGACAATCATCATTGCAAATGTAGGCTGACTCATCACCGTTATTCAAGAAAAGCCACACCACCTAGAATAACCCATTGGTAGTTCATAAGAGGGTAAACTTTCACTTTTACGAGATGCCTCCGTTAACGTATTTCCTTACATAAAAAATACAAACTCTTAACCAAAATAAAATATCTAAACAACATAAATTGATGATAACGTTGTTCGCTATCTTTAAATGATATTTAGATATGTAATATTTTAACTATTTAATCACTTCTTTCTTTTTTTTCTAATGAGAAATTAATTCATGGGAAACTCACCCCGATACTTCCCCACATAGTGGATGATATGGGAGTGATAAAGCTGCAACCCCAGGGAACCAAGCTAGGCTCGAACTCGTGACCTCTCCCTGTAACACGAGAGAGTGTGCAAACGTCTTGCCCACTGAGCTAACCCATGGGACTTAAAGGTATGCGGGCTTGGCCGAGTTAAGCTTTTTTCTGCGACTAGACCACGTCCTTGCTCGAGTTTGAGCAGAAGACCTAACCTTCGTTGAGAAAACGACTTTACCATCCAACCGCCTCGACCAATCTTATTTAATCACTTCTTTCTTGACGCTGAGACTTTTACCTTTACACAAAAAGCTACCTTGTAGTCATGTTCAAAGCAAACCCCATACCCTGGTTCATACTTCACATTGTTCATAAAAACGAACAAGGGCAAGGGCATGTGATGAGGAAAACATGCACACCAAACGGCTAAAAGCAAAATTCATCCTGGCCTGCATACAGCATGGGAAACCAGCCCGTGATCGTGCAAATGGTGAATTACATTAAATACCAAATTCATGGGCTTGGAGATGACATGGGATGTGGTTAGAGGTCAAAGCGTGGGAGTAGGCAAAGTACATTTTGCTTAAAATACGCAAAAACACTAATCCCTTTCTAAAATCCCCAACGAACGAACAAGGGTATCGCCGGCGGCGGGGTGAATGCCGCCGGTTATCGGAAAACGGTCCCAGCGGCCGCGAAGTTTGGAAGGGTTCCCTATATAAAGAACCCCCATACCTCCTTCTCCCACCACAATTCATCTTCACATTCTTCCCTTATATTTCGTTTCTGCGAAGTGCACGCTTTTCTTCTTGTTCTTCCTCCTCTTCGCGAGATTCGAGCGCGTGACTTCAGTCACAGGCGGGAGTTCCACTACAGAGCACAGCATAGTACTTATCACAAGTGACCGTCCTCGAGTGATTAAAGGAACTCAGATATTTACCAGGTCAGATTTTTACCCACCGTGGCATAAACTTTATCTCTATGTTGGATCTGTTTGTCTGCCACCGAATGTGTCAAAATTTACTCCACGAGAAAAACGAATTTACTGCTTTGGATGGGACTTCAATCTGACTGATTTGCTCGGTTCTGGGGCTGTAAATATGGTTTTTTTTGGCAATCCTTGTGAAACAGGGGTGGTGCTGGATGCTTAGATTTTATTCCTAGGGTTTTAAGGACTTGAGAAGTGGGATAGTGGGAAGGTTCGACCACATGATTGGCCGTGGGGACGCCCTTGGGTTTTAGTATTGTTGCAGGGAGACTCCTTACAGAATTGGGTATATACCAATTAGGGTTTATAGTAATGGGACTACGGGGCCAAGTCTGGTGGTTAATTCTCTACATTGTGATAGAGCGTGGGGACAATTTGTCGGGATTTAAAGTTGGGTTTTGATTCAGTGGACACTGTTTCTTAATTTGAATTGAAAATTCGGAGGATATACAGCTTTGCAGCTTTTACTCAGGGTTATGATTAGTCCCTTGAATGCTTAGGAGATGTAGCTTACTACATTTTCGAATCCTCTGGTACTAACATTGCCCTTGGAAAACTCTGGTACTAACATTGCCCATTTGTGGGCCCATTTTCTTGCGATGTTGTCTTTGTGATGCCTTTTTAATTGCAAGCTTCTTAAAAAAAGAAAGTTGCACATTCCTTGTGGATTTTGTTGCATGCTTAATATGATTAGCTGATCTCCTGTGTAAGAAGATGCAAGAAATGAGTGAAATCTGAAATGCCTGTGCTCAATTGGGGAGAGACAGTGTGTCTGGGGTTTCACCTCTTAGCCTCGTCTATTACGGGAATGACGATGTTAGTGTCATGTGAGGAAATGTTCTCATGTTAGGGTTGAGTTTCTAGGTTTAAACCTCTTTGACCATATTGCAGTTGGCTCTTTGTTAGAATGGTGCTCTTATGTTACTAGAATCCTGAGCAGGATGTGTTTTCTCTTCTGTTCCCACCCTTGTTTGCCCTTGCATTCTTCTCATGACACTACAGTATATACTAGGAGAGGGGTTGGGGTTGGGGTTGGGTTCACACCTTTTATTATCATGCAAGGAAAGGTTTGATGTTGGGGTTATGAGTTTCTTGGTTTAAACCTACCTGGCTGTCTTGCACTTGATACCTTGGTAGAAAGGTACTTGGCAATTGTACCAGAATCATTAGGAGGATACTTTTTCCTAGTTCCGTTCTTGTTCTGGTTATTCTTCCCACCGCTCTCTCGACATTATGTTAGCGTATATATCATCAATTTTATGTTCCTAATTTCCATTTAGTTTCCTGTTTCCCGTTTCTGATAACGTAAGGTGGTTGGTTGAGAATAGGTTTTGAAAGGCATTCGGCTGGCAATAGCTCTAAAAGAAAGTACAGTGAGGATCTTTTTGGCAATTATGAAGCTGGCTCACCCCCTTTCTATCATTAGGAAGGATGTTGGTTTGATTTGTATCGTAGCTGTTTGGAAGGATATACTGGCATACGAGGTATCATTAGAGAACTATTAAGGGAGGAATATTTAGAGTTTGCCTTCTTGATTACTAGATTAGTATCTGGTTTGACATGCATGCATTTACTGAGCTTGTTTTAGCTAATGGCATCACAAGGGAGAGGGCATAGGTTCATTATTGATTTTGTGATAGTGAAGGCCGGCTTTGAAAGAAATGTTCTTTAACCCTTTCGCCCCATTTTTCAATCTGTTCCTGTTTGCCATTCTGTTTTCTTTTTTGGGTAACATAACTAGATTAGTATCTGGTTTGACATGCATGCATTTACTGAGCTTGTTTTAGCTAATGGCATCACAGGGGAGAGGGCATAGGTTCATTATTGATTTTGTCATAGTGAAGGCCGGCTTTGAAAGAAATGTTCTTAACCCTTTAGCCTCATTTATCAGTCTGTTCGTGTTTGCCATTCTGTTTTCTTTTTCGGGTAACATAGGTGCTTGGTTGACAATAGGGTTTGAGACGTATTCGTCTGGCATAAGTCTAAAAAGGTGCATGGAAGAATTTTTGG
>SNQJ01S0000499.1:156416-179641 GCA_010110895.2 Picea sitchensis | reverse complement strand
AAATGTTCTTTAACCCTTTCGCCCCATTTTTCAATCTGTTCCTGTTTCCCATTCTGTTTTCTTTTTTGGGTAACATAACTAGATTAGTATCTGGTTTGACATGCATGCATTTACTGAGCTTGTTTTAGCTAATGGCATCACAGGGGAGAGGGCATAGGTTCATTATTGATTTTGTGATAGTGAAGGCCGGCTTTGAAAGAAATGTTCTTAACCCTTTAGCCTCATTTATCAGTCTGTTCCTGTTTGCCATTCTGTTTTCTTTTTCGGGTAACATAGGTGCTTGGTTGACAATAGGGTTTGAGAGGTATTCGTCTGGCATAAGTCTAAAAAGGTGCATGGAAGAATTTTTGGGCGATTAGGAAAGCTTGTTCACTTCCTTTTTATGATTGGGAAGAATGCTGATTTGATTGGTATCATATCTGTTTAAAAGGATACTGGCGTTCTAGGTATCCTCAGAGTTATTAAGGGGAGGCTATTTAGAGTGCACCTTGGTGATTACTAGATAATTGTTTAGTTTAACATGCATTCATTTACTGAGCTTGTTTTAGTTAATGGGATCAGAGAGGAAGGCATAGGTTAATTATTGATTTTGTGATATTGAAGGCTTTCTTTCAATGAAATGTTCTTTTGAGAATTTTATCCTATTCAATGTGTGAGTTTTGTTTTCGATTCTATGGTTTCTTGGATTTACTTTCTTTGTTTACCTGTTTTTTAGTTGTTTGAAAATTACTGATTTTAGGTTTCATCTTTCAGGCCTTATGACCATATATATGGCCTTTCAAAAGAGGCATGCTTCTGCATTCAAAGAAAGTTTACCTGTTGTCTCTGCCTTGTTGGAGTTGATATTGATGACACCCATCAATATTGTAATCCATATCCTTACTATTATAGCTTGCATTCAGATCTTAATATGGTCCCTGTATTTCAGTACTTCTAATGTTTGATTTTGCGGTATTCCTACCTTATCCTTCACACTTCCTTCTTAAGTTTGGTTTATTCACCTGTTTTCGCTTTGGGTACTAGAGGTGCAATGAACTGTGTTGTTCTAATTAGATACTTTAGAATCTTAGACTGTTCTTTTTTTTTGTTAGTGACTGCAGTTGGTTTTCCTCCTCTGTAAGTTTTCGCCCTGTAATATGAGATTTTGTCTGTGTCATCAGGGGCATCTTAGTGGCTTTTGTTACCTTTAGCTGTCTCTTTCAAGCTTTTTGTATGAAATTTGGTTAAAAGGTTTTGCTTTAGAATTTAATCTTCCGGATTCTATCTTAGGGTTGAATGTAATAATTTTACATGCACATTGCATGTGATTGTTAGAGGATACCATTTCACTGCCAAAAGTTATAGTTCTTTCATAGTTTTTGGTCCTTCAATTTTTGCCTTGTGGCAGCAGTATTGTACTTGTGTGCCAGTTCATGTTGTTCTTGGTAATGGCAATTTGAAAGGTGTTTATTTGATTAATGGTAGAAAACAAGGTCTTTCAATGAAGAAATCAACTTAACTTGTGGTTGATATGAAGGATTTAGTTTTGAGAGGTTATCTGATTGAATTATAAATTTAAAGTTTTGAATTTGGTGGTCTTATGAATTTACTTTATGTGCACTAGGATATTATGGACTTGTACATTGATATAAACAATGTTTTAATTTTTTTTTGTTCAAGGAATATATTTCTCAAGTTGGAGTTTGGCACTTTCGCCCTTTTTTTTTTCCTAATTTCCTATTTTTGATGTCCTTGCGTGGCTAGCACCGTTTGTCCATCTCTGAGATATATATTCTGATTTGTGTTCTCAAAAATTTACTTTGTAGCTTTCCATTATTTACAGCAAGTACTTATCATCACTGTTTTGTGGGTATGCAGCAACTGTTATGGTGAGAGTTTCAATATCATAATCTTTTCTCCATGTTATGGCTTTGGTAGAATTGCTGGGTCTTGGATGACACTCTTGAGGGTGAGATTCATCAGAAAGCATTCACAACTCTTTCTTGCCACAGCCGATTTCAGGTTTTGCAGACACATATACACATGGGGAGTCGAAGGAGACCATTTTTTGACCTAAATCAACCTCCAAGTGAAGAAGAAGATTCTGAAGTGTTCCATGCATTTCAGTCACTGCTCCATGGTCAGGTTCAAGCTCAGCCACTGCCCCAGGTTCAGGTCGAAGCTCAGCCGCTGCCCCGTGTTCAGGATCAAGCTCAGCCGCTGCCCTGTGTTCAGGATCAAGCTCAGCCGCTGCCCCGTGTTCAGGATCAAGCTCAGCCGCTGCCCCGTGTTCAGGATCAAGCTCAACCGCTGCTCTGTGTTCAGGCTCAAGCTCAGCCGCTGCCTCATGTTCAGGCTCAAATTCAGCCACCGCCCCATGTTCAGGCTCAAGCTCAGCCACTGCCCCATGTTCAGGCCCACGCTCAGACATCGCCCCAGGTTCACTATTTTCAAGCTCCTTTTTTTCATTCTTTATCGGACAGACTTTCACGGATTCCAAATGAGCACTCTTTTTCTCATGCTCCGTTTGTTTCTGGCTTCCAGCCATTTGTAAGATCCAAGGAAGTGCAAAATGTTCAAGAGCTCACGGCGCAAGACTCCACTGTTTATTGCAGTGGCTGGTCAAAAGTGCTAAGCAGCCAAGACAAGGTAGCATTGAATAGTTCTTTGCATTATGCAGTGTCAGAATCGACAGTGGATGAACAAAAACCTACAGCATCTGTTTTGAATAATGATCCTGGAGTTTCTTCTGCAAATATCTCACCATTCCAGCCTGAAGTCGCTATTGTAAAATCAAGTAGTGAACTTAGAGATGAACAAATGAATGATAGAGAAGAGGGAGAGTGGTCAGATAAAGAGGATACAATTGAACCTTCTTGCAAAACTGAAGTAGATACTTGTGCAGGTGATGATGCTGGAAGCAATGTCTGTAGGCCTATCTTGGAGTCAAAGGCTGAGGAGGCAGTAGAAAAAGGCCTAGATGATTCCAGTGTTTTTGAGGGAGGTTTTGATTTAAGCATAGAAAAGATAGAATTAGACAAGAAATCTGTGCTGGATTCCAACAAGAGCAAGGAACTAGATAAAGATCTCAAATGTGAGGAGTTGGAAAATCTTGGTAAGCCTGACGACATTCATGTCAGCACTAAGCCTTCAAGCAGCGACAAAAGTTACGAGGATGATAGCAAAAAAAATGCAACCTATGATGGGTTGGATGATGTGAAAGAGGAGGCACCTCCAGGTAGTGTGCAGCTAAACAGTTCTATTAAGTCAGCTGGGTTGGGTGTGTTGAATAAGCCAAAGGGAGTTAAGGGGCAACATGAATCAAAGTTTGCATCTTGTCTTGGTAACAAGCGTAAAGTTGATGAGCAAATGGAAGCAAAGTTGGGGAAAAAACGTAACAGACAAACCATGTTTTTGAATTTGGAAGATGTAAAGCGAGCTGGTGCGATTAAGACACCAACTCCGAAGAGGCAATCTTCAGTTCAATCACCTTCTTGTAATTTGCCAAGGGAGAGTCATCGTTCTTCACATGCTGCATTTGACGGATCAGTAGATAAGCAGGGTTTGCTTAACAATAAAGATCAGAGACAGGCAGATTCATCAAGTAGTGAAGGAGGTGGCATCCCTGAATTTCAGGATCACAAAAGGACTGATTACATTTCTGAAGACTCTCCACTCACACAAATGCCAAGCACTGAAAAGAATTTAAGGGGAAATGTTATGCCATGGTCTAAAAGGATGAACTGTAACATGGACCCTACAGTTGAAGGCTTACCACCACCTATACCAAGGCAGAGTTCATGGAAGCAAGGATCAGAACAAAAGCATGGAAAAGGACAACAGCTTCTGAATCAGAAGTCGTCAGTAGTTTCAGGGCCAGCAAGGGAATCATTGGATCAGAGGCCTCCTGGAAAGAAACATGTGTTAACATCCAAAAAGCAGGGCCTTGGCAATGCATCATACCAGGACACATCTATTGAACGCCTTCATCGAGAGGTGACAAGTGAAAAGTTTTGGCATCATCCAGGTTAATGTTTGTGAATCTTGAACTCTTTGTTTTGGTTTCAATTTTTATGAAGTAACCTTTAAATAAAGCATGGCATATGAGTATATAGAGTTCTGCATTTTGCTTTAGAAATCTCTTGTTAGCATTCTGCAGTTCTAGGATGTTTATGTGATTGTATAGGAAAGAAGAATCAGTTCGTATGTCTATGCTAATCACAAAAGGCAATATCACTTTGTAGAACTATGAAAGTAGGAAAACTAATAGTATCTCTCATTTTCTCTTTTATAACAAGTTTGAATGTTTTCTTAGTTAATGGATGTTTTCTTTAGGGTATAATTGTATTTGGTTGACAATGTGGAAAATCAATTTTGATTTCTGAAATGTTGGCCAAAGTTGTTATTGTTCAGGGAGTTTTATTGTTCCATGTAAGAATTGTCTTGGTTTTTAAGGAGGTAAATGCTTGAGTTTGGACAAAATTTTGTTAAGGAGGTAATGCTTGGCTTTGTGGTTTTGGAAATACATATTTTGGTTCTATGGTGTAAGAAGAGTCTAGATCCGTTATCTTTCATTCTTGTGACAGATTTATTATGTGAATGTGTGATGGCCCCTTTTTAGTTTTATTCCTTTGATGCTGAACAAAATTTGGTCTTTTTTAAACATGTCTTCTCTTGTTTGATATATGGTACTTTGTTGCAGAGGAAAGCAGTTAATCTAAGGGGTGTTCTGTTTTGGCTAGTTTAAAACCTTTATGTTGATTAACTAGTGGTTAGGTTAGGTGTCATTTTTTGAAGGAATTTGGTAATAAGTGTCTCATAGGATATATTATCAAGTTTGGATCTATGTAATAATATTGTAGTGCTTTATTGTGGAGGACAGCAGTTTATCTTGGAGGTGTTGTGTTTTGGCTAGTTAAAACCTTTATGTCGATTAACTAGTGGTTAGGTTAGGTGTCATGTTTTGAAGTAATTTGGTAACAAGTGTCTGACAGGACTGAGGATATATATCTAAGTTTGGGTCTATTTAATAATATTGTAGTACTTTATTGTGGAGGACAGCAGTTTATCTTGGAGATGTTCTGTTTTGGATTGTTAAAACCTTTATGTTTATTATCTAGTGGTTGTGTCAGGTTTCATGTTTTGAAGGAATTTGGTAAATAGTGTCTGATTCCATGAGTAATAATCTGAAAGTTCTTTTTGCAGGTGAGATGGAACTCCAGTGTGTACCTGGTCGGTTTGAGTCCGCAGAGGGATATGTGCGAGTGTTTGAGCCTTTGCTATTTGAGGAATGTCGAGCGCAGTTACACAGCACTTGGGAGGAGCTTTGTGATGCAGTTTCTAGAGAAGCATATTCAATGGTCCGCATCAAGAGTGTTGACAGACGAGAAAGAGGTACATACTTTTCTGAATGATTGCAAGTATTTTTGCCTTGTTTAAGTGTGGTTATTTGATTACATCATTATGCAAATACAAATGATAATTTTTTTCCACTGGTGAAACATGCTTCCTTGCCATCCCCCCATATTTTTTTTGTTTGTTAATTTGTGCGGGACCTGTTGGCTACGCGATTAACCTGTGGCTTGAGAAACCGCGACTCAGGGGCATCTAAGCCGTCAAAATCACCCGGGGATCGCACCCGGCCTGAGCCACACCAACCCTTAACATGGTTGGATTTTTTTGTCCCCGCAGGTTTCGAACCGGTGACTTTAACATCACAGAGTGGCTTAACAACACACTCCGTCACCGACTGTCCTACACCTCAGGGACATGCCATCCCCCCATATTGCATAGCAGTAGCAATTACTAATTTCATGGTTGTAGTCATGTGTATCTTAAGATATGACTGCAACTGAAATTATTTTGTACTGTTTTTAATGGTGAAGCATGGTTAAGTGCTATTTTTCATAGTGTACAATAGTAATGAGAACTGTTTAGAAGCTTTGTACACTATTATCCACTGGTGAAGCATGCTTCCTTGCCATCCCCCCATATTGCATAGCAGTAGGAATTACTAATTTCATGGTTGTAGTCCTGTGTATGTTAAGATATGACTGCAACTGAAGTTATTTTGTACTGTTTTTAATGGTGAAGCATGGTTCAGTGCTATTTTTCATAGTGTACAATAGTAATGAGAACTATTATCCCTGTGCTTTACCCAGGATGGTTAGGTTATTCTCATAGTGACATTTCTTTGAGGCAGCAGAATTTCAATTCAAAGGGTTGGAGAAAGCCATTTGGGTGGACAGTATTATTGAGGGCTGGCAAATAGATTCTTTTTCTTTTGTATTTTTTGGTCAGTTAGTCGGGATTGGTAAAGGCTAACTATTTTGTATTGCAGTGGTGCTTTATGTTTTTTCTGTTTTGAATTCACAAATAGTTCCTGATATTTGTATACTGCTCCTTTTGTGGATATGTTGTTTTTAATATTTCCCTTAATTTGCCAATTTTGTAATATTTAGGAACCTTTCTTTACTATTTTTGTCATGATTTTTGGCTACATTCAGTTCTCTTCAGCAAATCATTTTTCTTATCACTCCTACTTGCTTGGAAGCGAGACATAGGTACTTATTATGTGACCTTAATATGCACACCAATTTCCAAATTGAGGAGTTTGGCAATCTTTCGATCTTTATTAATCTAATGCATGGAAATGTGGATGGAACAGATCTATATTTACTTGTTTAGTTCAGATTTCTGGTAAGACTGCAAATATATGATCCTTAAATGTAATTTTAATGGCTCTTGTTTGTTTGTGCAAGAATACAGAAATGTAGGAAATTAGAAAAAATTGGAGTTTGTGTTTCCCATCATTGTGCTGTCAAATTTATGTTATAATGTCTACTTCTCAAAATTGATAAGGATTTATGATTTCTTGGATATTATTGGCATTCATTTTTTTTATACCCAAAGAATGAACAAACCTGACTAATACAACTCCGAATTTAAAAAATATGCAGGTCTTTGATAACATAGTGATCTTGTATCAACAGGCTCATTGCCATGTTTTTAAAGCCTCTATCTCTGGTATTGAGCTCCTGCTGGTTAATTCACATTGCAATCACATTGCTTTGTTTTGGATGACTCGTGGGTAACTCAAAATGTAGCTTATGGGTAAACTTTACACATCCTGTAGCTTATTTGATTTAATAGGTGCAGTGATTCTACTGGTTTCGTCATCTGGCAGAGTAGTACCAGTATTTGAGCTAATGTGTCAATATTGTTTGACAGTTTAAACTGGGTGATGGGAGCCCCAACTTTCGATTTTGCAGCCTTATAGCTTTGTGTCTTTGCTATATTTTACAATCCATAATGTAGGATTCTAAAATATATGTAAACAGTAAAATGTTTTTGGTACCCATTTTTTCTAGTAAATACCTAAAGAACATTTAATTGAAAACAGTGGAAAATCAGGTGACACTCCAGCTATCTTTTTCCTGGTCTATTATATACTATTTCTTTTATCTCCGTTTCTTCAAATTTCTTCTGGCAATACAGATTTTAAATTTGTTTGATATGAAATTTCAACTATTTTCCTTGATCCTCTTGTGTTACTATCCAAAATGGCTAATTTCAACAATTTCAAGTAACCATGCTTTTTTCCCAAATTCTGAAAATGTCTTATATTGGCAAAAATACTTTTGGGCCAAAAAGTGGGATGTAATAGTATCCCATAATTTAGTTCTTCTCACTCAAATTATGTGTTCTTTTTAAAGTCCTTAGCCCAGGATGGACCAAAACTGATATAGATGAATCTTTATAGACACGACTGGAGTCCAACTGGTTGGTGCTCCGACATGAAAAAATGGTTCTCTCTCTTCCACTGTCCTGACATATACTGACTATTCTAATGTTTATTCTCATTGGATAACCAGGCCCAAGCCACATACAGGCCACACATAAATCCAAATTTTCTTCCAATAAGTGCTTTTCTTAGAACTCACACTGAGAAAGTGGAATGCCTTGCACTGAATCTGAGAGCCTTTTCAGTATACTATTGTTTCAATTAAAGCAATTCTGTCTTTGCTCAAAAAGAGCTTCTGTATTGTATATTTTAGTTGAAAAAATTGATAATAATGCCTAATGCCTACTCCAATTTTGTGCACTTTTGGCATTCACATGTAAACCAGTCGATCTTAGAATTCACTTTCATAAATTAGCTATTCAGATTTGGGCTATCTATTGGCAATGCTGTAAATGATGAGAAGCAGGAAGTGAATTGATGTAAATTTCTAAATCTTTTCCTGGCTATACATTATTCAGGAGCACTGCATGATACTAGATAGTATTTGTCCAAGGGGGATTCTGTATGTTTGATACCTGGGAAATTGGAAAATTTTCATTGAAGAGTGCTGATCAGAAATTTTTTCACTGAAGAGTATGCTGATCAGAAGTTTTTTCACTGAGTATGCTAATCAGAAAGTTTAGTTGAATGATGTCATTGGATCACTTTGTTTTGCACTAGTGAAGTTTTCTGTTGCAAGTTGGAACTAATGTTAATGAGTGCTTCTCCTTGTTATCCTTTTTAAATATACTTGATATCCTCGTATTTATGTATAAACTACATGTTTAATCTTTCTTGCATTCTGAGATTTTGGTTTTAATAGGGTAGTATGCATATTTGTATCCTTACACTAAGGAGTTGTTTTAGATGTGTAGTTTGATATTTTAGGATTAATTTGGGAAGTTTGTCATGTGGGCATTAGGTTGGTATGACGTCACAGTTATTCCTATGCATGAATACAAGTTTTCATTCAAGGAGGGTGATGTGGCTGTATTATCGACACCAAAGCCAGGATCAGGTTTGCTCTGTCTGTTTTTTTTTTAATTATAAGTCAAACACACTAATTCCTTTTCTAACTCAATCAGGGTTCTCCTTGAACAGGTAGGTTTAAGAGGATCAGTTCTGGTAGCGCAGGTGATCTTGAAGCTAAAGGCGGTGACTTAACTGGTAGAGTAGCTGGTACTGTTCGCAAATACTCACCAATTGATACTCGTGATCCCGATGGAGCTATTGTTCACTTCTATGTTGGTGATACATATGATTATAGCAGGTCTTTCTAAATTCACACTTTCTGCTATAAGAGATTTGAATACGTGATGTTTTATTCTATATAACTAAGACACTGAATAATACCATTCTGAGAATGCTTAATTTGATGTACAGTAAAGCAAATGATGATCATATTGTAATGAAACTTCAAAAGAACTCTGTTTGGTACTTAACAGTTCTTGGATCCCTTGCCACAACACAAAGGGAATATGTGGCTTTGCATGCTTTTCGGCGTCTTAATACCCAGGTAATATTTGTGGATTTATCACTGTTAAATATATTAGTTTTTTTTCCAGTTTCCCTAATTCTCATCTGTTGTCTTTGCCATATTCCAGATGCAAAGAGCAATTTTAGATCCTAGCCCGGAGCACTTTCCTAAGTATGAGGAGCAGCCTCCAGCAATGCCTGAATGTTTTACAACAAATTTTACTGAACATCTTCATAGGACATTCAATACTCCACAGCTGGCAGCTATTCAGTGGGCTGCTATGCATACTGCTGCTGGTACGAATGGAGTCGGGTCTGCTAGGCGGCAGGAGCCTTGGCCCTTCACTTTGGTACAAGGGCCTCCTGGGACAGGAAAGACACATACAGTGTGGGGGATGTTAAATGTAATTCATCTTGTCCAATATCAACACTATTATGGTGCATTGCTAAAGAAACTTGCTCCTGAAAGCTACAGGCAAGCCAGTGATAATTTGAGTTTTGGGGGTACCGGCACAGGATCCATAGATGATGTCTTGCAGAATATGGATCAAAATCTGTTTCCTATGCTACATAAACTTTGTCCTAAACCACGAATGCTTGTCTGTGCTCCATCTAATGCTGCTACAGATGAGTTGCTGCAGCGTGTCCTTGATCGTGGGTTTATAGATGGAGAAATGAAGATTTACCGTCCTGATGTTGCTAGGGTGGGTGTGGACTCACAAAATCGTGCTGCACAGGCAGTATCTGTGGAGCGCAGGGCTGATTACCTCTTACTCAAGGGACGTGAGGAAGTAATAGGGCATATGCAACAGCTCCGCACTAGAGAGGGACACTTAGCTCAGCAAATCTTTGCTCTTCGGAGGGAGTTGAGTGCAACAGCTGCTTCTGGCCGTGCCCAAGGAACAGTTGGGGTTGATCCTGAAGTTCTGGTTGCACGTGATCAGAATCGTGATGCAATGCTGCAAAATCTTGCAGCCGTAGTAGAAGAACGTGATAAGGTATTAGTTGAGTTATCTCGTCTTTTTATTTTGGAAAGTCGTTTTCGTCCAGGTGGTAAATTTGTTATGGAAGAAGCTCGAGCAAATCTCGAGGCAAGTTTTGCTAATGAGGCTGAGATCGTATTCACTACTGTTTCAAGTAGTGGTCGTAAGTTATTTCAGCGCTTGGCTCATGGTTTTGACATGGTTGTCATAGACGAGGCTGCACAGGCCAGTGAAGTAGCTGTGTTACCTCCCCTTTCCTTGGGTGCTGCACGGTGTGTTCTAGTTGGGGATCCACAGCAGCTACCTGCAACGGTAATTAGCCAGGCTGCAGGCACCTTGCAATATAGTCGAAGCCTTTTTGAACGCTTCCAGCAGGCGGGGTGTCCAACTATGTTGTTGTCTGTGCAATACCGAATGCATCCTCAAATTCGTGATTTTCCTTCAAGATATTTTTATCAGAATCGATTAAGTGACAGTGATAGTGTTTTGAAGCGGCCAGATGAAGTTTATTATAAAGATCTTTTATTGAAGCCTTATATATTTTATGATATAACTCACGGAAGAGAATCTCATAGAGGTGGGTCTGTTTCATATCAGAATATTCATGAAGCACAATTTTCCCTACAGTTGTATGAGCATCTTCAGAAATTCGTTAAGTCTGCAGGCATGAAGGTTTCTGTTGGCATTATCACACCATACAAGCTACAGCTGAAATGTTTGCAGCGGGAGTTTGAAAGTATCCTTAGCACTGAAGAAGGAAAAGGGTTATATATTAACACAGTAGATGCTTTCCAGGGTCAGGAGCGAGATGTAATTATCATGTCTTGTGTTCGAGCTTCCGGCCATGGTGTGGGTTTTGTAGCTGATATTCGCCGCATGAACGTGGCTTTAACACGAGCTCGTAGAGCACTTTGGGTACGTGTGCTTATATTTCTTCTAATGTGGTTAATTGAAACTTGAAAGTTTGCATAAATTTGTGTGAATATTTGAAAATTTCATAATTGCACTGCTTGAATGCTTACTGTTGTTGATATTGTACAGGTTATGGGTAATGCAGCAGCACTGAAGCAGTCAAATGACTGGTCAGCGTTAATTGATGATGCAAAAGCAAGGGGGTGTTACATGGACATGGATTCTCTTCCTAGAGATTTTTTTCCTTCTAGGCATTCTGCTTTTGCTTCATCTCAAGCTAGGCCCCCCCCTAATACGAGGACTCCAAGGTTGGGAGGTTCAAATCAGAGACAACAAGATACATTTGCAGATTCTACCGGTCTTCGACAGGCTGATGAAAATTTGAATGTAATTGCTAGAAATGGGTCATACAGAGGTACAAGGGCTCATTTGGATTACCCTTTAGAAGATTTTGGAACTTCCTCTGAGAAATCAAAGGATGCATGGCAACAACATTTGGTGAGACCAGACAGGGCTGCACCAGAGGAACCAAGGGGGACATCAATGCGATCTGACAGAAATGTTGGCAAGTATGCTTGAAAACTTGAACAAGAACAATGTAATGTGATGTGCATATTTCCAGAAATATGTGGAGTGAACAGAGCAGAAAATCTCATATACAAATGAAAATCTCCCGAAGCTACAGATACAGAACATTATTGACATGAATCAATTTTTTCTGAAGCTTCTGCAATAGACAGATTTTGGAAATGATAATGGGTGATTGAATTATGTAGATTCGTGTTTTCTTGTAAATATTCAATACACAGAAATGACACCATCCCCCGAAAAGCAAAATGCTTGGAGAAATTTCTTCAGAATTTGCAAATTCATTGATGCTAAGAGAAGCTGACAGAATGAATGTACTCAGGCTTTGTCATCCATCAAATTCTTGATGCAGGAAGCAAGATTTGTTCTGCAGAATGAAAAAGCTGCATTGCTCAGCTTTTTTTCCCCTGAGGAATGAGTCAGATCTGAAGGTCAACATTCTGATACTTGGTTGGCCAATCTGTATAATACACACCCTCCTTACCTGTAAAGGCTCTCTTTCAGAAAATCTGAGAGGTGAGACCAAATATTTATGTCTTGATTCTGTACATTTGATCGTACAATAAAAATATTCTTTAAGCAGGTTTATTGAGGTACGGATTTGTATGAATGAAATGTTTTGTACTTTAGTAAGAAGCTCCTTCTGGGATTTGCATCGAAGATGTATGACGGAACCTGCATTAAACATTTTTCATTTTGACTTACAGTGATTAGGATATATGATATATCTTATTCTTTTGCTATCCATGAATTCTTCGATGCACAATACATGGGCAGCTTATTTAGCTGTGATATTCATATTGTTCTTGTTATCTTGTACTTTATCCTTGGACAAGAAATACGAGTTAGCTGGTTGATCTCTTGGTTTGTTTGATCTTTTGTACAAAAATCTTGATACAGTCCTAATTCATCAGCTGATTTGAAGATTTCTGTACTTTATCGCTTACAATATTTTTTGGCACTCTTTCATACAGTATTGTCCTTTTAGACTCTGTCTAGCTTCTAGTATAACGGGGCTTACTTTCTAAAGAGCAGCTATCACGGATGGGGTTCAAATGATGCTTGCTCGCATTGGCCAGTTTGAGACTATCCGACATTTATTTTGGTGTTGGACATCTGCATGTGGCATTTGTGACTTCATTAAAAGTACTTGGAGATGTATATTTTTCAGTAAGATCATTCTAAAGCTGCCTGGAACCACGTTACGTTATAGGGGTTTGGCATTGCTTTGTTGTAACTCCATATATTGTGCAGAAGCTTTGTTGTATATCTGTTTTTAGTGTAGTGTTTTCTCTTTTGGTTCCTTTAACGAGGCTGATTTACGAGTTAAAGTTGCAATTCAGGGTCAAAAGCACTTTCATATAGAGAAGAGATGCCTGTGGATGTTCTATTGAGGTACTGTTTGGTATGAAGGCCTTCCTTCCTTTTGGCATTCAGGTAGGCCTGCCCATTTGTACATTATATTGTATTTTATTCTTGATGCACGATACATGAGAAACTTACATATCTATGATACAAGAAATAATATCTAACTGGTTGATCTCTTTTCAGTTTTGTTGATCTTATCGTTTAGTCAAAAGTGTTGATATAGTCCTCTATAATTTCTCTTTCTGGTTAGTTCATGATGCTATTTATTTATTTCTAATGCATGGATATTACATTTTTAAAGATGCAACAATACAAAAAGCTCCTAGATGAGAAATAGTCTAGGGCATTCTTAATCATATCATACAAGATTACAGGCTGTATAAGATTTGATAAAAAATGGATTGATGCATACAGATTTTAAGAAGTAGCAAAATATAATTCAATTACCAGCATAAATCCATCTTAATTTTTGATCTATTAAGCACCTAGATCTCTGTGCTCATAAGATCCAGATTTAAGATGGATCTAGGATCTATGTTGGTATGCAGATTTAAATCTGAAAACATATAATTCATGGATGAAAAATAGTATCGAAAGCCTTATTAATAGGGCATCCTTAATCCATATCATACAAGATTACAGGCTATATAAGATTTGACAAAAAATGGATTGATGCATACAGATTTTATAAAGTAGCAAAATATAATTCGATTACCAGCATAGATCAATCTTAATTTTGGATCTATTAATCACTTAGATCTCTATACTCAAAAGATCCAGAGTTAAGATGGATCTATGTTATGCAGATATATTAATTGATGCTTGGTATCACCCAGCACACTGCTGATAGTGTCAGTTCATAGAAAACATCCAGGAAAGGTGCCATACAGATTTGCCTGGTGAGTAATACCTCGTAGCGAAAATTGCCTCAGATTCCTCTTCTTCCAATATTTGAAAACTATATGATTTGATTTCTATAGTTTTATTTTTATACAATATTTATGAAGATTTTGAATGGATATTACTTAGTAGACACTAAATTTATTATCACTTTGTATAAAATATTATATTGGAATAACATATTTTGACATCAGCATCATGGATTGGAAGAATGGTATAGAAGTTACAATCTCTTCAATGCTGGGCCATAGAATGCGCCTTGCTTCTTTCACTGCAACAATACTAAAATTTTTCAGAAAGTGTGATTTTCAAAACACTAGTAAGTCCTAACATCTTATGTTGAGCCAAAAAAAACCCTTGAAAGACTTGAAAATTATTGATAAATTTATGTGGCCTAGCGAAACATGATTATAATTTTTCACAAGTCATGTTTCTGAGTAGTAAGTTGACCCTAATATCTTATGTTGAGCCAAAAATCCCTTTAAAGACACTTGAAAGATTATTGATATTTAACGGTGGCCGTAACAAATGATAAAATCAAACCTCAGAGAGATCAAACTGGTTTTGTATGATGTATACTTGCGGTCGAAAACCCTTGTAGGAAATCAATAATAGTTCAAACCTGCAATTTTATGGAACATTATTGTTTGAAAATAAAAGGGTTCACACAAGAAAACAAATACTCCTGATCAAAATTCTTATAAACTCTACCATGTAATACACCATCCCAAAACGAGTTCCATATTTCACCAAACGAAACCAACCCAAAAGTCCATTCTTTCGAAGCCATAAACCCTACTAAATACTCGAAAACCTCAAGTACAAGATTGCATCATCGGACAGTTGAAAATGAGATGCCCAGTCATTCCCCTCATCTTGGTCACATGTACTCGGAATTCTCATCAATAAGAGGGGATCCGAAGAGTATATGCGGATCATCATCAACAAGAGGGGATGCTAGATTCTGTTTGATTTTTTTATTGGCAATTGTACTGAATATCATCAACAATAGAAAACGCTGGATGCTATCTGAAATTTTGCATGTGTCCAGGTAACTTTACTCGT
The DNA here is from genome assembly GCA_010110895.2 of Picea sitchensis. Classification (NCBI taxonomy): domain Eukaryota; kingdom Viridiplantae; phylum Streptophyta; class Pinopsida; order Pinales; family Pinaceae; genus Picea; species Picea sitchensis. The sequence goes on along the minus strand of SNQJ01S0000499.1, from coordinate 164,587 downwards.
GATCCTCTATATTGCATATAGTTTGTCATATTATATCCTCTGGCGCTGTCCTAGTTACAGGTGGTTTTACTGTATAACCATGATTCTCTTTTTCCTGGGCAAATAAAAACTTTGAAAGTATTTTAACTGAAAGAGAATGAATAATAGTAGCTGAGATGCAAACAACAAGTTTTAGCTGTATGCAGCATCCAATAGCCATAAATTCTAGGCTAGCGAGCAAAAATATAACTCGTGATCCATAGAGAGTGAATTTAGCTGTTCCACTGGTGAACATCTTGGAAAACAAAAGGGTAATCCAAGTACTAATAAGAAATACAATCTTACAAGATCGTCTGAAATTCAATACAGCAGTAGATGGTTGCAAAATCTCGATTGAAATTCAAAACAGCAGTAGAAGGCTGCAAAATCTCTCGGAATAGTTTTGTCCCATGCTTGAACTGAAGCCCGCTGGCAAAGAGGATATATATATCTGACAGACTTTATACAACATGGAAACATTTTGAATTACTGTCTGTTCTGAGGACACGGATAGGCCTTCGCTGCAGATGATTGTGGTGCTCTTTTCCCCTTCACTGTGACGTGCAGAGCAAAGAAGCAAAAAATCCCTGTTTTCTGTTCAAGATGCTGGACACTAAAACTAGTAGCGTATGTAAATCCCGGTTGTTCAAGATAAAACTAGTAGCGTATGTAAATCCCGGTTGTTCAAGATGCTGGATGTTAAAATTAGTAGCGTATGTCATTGTTTTCACCTTGCCTACAGTCCCAAAACAATAATACCGTTGTTGCAAAAGGGGAGGATATTTCATTGAGGATGCTGTTGTGCATCCAAGGAAGCTTATCATCCATTTCCAAGTCACCCAATTATGTTTGGGATTTCAAAAATACGCGAAATAAATTGGTTGTAAGACCAGCACTATCAAGTGTCCTATTTTTAACCCTGGAGATGAGATATTAGTCCGTTGGCATAATCTTTGGTTTACAATAGACTGCAGGAGAGATTCCGACGGTTTAGATTAAGAGGTAAAGTGCTAGATGTAGTCACAGGGAAGGGTGATCAAGTGCTAGAATAGCTCAGAGAGGATGGGGTTGCAACCTCTGGGTAGGATGTCTAATACAATAAATGCTAAATAAAAAAAATGACAATACGATAGCCTATGCGTTAACTGATTAAAATTGAATTTTAAAAAAATTATCAATATCTAATGGTTAAGAACATGTGTTTCCTCTTAAGAGGTCACAGGTTCAAATCCAAATCCAGAAGGGGGTAGGGTATGTATACCTTCGTAGACTTTACCAGTCAAATCGCTGAGCGAAGGGGGATCCCTTGTCCCACAAACAAGGGGGTCTCATACACCAATTTGGTGTGCTGACTTAGCTGTGACCTTAAAAATAGATTATTATTATTATTATATATAAATTATCATTTTAGATGTAACAATTTTTTTACATTTTTGTGATAATATCTTTCAACAAATGGTTGTTTACTTGCTTATAGACGACAGGTTTCTATGCTGGTGGTGGGCCCTATCAGAGACTGGCATTGTTATAGATGACAGGTTTCTATGTTGGCGGTGGGCCCTATCAGACAATGACATTGTTATAAATGACAGGGTTCTATGTTGGCGGTGGGCCTTTTCAGACAATGGCAGTAATAGTCTTCATTTGTCTCTAATGTTAACCGTCCCTATTTCAGCAGCAGTGTGGGTTAAATAAATGAATATAATAGAAACTAAATTATTGTTTCATCTACACTAAAACGACAGTCCCTGGAGATGGAGATGCAGCTGTTACCAGTATGACTATACGCCAAGCCCTGTCAACGGAACTCTGGCTGCGGTGGTCATGAAGGCACCCTGTTGTGAGGTTTTTGCGCAATGATCTGTAAATTATTAACCCACAAATTTGAACTGAAACTATCACAAAACCATATTGCTACATATTTGTACGTGCATATTAGCACACGGGAAAGGATAAATATTCTCCCCTGCGAGGATAAGCTGCGTGGTTTTTATGTCTGTGACATCTGGCTGACAACAAAAAGGTGTACCGCAGCTGAACATTCACTGCTATGTGGAACTTCGACCATATGAATGGGGAGTTTTTCCAAAGATCACGGTTTACTCATGGAGATTTGATCACATTTCAAGGCGGGGAGTTTTTCCAATGATCACGCTTTAATCATGGAGATTTTATCACATTGCAAGGCGATTCATACGACAGAAGGGATTAGTACTTGCATTTTGCCAGGTGTTTGGTCTTTTGTTCGATTATTGAGGATACAATGCCAGGTGTTTGGTCTTTTGTTCGATTATTGCTATCCTCATCATTAGTACATTATCCTTTTATCTGTACATTATCCTCTTCTCCTTATCTCTTTAAGATTTATGTGCTCTTCTCCTCATCTCTTCTTCTCTTTTACTTTGTGTTCTGAAGATGGATCTGTTTTGAACCGAAACGTTTACTAGTAACAAATAATACTGTGCATATCCTTTTATCATTAACACACATAGTTACATTTATGTGCGATTTACAGAGGCTTTCTGCAAATGCGGAGACTGGAGACTATAGTCTGTCCGCTAACCAACCCAACAAATATTTCATTTCCACTGTCCATTTAAAGGCTATGAACCTTCATCTGGGTGGGGTCTGGGTGGGTAAGCGATTCTGGGTGAAAGTGTAGCTGAAGGTCATTTTAGAACCTGGAAGCGAAAGTTTCCAAGTTACTACCAAGGAGGAAAAGTTTCCATTCACTTTTACACCATTACTGGTCTCTATTTGATTAGTTTAGTAATGTGTCTGGTTATTATAAATGGTTGTTATAATTTATTTGGTTTAGTAATGTGTTTATTTGATTGGTTATCATAAATGGTTATAATTTATTTAGTTTAGTAATGTGTTTATTTGATTGGTTATCATAAATGGTTGTTATAATTTAATAGCTTAATTTGTAATTTATTTTGTTTTAACTATGCATGAATCCCCAAAGCTGGAAGTTTGAGAAGAGTAAAAAAACTAATGAGAGTTTTGATATAAAAATAAAATAGGATATTGTTTAAATTAGGCATCTATTTTATATTATATTGTAAAATTAAAGTAATTTTTTAGGTAAAAAATAAGTTAATAAAAATATTAAAATGTGTAAATTAATGATAAAAATATTGTAATTCATTTTTTCAAAGTTGAAAAAACATAATTTTGCATCTATCACAGTGAGGGAGAGAATACCACAGTTCATCAATTAGGGAATTGAGATAGAATATTAATAGCATTATGACAAAAATGTAACTTTTAAAATTTGAATTTAATTGGAAAGTTTTTGTTGGGTGTATTATAAAATGTTGCAGCTGAACTTGATAACTGTGTAATAAAAAAAAAGGAAGCATATGCATGTCTTTGTAATTGTGAAGTATTTAATATTGAAGTCATTCACTAATATGATGGTGGTAGGTGGGGCAATAATATAGTAAATGTAATAACATTTATTCTAATATTGTTCCACCCTCACTCTCATATATGTATTGCATTTACTCTAATATTTCCCCACTCGCCACCCTCATATATGAGGGTGGGGGGTAGAGAAATGAGTATGGGGAAATATTGGAGTAAATGTAATACATATATGAGGGCGGAGGGTGGGACAATATTAGAGTAAATGTTATTATAATACAAGGATTATATATGAGAATGTTATGAAAGACAAACTAATGGCAAGAAAACAAGGATTATACATGGGAATGTTATGAAAGACAAACTAACAAGAAGGGATAGTGGATGTTATGGGCTATGGGTTCCTTTTGGGCAAAAGGGAAGTCCTTGTTGGTGAAGGGGAATAAAGAAGTTTTTTTGGAGGACTAGTTGTTGCGATATATACGTCATTTGGGGTTGGCACTGATTGGATATGTTGCTTATCCAAAATTTCTTATAGAAACTTTCGTACTAGATGCCTCCATCGAGGGTTGATTTGTCTACTATGGATCTTTGTTGATCGAAAGAGAGATCAGCTAGGGTTCTTCGTTTGCAGCATTGGGGGGCATCTCTTGATTGATGGGGAACACTGGCTTCCTTTTGGGTGAAAGAGAAGTTCTTGTTGGTGAAGGGGAACGATGAGTTTTCATGGAGGACTAGCTGTTGTGATACGTCATTTGGGGTTGGCACTGATCGGATATGTTGCTTATCCAGAATTTCTTATAGAAACTTTCGTACTAGATGCCTCCATTGAGGGTTGATCTGTCTACTATGGATCTTTGTTGATCGAAAGAGAGATCAACTAGGGTTCTTCGTTTGCAGCATTGGGGGGCATCTCTTGATTGATGGGGAACTCTGGCTTCCTTTTGGGTGAAAGAGAAGTTCTTGTTGGTGAAGGGGAACGATGAGTTTTCATGGAGGACAAGCAGTTGCGATATATACGTCATTTGGGGTTGGCACTAATTGAATATGTAGCTTATTCGTACTTTCTTAAAGAAACTTTTGTAGTAGATTCCTCCATTGAGGGTTGATCTATCTATTGTGAACCTTGGTTGATCGAAGGAGAGATCAACTAGGGTTCTTCCTTTGCACCATTGGGGAGCATCTATTGATTAATTGGGGACTCTGGCTTCCTTCCCTGAGAAAGGGCAGCCCTTATTGGTGAAGGGGAACATTGAATTTTTTGTGGAGCACTTGTTGTTGCGATATACATGTCATTTGGGGTTGGCACTCCCTGAATGTGTTGCTTATCCTAGATTTTCTTAGAAGAAACTTTTGTAGTAGATGGCTATCGAGGCTTGATTTGTCTACTATGGATCTTTGTTGATGGAAGGAGAGATCAACAAGGGTCCTTCCTTGGCACCATCCCACCAAGTAGACTTTCTTTGGGGCTTTTGAGAGTGGTGATTCTTACAAAGTTTGAAACAATAAGAAGTAATGTGCTATGTTTCATAGCATGCCCTGCATTAGAGGGATATTTATTCCTAATCCAACTTTTGGGTCCATCTATAATTTTTGGTGAAAGTTGTTTTTTGTTGAGAAACCTTTGTTGATATCCATATCAAGACGATACCCACATATTTGGTGATGTCATGGTCTTCCATTTTTTTCTTTTGAAGTGGAATTTGCCAATATTGTTGAACAAATATTGTTGAACAAATCATAACCCCAAAACTAAAGTGGAAGACTCGGTAGCCTGACTCAAATAGGAGTCATGGTGAGAGAATATGCTAGGGGTCAAAGGACGACGTCCATGCCTTAATGCAAAACCAAAAGTTCCCCAAAACCAAAGACTCGAATTGATGGTTTGATCTCTATCCTTTGCTAGATCAAACTCCACAATGAAGCGTTTAGCACATTGATAGATAACGAATTTCTATTTGAGATTTGTTTTCCAAACACACATGATCTATTTGTGCAAGCAATTGATTCTTGGCAAGAGTCCATTATATTTGCAAATAAGACTATTGGTTTTGTAAAAGGTAGCTTGATCTCCAACATCCTTAACAAGAGGAATGGTCAGAGCAGGGGCTTTTTAAACCACATGAATTTTACAGTGTTGAGATGCACTTGAGAATCCATTTTCACCACATCTTTAAAGGAAACACTAATGATGCTTGAGGATGAATATAAACCAAATGAAGAGGGAACATATATCAGTGGATTAGAAGCCCCAACGACCATATCGAGATGATAGTGAAGAGGGGGCCATCGTTGTTGAGGATGAAGAAACATGGCACGGAATGGATCATGTCCAGAGGAGATATTTGACTAGGAAATTGAGTGATGGAAGGGGTTGTATGAAATGTGAGGTTGAGATGACCATTAGAGCTAAGGAAAACATCAACAATAGACTTAGGGAAAAACCCTAGACACCGTGGTCTAGACATCATTGACTCCATTTATTCTTATTTATAACGACAACAAAGGTCTCTCCATGTTTATATAGGAATTTGTGAGCTACAATTATAAAACCTATATGCCCATTCAATTATGTTCTTTTCTTATTATATTAAAAGATTTTAGAGAAATGCCACCCACCCAAATTACAATGCACATGGTCATCACAATTATTTCTTTGTTTCTTTGGTGGATGCTTGATAATGTGGGTTTTAAAGGCATTTTTATTTATTTATTGACAACCTTGAAAAATGCCATATAAATTCCAAAGAAACATCCAAATTGTATAACACATATTTCATTAAAATTGGAATTTGTGAGCTACAATTATAAAACCTATATGTCCATTCAATTATGTTTTTTTCTTATTATATTAAAAGATTTTAGAGAAATGCCACCCACCCAAATTACAATGCACATGGTCATCACAATTATTTCTTTGTTTCTTTGGTGGATGCTTGATAATGTGGGTTTTAAAGGCATTTTTATTTATTTATTGACAACCTTGAAAAAGGCCATATAAATTCCAAAGAATCATCCAAATTGTATAACACATTTCATTAAAATCGGAACATTTAATCGCTCGACATTGTCAAAATTGAGTGTTTTGATGTTTTATTAGTCTAATATTTCAATAAATTGGGAATACTTTATTGGAATTTCACTAATCACAATTGCAAAAGTGCCTATACAAAATTTACTTCATCGACATTGTGTTTTTGTAAGGAAATTATCTAAAATGTGGATCTTAGGAAACACTTGTATTTTTTTGATAGACTGGTTAAACATAGCCCAAGAAACTACCCAAACAAAAATAAGAATTAAAAAATTAAGATAAATATGTGCTATTTTAGATTATATTAAAATAATATATCATTACAAGTATAAAATGATAAAAAATACAAATTAAAAAATCAGTGCAAAATCATCAAATATCAATAAAAATAAATTTGATTTAATAACATGTTTAGTATATTATCATTGTTAATGAAATTAAAAAACAGTTCTATAATTATAAAAATCCATTTTTAATATATTATTGAATTTATATTAAAAAACGAGTGCATGACATTGAAATTGGAACATTTAATCGCTCCGACATTGTCAAAATTGAGTGTTTTGATGTTTTATTAGTCTAATATTTCAATAAATTGAGAATAATTTATTGGAATTTCACTAGTCACAATTGCAAAAGTGACTATAAAAAATTTACTTCATCGACATTGTGTTTTTGTAAGGAAATTCTCTAAAATGTGGATTTTAGGAAACACTTGCACTTTTTTGATAGACTGTTTAAACATGGTCCAAGAAACTAACCAAACAAAAATAAGAATTAAAAAATTGAGATAAATATGTGATATTTTAGATTATGTTAAAATAATATATCATTACAAGTATAAAATGATAAAAAAATACAAATTAAAAAATCAGTGCAAAACCATCAAATATCAATAAAAATAAATTTGATTTAATAACATGTTTAGTATATTATCATTGTTAATGAAATTAAAAAACAGTTCTATAATTATAAAAATCCATTTTGAATATATTATTGAATTTATATTAAAAAAAGAGTGTAACATTGAAGTTAACCATTTTTTTTGAAAATTTTGATATATTGTCATTTTTTCAATGAAACATTACAAAAAGGGGAATAGAATTTGCTTTAGCCAAGTATCTTTTTTTAAATATTTGTTATTATGTTGTTTGAACCAATACAATAGCTTGAGAATGTTTCAATGTTTGTATTAATGGTAAATTTGGTTCATCATATTTATCTCCATATCACAATCACACATCACTTGGTGCCTTTTTGTTATACATTTGTCTTCATTTCCCTCATTTCTTTTGTATGAAGTGAATAAGACTCCTTCCATTTCAAAGATCAATAAGATCCTCCATTTTTTGTGAGTATTCATTTTCCAATTGTTATTAGCAATCATTTGAACCATAACTACATATATGACATTAACATGAAAACATTTCCACAATAGGAAATCCAATGAAATTAATATATTTCCATGACATATTCATCAAAAATAAAATACTAAAAAGTTATATATCACTTGCATTTAATTTTTTTTTACATAACAAATGAAAGACATGCAATACACCATTTACATGTACACACACATTTTAAAGGTTTGTTTCTTTTTCTTTTTAAGATTAGAATTTATAGTAATACACCATTTAGATGTGCATACAAAAATTATTCTATTAATAACAAACGAAAGGCAAGTAATACACCATTCATATGTGCATACTTTTTTTTTTTTCCTTCCAATATCTTACTTTTAAAAAAAAAA
>SNQJ01S0000499.1:110031-141046 GCA_010110895.2 Picea sitchensis | reverse complement strand
TTTTCTCAATGCTATAATTCCAATTGAGCTTGTGGTGAATATCAATTCCAAGATATTTGTATGGAGTCACTTCCTCCAAGTTGTTGTTGTCATATACAAAGGTATCATAAGGGATCTTATTGGATTTAATAATCATGACCTTAGTCTTATCAGTATTTATAGTCATACCCATATTGGAGCAAAAATCCTTGTGGATTCTTAGTTGGTTTTCAAGATCATGGGGACTCCTTGCCATAAGAATGATATCATCGGCATAAATAAGAAGATTGATGACTATACTAGTGAGAGTAGGGCTGACACAACCTGATTTTTCCAAGCATTCTTCTAACTTATCAATGTATATGCCAAAAAGGGTAGGGGACAAGGGACAACCTTGGTTGACTCCGATATTGCAGTTAATCTCTTTTGACCAGCCCTCAATGTTTTTAAACTTAGCAATAATGTTCTCATAGATCCTTATTGCAGCAATCCTCAATGCGAGAGGCACTTTTATCTCTTCCAACCTATTCCAAAGGTTTTTTCTAGGAACCATGTCAAAAGCTTTTCTAAAGTCAACAAAACAACAAAAAAAATTGGTTTTAGTATTGTGGAACTCCTCTGCAATGATCCTAAAGGTAACAAGATGGTCCGCAGTTGAATAATATCTCCTAAACCTGGCCTGGCCTTTAGCTCTTTTATTGTGACTTTCTAGCCAAATGCTAATCTTCTTTTCCAAAATAAGGTTCCAAGGGTATTGATTGTCATGGTCACCATTTCAAAAAACTTGCAATTTTATCTCTAGAAAAAAGTGCACTACTTGAAGCACTGCTTTTCGATTCCAGGGTCAATTTTAAGGTTTTGGTTGTACTAGTATTGATTGTCGAATTTGAAGGTTTCAAATAAGTTGCAATTTTAACCTTGAAAATAAAAAAATGGTTGTTGTTTGTTAGCACTGTGAGTCACCCTCAGATTGCAGGAGGATAAGGCCAATACCCATCAAAATGTTTGTGGAGGTTGGTTTATGATTGGACGTCAAATGGACAAAGCCCAGCATGAGAATGTTTTAACACAAAAAACTGGGCTAGCAATGCATAAACAAATGAGGTTCTCATTAACTTTAGTCAGTGGTGGTGAGAAGGAGGAAGACTTAGTGAGGAGAATGGACAAGTCTACCATAAACATCCATCTTTCAAGCAGCTTGGTGCAAAAGAACTCAAGCACAAGAGCACTCTTGAACTTAAGTTTAAGATACTGAAACATATCACATCAACATTATAATCAAACCTCCATTATAATACAACCACAACACCTCGTCTGGATCATCCATGCACGAGTGTTTCAACACAAGAGGAAACAAGACAACGAAGGGAAATGCTGAAACAGATCATAGAAACATTAAAATCAAACCTCCATTACAATACAACCACAACACCTCATTTGGATTATCCATGCATGAGTGTTTCAACACAAGAGGAAACATGACAACGAAGGGAAATACTGAAACAGATCATAGCAACATTATAATCAAACCTCCATTACAATACAACTACAACATCTCGTCTAGATCATCCATGCATGAGTGTTTCAACACAATAGGAAACAAGATAGTGAAAGAAACTAACTTCTATTAATGAGATAGTCTCAGGTATTATACATAACCAAAGAACAACTCTTCTATCAAACTATTGCAAAATAGGGAGCTCTGATCAACCATCGACCATACCATATTCTTCAACTGATGTATTTATACCCAGATCAGTGGACAACCGCCAGGAGATTTCTCTGGTGATCCCTTCTAAGGCTCTTCATCTATGCATCCTTCTGCCAGACTGTGCATGTATCCTTCTGTCATACACAAGCTCAGATCAACATGGGCCTGCAGGAAAAAACCATCCATCGTAGTACCTCAGGCTGACAATTATGTCTCCACTGCCAGACCCTCCATGCCTGCTATTTATGGAGTGAGCCGAGGTTTCAACTACCAATCCTTGTTCATTAACTAATTTCACCTCAAGATCGGGTCGAGGATTGGTGACTAGGGGGAGACCACGTGCTGCTATTGGATTCAACGCTAAATGAGCACATGATTTCGGGGCCGTCGAAAGCGGTTTGGACCCATACCGCTTTTGGGCCTGAAACTTACCACCTTCCACCACGTAGCTCTCCCGCAATACTGTGGTTTAGATTTTGTCTCGCTTAAGGATTTTAACGATCGAGCATGTTGCAGCCCCGAAATTAAGCGTGGCCATTGATCAAAGCGGTCTTGGGATATCCGCCGTTGAAACATGACACCACCTGTTTGCCTATGTTTCGAGCCCAAAATCGACTGCCCTTGTTCTCATGGCTGTCACATGTATTGGAAAAGGACTTAGACGACTTGCTGTGAGCTCAGGAAAAATCAGTGACCAGTTCTTTGAACCCGAATCCTGGTAAGTATTTATCCTTTGAGAGAAACATAAAAACTTCAGGCCGAGACTCAGTCAAGCAAGACACCAAGAGAAACCAGGTCCTTAAACCAAAAGGGAAACCAACTTTACCAATCATAGGGGAGAAAACTCTGGGGATGACATACAAAAAAATGAGAGAGATGGGGCAAGGGTGAAGATGGAGGTATTAACAACAATTACATGTGACCCTTGATAACAACTTCATGTAATAACATGGGCTCCAAAGGGGATGACATGCTCCCTATGAGCTGCCAAGAATAAGAAGTTCTAGTGCCTTAGCTATTGGGTTGTGAAGGCGAGCTCAAATACATTTTGTTGAAGACAACATGCTGACATGTACACTACTCAAATTAAAAACAAAAAAAACACACATGCTCCAGAAGGAGCTTATTTATGTACAATCCTAAACTAACCAATTTTTACAATGCGCTAGGTGAAAACAAACTTCCACCATAGTCATTCAAGTAACTTCCTAACTGGAAACTTATTTACTCTGTCATTGATCAACAAGGGACGATAAAACCATGACATAAAATTAATTACATTCTTCAGATTACCTCCCAATGATGAAGGTAAGATAAATCTTGAAGGCTTCAATACATTGAGGAAATGCAACTCCACGTACTCCCCTATAGGGTCATAAAATAGGTGATAAAACTTACTGGGTTGGTAACAAAAAAATTTCTCCGCTTTACAGCTGCTCACATATGGTTGAATGTTTGTGGCAAGCACAAGTGAGTGAATGGTTGATGCGGCCTGCTGATCCACTTCTCTTTTATCTTCTCTGATAGTATTTGCTAGTTGATGGCAAGAAATATCCTCATGTATATCAATGAATGGCTCTTTCTCTTTATCATGCTGCTCTTGGTAAAAGATTTCATTTTCATTAGAAGGCTAGCGACTAATGATTTTTGCTTCTAAGACAAAAAACACCTCAACATCTTCATCACTGTCTCCATAATGATCAAATAAAGGAGGAATCTCGAATGACATACCAAGAGGTATCTTCTTCCCAACATGAGAAAACTGTTCTTCATTATCAAACACAGGTTGCCTTTCAATATTCAATCCAGGAAGCAATATCTTATCATCATCATATGAGTCAAAAATATGTTGTTCATATCTAGGCTTTTTAGAGACAGGGCTACAAAGAGTATCAACTTCCAAAAGAGACTCAATTTCTGCACTTTCCTTATTGAGACAACAAACAAAGTTTTCATCTGATGCAGATGAACATGGAAGAGAAAGAGGTGATTCCTCATCCAAGGAATATTCTTCATTCTCACAGCCTTCATAAGAATCAATTATATCCTGAACACAATCTTTATACTCCTCACAACAACTATGAAAAATTAACTCAGAGGAATAAAACTTTTGACAATGATTATTGAAAGCTGCATGAAAATCTTCGAGTGAAGAAACACTAGAAATATCAAGAGAGTGTTACCAAATACGAACATCTCCTTGAAGGGAGTACAAAAACAACTTCATACGTATGTATTCATGTTGGATGTCAAGTTGCTGCATCAAGGCATGAAATTCTAGAACATGCTCAACAAGGTTGTCATTCTCACCTTCATAAAATCTTGGTAGCCAATCTTGCCATTCATCAATTTGAGGCACAATATGTGGATAGCCAACTATGGTTGAGAAATTGAGTGGGGAAAACCTCCTGGCCAGGATAGCCTCCATAGCCATTTAATTTGTCTCAAACCAGTGGAGTCGCCACGGTGAAAGATGAGCAGTCAAAACAATGTGTCTAACTTCAGTTCACCATCCAAAACTGGATCTGTGCAATGTCGTTCTTCCGAGGGGGATTTTCAATATGGAACAACAACTAAAAATCCTTCTTGAGAAAGATTTCATTTATTGATAATATTCTCTGGGTCAGCTTCAGGTGTTTCCAGAGGTAGATGTGGAGTAGACCTTGTGTGTCTGCCTTTGGGAGCCACAACTGAAACAATGGAGTCGCCAGGTGCAAGCTGCAATCTTCAAGGTACTAATTTCTGATGCACCTTTAGAATCAAAATGTCTGTCGTTCAATCCCATGGAAATGTCTTCAATTCGTTCCTCGTCAATGACACCAAGATTGTTAGCACTGAGAGTCACTCTCATATTGCAGGAGGATAAGCCCAATACCCATCAAAATGTTTGAGGAGGTTGGTTTATTATTGGAGGTCAAATGGAAAAAGCTCAACATAAGAATGTTTTAACACATAAAACTGGGCTAGCAATGCATAAGCAAATGAGGTTCTCATTAACTCCAGTCAGTGGTTTAAGGTTAAAGGTGAGAAGTAGGAAGACTTAGTGAGGAGAGTGGACAGGTCTGCCATAAGCATCCGACCTTCAAGCAACTTGGTGCAGAAGAACTTAGGCACAAGAGCACTCTTGAACTTAAGTTTAAGGTACTAAAACATATCACAACAACATTATAATCAAACCTCCATTACAATACAACCACAACACCTTGTCTAGATCATCCATGCACGAGTGTTTCAACACAAGAGGAACATGACAACGAAAGGAAATGATGAAACAAATCATAACAACATTATAATCAAACCCCATTACAATACAACCACAACACCTTGTTTGGATCATCCATGCACGAGTGTTTCAGCACAAAAGGAAACATGACAACGAAGGGAAATAACGAAACAGATCATAACAACATTATAATCAAACCTCGATTACAATAAAACTACAAAATATCGTCTGGATCATCCATGCATGAGTGTTTCAGCACAATAGGAAACAAGATAGTGAAAGAAACTGACTTCTATTAATGAGAAAGTCTCAGGTATCATACATAACCAGAGAACAACTCTGCTATCAAACTATTACAAAATAGGGAGCTCTGCTCAACCGTCAACCATAACATATTCTTCAGCTGATGTATTTATACTCATATCAGTGGACAACATCCAAGAGAGTCCTCTGGTCATCCCCTCCAAGGCTCTTCATCTGTGCATCCTTCTGTCAAATGCAAGATCATATCAACATGGGCCTGTAGGAAAAAACCGTCCATCATAGTACCTCGGGTTGACAGTTCTGTCTCCACGGATAGACCCTCCATGCCTTCTATTTATGGAGTGAGCCGAGGTTTCAACTATCAGTCCTTGTTCATTAAATGATTTCACCTCGGGATTAGGTTGAGGCTTGACGACTAGGGGGCGACCACGTGCTGCTATTCAGAGCTAAATGAGCGCGTGATTTTAGGGCCGTCGAAAGCGGTTTGGACCCACACCGCTTTTGGGCCCCGAAATTCAACACCTTTCGCCACATAGTTCTCCCATAATACCGTGGTTTAGATTTCGGCCCACTCAAGGATTTTAACGCCCGAGCATGTTGCGACCTCGAAATGAAGCGTGGCCATTGATCTGAGCGGTCCTGGGATCTTCGTCATTGAAACATGACATTGCCTATTTGCCTATGTTTCGAGCCCACTCGTGCTCATGGATATCACATGTATCAATAAAGGACTTGGATGACTTGCTGTGAGATCAGGCAAACTCGATGACCAGTTATTTAAACCCAAATCTTGGTAAGTGTTTATCTTTTGAGAGAAACATAAAAACTTCGGGCTGAGACTCAGTCAAGAAAGACACCAAGAGAAACCAGGTCCTTAAACCAAAAGGGAAACCGACTTTACCAGTCATAAGGGAGAAAACTCTGGGAATGACATACGGAAAAATGAGAGAGATGGGGCAAGGATTGAGACTGAGGTATTAACATCAATTATAGGCGAACCTTGACAACAACTTCATGTGATAACATTGTTAGCACCGATTTTCGATTCCAGGGTTGATTTTAAAGTTTTTGTCGACAAAATTATGAAGTTGTTAAGACCATGGTTGCAAAAGGTGCTAAGTTTAACTTCAAAAAGAAAAAAGGTGCTGCTAGTAGCATCACTTTTTGAAATAGGTTTTGATTTTGATGTTTTTTATCCAAAAAATAACCTTTTAGGATTAGAGCTCTCATCAAATCGATAACTATGTTAATAATTCAAAACTTTGTAACAAAAAGTATGAAGAATGTAACTATCCAAATTATCCAAAAAGAGAGAGGATGTAACTATCCAAATTGTCCACACTGGCTTCCTAAACATTTTCAAAATAAAACAAACTAAACATAAAAATTGAATAGCAAAGACAAACAATTGGCAATTAAAGATGATGTTCATTTTCAATGAATATGAAGTGTAGGAAGAAAGATACTGACCATTCACATTGTTGTTCTAAAGTATAAAGTAACAAAAATAGATCAGAATGAATCTATGCACATAATATCAAACACCATTTATTTTGGGAATAAAATAATATTACATTTTTTTTTTGTTTCCAACAAAACAATAATGTTGAATAGAAACATATCCAACCAACATTCATTATGTAAATATTATATACGCCATATATATTTCATAAATAGATCATAACAACAAAATCAATGTTATTAGAATATGTGGATTTAAATAGATCATAACAACAAAATCAATGTTATTAGATTATGTGGATTTTGGGTTAAAAAAACTCAACGACACCTTCCAAAACCATCACAAAAAATAATAGTGAAATCAAGCACATTCATAAAAATCAAGTTTACATTTAACTTCAAACTCTAAATTATACAAAGAATATATTGCTGCATTTTATTACAAACTTTAATATATTATTGGGTAAAATCATGAAGATGGGTGTCCATTTTGCTTGTTTTCTGAGAACAAAAATTATATTTTTCACAAGTTCTTCAACTTCCGGTAAACAAAAGTATTTTTTATTTATTTAGAATTTCACTTTACAGTGAAAACAAAACTTGTGAATAATTTTTTTAGCTTTCTAATGACTATTTTTCAATTTTTTTTTGTTGAGATTTGATATGTCAATTTGGAAATTGTTTGACAATATCTTCCTTAAAAATGAAGAGAATGATAATGAATTGTGTTTTCCCCAAACAATGTATCTATTATTAAACTTTTTTTTTTGACAAACGAAATATACTGCAACAATCTACA
The DNA here is from genome assembly GCA_010110895.2 of Picea sitchensis. Classification (NCBI taxonomy): domain Eukaryota; kingdom Viridiplantae; phylum Streptophyta; class Pinopsida; order Pinales; family Pinaceae; genus Picea; species Picea sitchensis. Next base: position 133,609 of record SNQJ01S0000499.1, on the reverse strand, counting down.
TAGACTCTATTTTTTAATTACTATAGTTTTGAATCTAACTGATAAATATTAGAATTTCTAGAATTTTTTGAAGTTGACCAAGATGAAAAAGTTGCATATTTTAGACACATGTTTCCTCCCAACTTGTATCTATCTTAATTTTTACTTAAAAATAAAATATGAAAATACCCTTTTGAAGAGAACAATTTAATGATTTTGAATATAAAGTTTCCATAATTTTTTGCTGTGTATGTTTAGAGATATGGATTTTCCATTTCACTGAATCATAATGTCACCTGAAAATATTATGTAGTGATTTTTTATAAAATTAAAGAAAATTAGATAAAAACAATGAAAATGAAAACAAATTATATCCATTGAAAGTACATTCAATTTTGAAAATGTTGGTATCAATTTCGAAACCAAATTCTGAGTATTTTCAAGAGTTCGCAACCTCTAAAGTTCAAGTAAGCTGGAGGGAATTTTCAGGTTTCTGCAAACAATCTCATTTGCAGGTTTTCGACCGAAAAAATCTTTCGGCCAAAAAGTATTTTGTTCGACTGAAATATATATTTTTAACGGAATCCGTTAGAAATAAACGGATTCCTCACCTTTCGACCGAAAAGTAGTGTTTTCATCTGAAAGGTGGGTGAGAGAATTCCTCTGGCTGGGAAAAAATGAAGGGACACATCATTTGGTTTCGGTTGGCGCAAAATCATATAAATACGCTTTCAACTGAACCATTTTTACACAATTCACTCACTCATTTCATATTTTTGCATATGTGGAGCCCCTAAGAAAAAGTTTGGAGCATATTTTTCGTTACTTGGAGGATCTTTTTCGTTGTTTTGAACAAGGTTGTTGATGTTTTGAATGGAAAAAAAATTTCTTTTCTTGAAGCTCAAGTTTTTATTGGAGTAACAATTTATATATTAAAGGTTTTGTTGAACATTTTTTCAAGGTGAAGACTTACTTGAACATTATTTTCACGGTGAAGGCTTTCATAATAAATTTCTTATTATGGTTAAAATCATGAAGATGGGTAACACTTTTGCCTATTTTATGAGAAAAAAAACTGTATTTTCACAAGTTCTTCAACTTCCGACATACAAAAGTATTTTTTTTATTTAGAATTTCACTTTACAATAAAAAAAAAACTCGTGAATAATTTTGTTATCTTTCCATTGACTATTTTTGAATTTTTTTGTATTAAGATTTGATATGTCAATTTGACAATTGTTTAACGGTATGTTTCTTAAACATGAAAGGAATGATAATGAGTTATTTTTTCCCACAACAATGTATATATTATTAAACTTATGTTTTTAAGAAATGAAATATACTGCAACAGTCTACAAAGACTCTATTTTATTATGACTATAATTTTGAATCTAATGGATGAATATTTTAATTTATAGAATTGTTTGAAGTTGACCAAGCTGAAAACGTTGCAGATTTTAAACACATGTTTTCCTACACCTTGTATCTATATTAATTTTTACTTAAAAGTAAAATCTAAAAATACCCTTTTGAAAAGAATAGTTTAAGGATTGTGAATATAAATTTTCCATAATGTTCCACTCTGTATTTTTAGAGATATGGATTTTTCATTTCAACGAATCATAATCTCACCTAAAAATATTATGTAGTGATTTTTTTATAAAATTAAATAAAATTAGATAAAAACAATGAAAATGAAAACAAATTATATCCAATGAAAGTAGATTCAATTTTAAAAATGTTGGTATCAATTCTAAAAATAAAATTTGAGTATTTGTAGGAGTCTACTACCTCGAAAGATCAAGTAAGATGGAGAGAATTTGCAGTTTCCTGCAAACAGTCCCATTTTCAGGTTTTCGGTCGAAATATTCTTTCGGCTGAAACCTAGTTTTCAATGGAATCCGTTAAAAATAAACTCTTCGGTCAAAAAGTCTTTCGGCCGAAATATTCTTACCACAAGAAAATAATTTATCCAAAAAACATTATACATGAATTTCGAGGGTGCCATTCAATTTGACGTGCAAATTTTCGGCCGAAACAATTCCTAGCAACATTTTTTCCGCTGAAAAATTGCTACTGGGAATTTTTGAGACCCGATTGTCATGAAAGTGTTACCCACCTTCATGATTTTACCCTTATATATCAAAGGAATTTGTTTTGAGAGTAAGTTTTTTTAAACATTTCTTATAAAATTCTTGATATTATTTTTGAATAATTTTTGTCACAAAGAAGTTTTTCTGAAACTATTTTTTTCAAAGATCAAAAGTTTTTTAAAATCGAATTTTCTATGCAAAATTTCTTTTAAAAACAATTTTGTTTATTGAGCATTTTTTCAAATCCTTTACTGTAATGTGATTATAAAATCCATTTCTTTATTTCTTTAATTTTTTTTTGTAACACAGTATTTGAGGTTTGAAATTTTATTTTAAAATTGTTATAAGAATGTTGAATTTTAATTTTTTCTGATAACTATACTCATGTGCAATAAAAATTAGAACAACAAAAAAATTGATTACACTGAGATGAAACTCACCATAACAAACAAAATAAACAACATTATTGGAGAAAGCGTGAGCAGCTAAAATATCGAAGAAAGAAACAATGATGATGATGTAAGTAGAAATTTTCAACAAGAAGAGTCCAACCAGGGTGTACATGTGTACATATTGTCTATATTAAAAGTGTAAATTCAAATTTGAACGCTAAAATATCGAAGAAAGAAACAATGATGATGATGTAAGTAGAAATTTTCAACAAGAAGAAGTCCAACCAGGTATGCATGTACATATTGTCTATATTAAAAGTATAGAATTCAAATTTAAATTATTGTTTAATATAATTGATTGTAATTTGGATTTGATGTTTTTCAAAAAACATAAATAGATTTGCCTCATAACGTCGATGAAGTCGTTGAAACCAAAATTGAAGCAGAAGTCAAATCACCTACAAGTATGTACATAGATTTAGATAATACAAGATGAACACTTGTATATAGTTTAGTGAATTTATGTTCGGGTTTTATTTTTTAATTAAACTTTAAATCGAAATATGCAGGAGAATCTATCAACATTGATGATGAAATATTAGAAAATGTTGATACTAACAAATTTGGGAAGAAAGAAGCTAAGCATTATATAAGATATCGTGTTAAGAATATGTATAATACTTTTTTCAAAGATGAATCAATAATAGTACAAGCTCAATTTTTGTTCCGTCTAATCAAGTCAAGAAAGTTAAAAGAAGCTACATTATTATTGGGCATTTAAAAGTCGACAAAAGATACAAAGGTGAAACAAAATGTCTTTGACAATATAACTAGTGTATTAAAAGCTTTTGGAAAATCTCGAAAAAAAGATGTCAGTGCTACACATAGAGTGATAGAAACAACAATTGTTTCATCTAGTAATATAAAAGATCGTTTGACACAACACATGGAAAAAGCAATGGGAACCTCAAGAAAATCATTGTACAAACATATAAAATTTCGATTGCAAATAGATGCAAATGATGAATTTGCTTGTTGGACAGTTATTTCTAAACAACCTTACAAAGATGGACTTTCAGAAAATGTTATAGAATCAGCTTGTAATTTTTGGTTGAAAGAATCACATGTTTCACCACATATAAGGAATGTGTTTGTTAGGTATCTAGAGAGGTAGTGGGGGGGCCTAGAGGGCCCATAGTGATAATAGTGGATGCCATTCAATGTAAGGTGGACTAGGTTCACTATATTATTAAATAAGACCCACTATGGTAGTCAAATATAATAAATGAGTAGTTAGATATAATAAATGTAAGAGGATTTCTTAGAAGGTTCTACTTCTAAAAGATTCCTCCTCTAGAATGTTCTTAGGGGATGGTAGCACTATATAAATGGGTTCAAGCAATGTAATGTGATATGAAGAGAAGTATTGTATTGTGAGCTGTAGCTCAATAGGAGGATTCCCCCTCAAAGAGGCAAGTAAACAAGATAAAATCTCTTCCATAATAGGATCCATTGTATGGTGTTTCCCTACCTCAAGGGTGTGATATAATAAAATGTGATTTCTTCTATATTGTTCTTTGGATCTATTTTGTATTCAATATTTGTGGTGATTATATTTGTGGATCTACTCAGGTTCTTAACAATTGGTATCAAAGCACTTTCCTTGGCTAAAGAAGGGGATTTTTTTTTGCTCTTTTTGCAGAATTATTCTAGGGAAGAAAAAGAGGCGGCACACTTTAGGTTCAAATATGAAGCTTTATGAGATGAATTTGGAAAAACAAATTGGGTATTTGAATTCCTTTCGGAAAAATACCCAATTTCAAAAAAACAAATCAGCCGAAACGAAGTCCGGGAAGTGAAGTTATGAGCATTTTAAATTCAATAGTTTTTCAGGATTTTTCCGGAAAAGCCGCAATTTTCTGCAGTAATTTGTTGTTCTATTTTTTGGGTTTTTTTATGACGACCGTGGGACTGCAGAGTTCATAACTTTTCAGAGGGTGCTCAGATGGATGTTTCCTCTCAAACCCTCAAAAACATTCTACAAATTACTGAAGCATTCAAATCCCAATTGTATGACACATTGTGTGGCACATTGCATGACCTTGCAGATGGCCTCAATGATAGTTTTCGTAATATTCAAGATTAATTGGATAGCATGTAGGATATATTTCTTATGGCAGACATCATGGATGAATATAATCAAGAAATATATGCTTGGTATGATTTGGAGGCCGATTGCGATGATTGGTATATGAATAATTGTCATTTCTGGGATGACAACCACTTTCATATTTTATTTGAAGACTTTACTCCACCTTCTGTAGAGAACATCAATGTCCCACATCAGGAGCTAGTTATAATTACCAATGTCCAACCTGCATATTCTATAATGGTAATTTTCATTCCAGATTCAACTTTGATCCTCTCCCACTATGTGGATGGATATTCTTATTTGGATCCATATGATAGGTGTCAATATTGAGAGCATCATTTTCAGTTGGTTATTGGGTGCTGATATCTTCCGTGTGGGGTTCACATGAACAATTGGACATGGGACCCTGGTTTACAATGGCAGTTGGACTACTTCAACATGGTGGCTTCCATTTCTCAATGATACCCTGGTTCTATAATCTACTTCAACACTATGGTCCACACTTATCCATGGGACCTTGGTATATGGTTGTACATCAAGCGTCGAGGACAACGTTTTCTTAAGGGGGATGGAATATTAGGTAGCTAGAGAGGTAGCAGGGGGCCCAGAGGGCCCATAGTGATAATAGTGGAGGCCATTCAATGTAAGGTGGACTAGGTCCACTATATTAATAAATAAAGCCCACTATGGTAGTTAGATATAATAAATGGGTAGTTAGATATAATAAATGTAAGAGGACTTCTTAGAAGGTTCTACTTCTAGAAGATTCCCCCTCTAGAATGTTCTTAGGTGATGGTAACACTATATAAAGGGGTTCAAGCAATGTAATGGGATATGCAGAGAAATATTGTATTTGGAGCTGAATCTCATTAGGAGGTTTCCCCCTCGAAGAGGTAAGTGAACAAGAGAAGATCCCTTCCATAATAGGATCCATTTTATGGTGTTTCCATACCTCAAGGGTTTGATATAATAAAGTGTGATTTCTTCTATATTGTCCTTTTGATCTATTGTGTATTCAACATTTGTGGTGATTATATTTGTAGATCTACTCAGGTTCTTAATAGTGTTGCGAAGAAGAATAACATGAAAACAATATGAAGAACATCCAAAACATATATTTCCATTGACATAAACAAAATTGTTCAATAAGTTCAAAGAAGAGCACAAAGAAGTTACAATTTCCATCAATACATTTGTGCAACAAAAACCATGGTTTGTTAGACCCATCACTATCCGTGACACTTGTTTTTGTCCTTATCATGTGGAATTTCAGTTATATTACGACACTTTTCTTGATTTTCGTAAAATTTCATGAGCAAGTTCACATCCTCCTTCCACATTCTGTGCTTTTATATTTCAAATTCCACGTGAAAGAGAAGGTGATGAATTATTTTACCAAAAAAAATGTGTTGGTAGAAAGAAATGTGATCATTGTGGAAATCTATGTTTGTTTAACTCAAAGTATCTTACTGATATGAATACTGAATCCTTGTCTAACACAACAATCAATTGAAAGATATATGGATATATCAACATCACCACTCCACATTCTTCAAATGTTATTTCTAAAAGGATTAATTTGAAAGTAGATAAAATCTGTGTGATAGATTTTTTGAAGAAGTTTGGGAAGAAATTTATAACTACACCGAGCATTCACATAGAGCTCGATGGAAAAACCTATAACAATTCAAACAATCCCGTGAAGTGTTTCCACCAGGGACAATTTTGTTTGTAGTTGATTTTGCAGATAATTACACATTCGCTACACAAAAAGGAATACAGAGTGAATATTATCATTTTGATCAAGTCACTATATTTTTCCACGTTCTATATAGACATGATTAACAGAGTTTTGATAACGTAGAAAACACCAATGACAATTGATATGTTATTAAAGAATATCACTTTTATATAAGTGATGATCGAGCACACAATACACATTATGTACAACATTGTTTTGATAAATTTTATGATTCATTAAAAGAACGTGGGATCAGATTCGATCGACATTGGATATGGTGAAATGGATGTGTGAGTCAGTTCAAATCTTCATGATAATTCTATTGGTTGTGTTATCTTTAAAGAAATCAAACATTACACATTGTTGGAATTTCTTTGAGACCGGTCATGGAAAAGGAGAGCATGACAGTGCAGGGGCATGTGTAAAACGAACACTTTGAAGGTATCAAATGAACCCTCATGCCAATCGATTTGAATCCGCTGATCAAGTTGTTGAATGGTGAAAACTTGTTATAAGCCATGAAAATAACCCATCAAGGGATGTGCACATGTGTGTGTATATATGTTACACATGTACACATGATATTTTTATTCACATGTTCAAATTTATATGATATTTAATCATGTTCTTGATAGATTTCAAGTTAACAAGTTCTTGTCTTGTGTAGGTTTTTTTGGTATGTTGGAAACCAATATGTAAATAGATCAATCCATATGAGGTTGATACAATACATGGGACGTGAAAAGTGCATTTAGTTAAAACAAAATGCTATCAAAATGTTTTTTCATTTGATAGAAGAAATGAATCTTGTTTTTGTTCAGTTTGCATAGAGGAGACAAAATCCATAGAGATTTGCGAAAACGAAAATGCGAAATATGTTAAAGCTTGGAGACATATCGAGCTTAATACAAAAGGGAAAATGCCACTTGCAAGCTCATAGGATATGGAATCAAATGAAGCTATAGTGTCAATTGACGGCGATAGAGTTTCCGATCTTGTTAGAGAAGGTAATTTATGTTTCAATTGTTCAAATATATTTGTTAAATATTTAAACAACTTGTAGATGTACTTGTAAGTTGGATATATAAAATTTATATATAGTAGACATGAGTAATGACACACGCATGTGTTCTAATCTAACAAGAACTACTTGTTGGAACATATCGAATTATTTGTAGGAGATGTCTTTGCCATGGTTGCACCTGTAGACAACACTGAAAATGTGAAACATTATTTGATGCGATGCACAAAAGGAAAGATGAGGTTATTAGAATATTTTGATGATACATTTTTTATATACGAAAGAGGATCCATCGTATTGAAAGATTATTTTTTCAAGAAACCCATCAAACCGATAGTCATGTTCACTTTCAAGACTATCATTCAGATGTCATAAGTTTTCAATATAGTCATTTGGTATGTGTAACATGCATAAAGTTAATAGAGGTTTAATCAAGGAAAAAAATAAAAGTTAGAAAATGGAAAATGTCAAAAGCCTATCATGAATGAATAATTGAAGATGGCATACCATTACGATTTCTTTAAACACGTGACATACATTCCATTTTTATTTTTATTTTGCATTGAAAGTACACGTATTTATGGATATGTAGGATTCTTGAATCATCTTGTTTAGTTTAATTTTGTGGTCCATTCAAACAAGGAACTATATTTTTGATGAATTATAACTTACCAAGATTTATTTACAATTTTGTTCATAAAACTAGATCTAAATTGATCAATTCAAAATTATTAAATATTCGGGTCCCCATATGTCCTCCAGACCACTTAAGGGATGATATAACATGTTATGTATTTTCTAGTCATGCCCCAAATTTGATCTTGTTTGGTTTTTAATACCATGTTCATTCGAGTAAGGTGGGGTTTAATAAAATGTTTGTTATGTACTTCTTTATTAAACACAATTTTGCACATATAACTAGATCTCAATTATAATTTATGTCGGGATCCCCATATGTCCTCCCAAATGATTCATATTCAATATATCTTGGAGATTTCCTCCAAGGCTTGGCTCACACACACTTTTATGTGATCAAATAGATTGTTCAAGATGATTTCTTCCTCTGCCTCGAGTGAAAATGTTACAATCTAAATGCTATTTAAATTGGCATGTTCCATAATAATAGAGTTAAATACTCCACATTGTTAATGACAAAGTTAGTGAGTCATTTATGTATCTTAACTTTAGGGAAACTTGTGAGACCATCAATTTTTCTACTAGGGAGATCTTAGTTGCCTTCAAGTTTGCTTCAAATTCTTCTTTAGTAGAAATTTTACCACCCTATGTAATGGAAGTCCACTCCAATTATTTTATGAAATAAATTGTCATAAATAATATTTAACTTCCTCTCTCCACAAACACTTCACACATTGCAATCAACTATTGTAATATATCAACCTTTCTACCCCAACCTCCTTTTATCTATTTCAGGGAAGATCTTCTGCTTCTCTCTTTTATGTTCAATCATGTAAGTGTGATTCCTAATAAATGTACGAAAACAAATGACAAAGTTGAAATGAAAGGGAATTTTCATTTCAAAGTTGAAATTGATATATGATATTTGCTTGCTCTCCAAACACTGACATGAAATGAAATTCTCCATTTATGAAACTTCTTCTAGCCAACAAACACAATGAATGGACACTCCTTTTTTATAAGATAACTAAAATAAATGGATATAGGAATTTCCTCAAAGGAGTATTGAAATTCAATATTCATATCTACTTCCTGATTGGTTTGTATTATACAAAAAAACTTCAAATTGAACCTTGATGACTATGTACAAATAGGGCACTCCAAACAAAAAATTGTTTTCACCTTTGACCTTCTTAATTTATCACACAAATTAAGTTTAAATTATTCATACTCTATTTTTTTTGTATCACATAATTTATATATCCTTGAACTTCTCACAATGTTTTAAGAATAGCCCATCTCATAGTTCCAATGTAAGTTCAATATCCATATATTGATTTGTATTGGTACAAAAGGCTTGACATTATACCTTGATGTCTATGTACATATATAGAAAAAAAAAATGGTTTTCACCCTTCCCTTGAACTTCTCACAATGTTTTAAAAATAGTCCATTTCATTACATTCCATTGTAACAATGTAATGTTCATAATTTAAGTTTCTGTATATTTTTTTTTTTAGTTTATAATAAACTTAAAAATAATTTTGATTTTTAACTTTGAGATTTTTGATTAGTATGTAATTTAAATTTCCATTATAAATTTCACTTAACAAATTATATTTTACATTTAGTTGTGATTTAAAATTTGTTTTGTATCTATGTACTTTAAACTTAAGACCTCTTTGAAATTTTCACTCGTGTTCTTAACACTTCATCTATTAAATATTTAATGAAGTTCTGTTAAATATTCAACAAAATTTAATGATATTTAACTAAATAGTATCTATGTACTTTAAACTTAAGACCTCTTTGAAAATTTTCACTTGTGTTCTTAACACTTCATCTATTAAATATTCAATGAACTTTTGTTAAATATTCAAAAAAATTTAACGATCTATTTAACTAAATAGATCAGGTTCAACTTTTTCAATTTTGATATGATTGAGTATGGCATTCTATCTTTAATTTTGATTAAATTGATTACATTGTGTTAATCTATCAATTTACTGTATTTCTTTAACATTGATTCTAAGTTGATTAAATCCTGTTAATATAAATAATGTGATTTTCAAGAATTTTGGTATATTTCAAAATTTATTAACATATCCAAATTTCCAAAGCTACAAACTTTACAAAGTTCAATGTTCATGACAATAAATTTTTAAACATTGTTGAATAGTCCTGTAAAACTAAACATAAAATAAATTTACAATTCCCCATAGAAGACAAATTATACCAAAACATAACATAATGTACGTGACAATATTTTTTTTTAAACATTGCTGAATAATCCATAAAACTAGACACACAAAAAATTTACTATTAAATAATAAATTTTGTCTCCATAAAAGACAAAATTATGTAAAAACACAATAACAACAAAATACAACAAAATTGAAAATAGTCAATAAAACATAAATATTTCTTAAAATAAATCATTTTTGATTTCAACACACTATCATAGAACATAAATTGCCCTTTCACCATCATAAACAATATAAACCATTTAGAAAAATCAAAGATCAAATAATAAATTGATATTTTGAGTTCAATCAATCAATCAATCAATATATATATATATATATATATATACTAAAAGAAGTATAGTTGCAATAGCTACACAACAAAATACATAGATTTCAAATGCATTTTAGGCTAATAACAAAAACTAAGAGGAAATTAACATTTAACTCCAAAATTCAACTCTGAGTCATGGCTGACATAGATCTCTTCATACTTGGTAAAAAAAAAAACATTTCTCAAATTTAAAATTTAAACATTTTTAAATAAATATATGTACAAATTTAAAATAAAATGTACACAGACCTCTAAAATGGTATTTAGATAAATAAATCAAACCGTTAGGATATTTAGACACTTAGGAGTTAGTTAAGATCTACTTGGTCTAAAGTGTCGTTAGGTAAAATTGTGTTTCTTAGTGTGTTTCTTTAGTATGCATTAGTATGCATTTGTAGTTAGGAAATCCGACGGTCATGATATGTTCTCGACATAGAGTGATCTAACGGTTCATATTCTCTTTGATTTTAACGACCATTGATCTGTGGCTTAACACCCGATTGGTCCATGATATCTATTTAAAGAGCATGGAGGGTCATTTGTCGATGATCAATTGTGAGAAACTCTCTTGTAAAATCTCTCTGTAATCTTTTTCTTTTGCATTAATAAACTGATCCAAGTGTCCGCGTTGGCTGGCGTCGTGGATATTTCTCCGTAGGGGTTTTAACACGTCAAAACATCGATGTGTTGATCTTTGATTTGGTTGTGTGAATGGTTACTAAAGGTGTTTGTCCTCTGTTGGAATACCTAGATGTTGTCAAACATGGTATCAGAGCCTGTTTGAAGACCCACTCTTGTGGTAGATCGAGATCGTGAAGTCGAGTTGACTCATCTACATTTTCTTCCATTTCCGTACATTTCTGGGCTGAGAGGATTATTACATTGCATCCATAGTGCTCGTTTCATTCAAGAACATTTTTTGTTTCACTCGAAAAGGTTTCCGTTTGCCCAAAATACAACCATTTTAGCCAGATCCGGAGGTATAAATCCCAAATACGCCATTTTTTAATTTTTTTACAGAGTATTGTTTCAGTTGTTTTTGGGTTGCTACACTTTATATCTGCGTATTCTCTTTTCCCCGTTTTTTGTGCGATCTCAGAAAATCAGAAACATGTAGGAAAATGTGCATTTTCTAGGTAAGCTAACCAAGATCTAACCCTTGTTGTCATCGAGAAGTAGAATTTTTTTCTTGTGTGAAATTTTTTCTTGAACACGCTCTACAAGGCCATCTTCAACAACAACAACAACCCCAATCCTCTTGTTAAACAATACAATATGTTTTGTTAGCCCATTTGGTTAAAATTTGTCTTATTAAGTAAGAGATCTTGAGTTCAAATCTCTCTTTTTGTTACTTTTTTTTGAAAAAGTTCATGCTCCATTGTAAAGTGTATTTCTCTTCAAGTATAAAAGTGAATTACTATAATTAGCTTCAATATTTTATTTTAGAGTTATTTATGTTACATGCAACTTTTCTTTTATAAAGTAACTTCATTGTAAAAGTGATCCCCACTTATTTTTATAAAAGTGGGTCACTTCATAAAAACAACTTACACCACCACGTGGTCTTTTGGTTACCATTTATGTTTTTTTTTTAAAAGGGCAAAACTTTCACATCCGAAGTTCGTTTTCAGTGTCGCTTTTTTTAAACCATCTAATTTTTCGATATCTTTCCATCCAGATCATTAGTTTCATTTTTTAAATCAATATTATCTACATATTTTATATGGCTTATTCAAGTAATCTTTTGCTTTACCAACACCAACTACTTCTAATGGAAATCCCATAAGGAGGATTTATTAAGAAGTAAAGGCTTGCATCGGATTACCTTGGGAAAGGAAACAAAACCTATTGATGCTGATAAGAAAGTCAAACGAGCTAATAAGAATTACGAATCACGTGGACTAATCAAAATGTCGATCTCTCCTGATTTAAGGTTCCACCTTAAAACAATTGATAAACCTGATGAAGCTTGGGAAAAGATTGAATCCGTGTTTGGTAAACAAAATATTATTCGAGCAAAATAGTTAGAAAATGAAGTAATGACTTTAATTCCAAGTGATTATTATTGCATTGAAGATTGTCTATTCAAGTTTAAAACACTTAGAATTGTATGTGAATAATGTAAGATAAAGATGGATGAAGAGTGTTGCATCTATCTTATTCTTTCTAAGCTAGGTAGTGCATATTCTATGTTTGTATCTACCTTTTATTCCTTGAGAGAGGCTCTAGGGACAAATTATTAAAAACCCTCTCTTAAGTCCTTTTGTGATGCTTTGATTAGAGAGAAAGATAAACTTGTACAAATTGGAGTGATCAACACTGCAGGTACCTCCAACAAAGCCTTAGTCGTCCATTAGAAAGATAAACCCAAGAATCCCAAGGCACAACATCCTCTCCACAACAACAAGCAACATAAGCATCCCAAACCCACTCATACAACTTTCTCTCCTAATGGTGACAAAGGAGCACAATATAGAAATAAGAAGACTGGCAAACATTGCAACTTTTGTGATAAAAATGGTTATGATGAGTCCAAATGTTTCAAGAAGATGGAAAATTTAGAAGCAACGATGAAGAAACACAACATCAATATTGATTCTACTACTTCTTCTTATTCTCATGGACATGCACTTTCTTCTTCTGGTTTCTCCTTCAATACAACTTCTACTCCTTCTTCTGATGAGTGACTTATTGATTCTGGAGCATCTTATCATATGGCTAAGGATAAAGACATGTTTTCTTCTCTAAATGAATGTAACAACAAGAAAATATTTGTTGATGATGATGGATCTCTTACCGTTGTAAGATCTAGAATCGTTCAAATAGAAAATGGTCATTTCAATGATGTATTATGTGTTCCAAGTCTTTCTTGTAACCTTCTATCAATAGATCAAATCACTCATTTAGGTGAATGTAAAACTTCAGAGTTTTCACCTCACCAAGTTGTAATCAAGGATCTAAAAGATCCTAAGCATGTTCTTGCAACTATAATTGATGATGATATTACCAGGTTGTACAAGTTTGACAACTTTGGGTCATCATATTTTTCATCAGTTTTTGTTGCTCATAGCGATGACTTGAGAAAAATTTGGCATGAGTGGTATGGTAATCTAAAATATCGATCATTGCAACAACTATGTAATCAAAAAATGGTGACTGGTCTTCCTCCCGTTTCATGTAGAGATGGTGTTTGTGTCACTTGTGTTATCTACAAACATCATCGGGACAATTTTGACAAACGCGCCTCTTGGCATGCCTCGGGCCCTTTGCAGCTTGTTCATAGTGATTTGTGTGGTCCACTTTCTTCTCCTTCTTTTTATGGGTGCAAGTATTTCTCAACTTTCATTGATGACTTTTCCAGACGTACTTGGGTTTACTTCTTAAAACTTAAGAGCAAAGTTTTTGAATTTTTTTTGGCCTACAAGGCCCTTGTAGAAAAACAATCTGGACATCAAATTCAAAAGTTAAGAACATGTAATGGAGGTGAATATGTGAACAATAATTTTACAAGTTACTGCACTACACATGGCATCCAAATGCAACACACTGTTCGATATACACCACAACAAAATGGTGTTTCTGAGAGAAAGAACCACACATTAAAATAAATGGCTAATTGTATTATCCAATCTAAGGGATTAAGTCTAAAGTATTGGGCGGAAGCCATCAACTGTGAAAACTACATAGTAAATCCCATTCCCACTGAGGCTCTTAAAAATATAACACCGGAAGAAGCTTGGACTAAAACTAAACCATATGTAAGTTACTTCCGTGCATTTGGAAGAATAGCATGGGCTCAAATTCCCGATGAGAAAAGGAAATCATTGCAGCCTAAAAGTGAGAAGTGTTTATTTGTTGGTTATTATGAAGATGCAAAATTTTATAGACTTCTTCAACCACATTGTAATGAAATTATTATTATAAGAGATGTTAAATTTGATGAAAATCTCTTGGCCTACGAGCCTAATTCGACGTTTGTGCCTTCTTCATCCCGCGATCCATCTTTGATGTTTGTTCCTTCTTCTGTTCCTATTATGGTTTCTTCTTCAGATGATGACAATGAGGATGAAAATCCACCTCCACATGCTCACCTTCCTCCATATGAGTCCTTTGAACCTGAACCATCACCAACTCCAGCTCCACCGCTTCCTAGATGGGTTTGTTCAACACGAGAAGCAGCTGATGATTTTTTCGGTGATCCTTCAGATCAACGTCATACATGTTCACAGTTCCAATGATCCTATTATCTTTTGGCTCAAGTTTCAAAGAATCATGATCTAGAGACATTTGCATAAGCTTCAAGTCATCAAGATTGGGATACATCAATGAATGAAGAGTATTGTTCTTTAATGACGAACGATACTTGGGATCTTTTACCTCTTCCAAAAAAAAGAAAACTTGTCAGATATAAATGGGTCTACAGAACTAAGTATGCATGAGATGGAAGTGTTGAAAGACACAAGGATCGACTAGTTGCCAAAGGATTTTCCCAAGTTTAAGGAATTGACTAGAATGAAACATTTTCCTCTGTCACCAAAATAAATTCTATCCGCTTTGTTCTTTCCCTTGCTGCCTCACATAAATGGGAGGTCCATCAGATGGATGTTAAATCCGCTTTATTGCATGGAGATTTGCAAGAATAAATCTACATGGAACAACCTCCTGGCTATGTCCAGAATGACTCTAGCCTTATTTGTCTCCTTAAGAAATCTCTTTATGGTCTTAAGTAAGCTCCCTGAGCTTGGCATGCCAAAATGGACAAATTTCTTATTGCCACTGAATTCTCTAGATGCCATTCTGATCCTAATGTATATACCAAGAAAATAGGAATCCATCTCATAATCCTCTTTCTTTATGTTGATGACCTTTTCCTTACTGGCTGTGACTTAAAACTTTTAAACCATGTGAAGACCAACCTTAAGAAGAAATTTGAAATGATAGACTTAGGATTTTTGCACTATTTCCTTGGCCTCCAAGTTTTGCAAACCAATGAATGAATTTTTCTTTCCCAATCTAAGTATGCTTGTGACCTTCTTCATCGCTTTCACATGAATGATTGTAAACCAATCCCTTCTCCCTTCCAGTATGGATTCAAGCTTGCTGCCACATGTACTTCTCTCGAAGTTGATGCCACCTTGTACCGTCAGTTAGTTGGTATCCTCTTATACTTGACTCATACCTGTTCTGATATTTCCTTTGTGGTTGGTCTTATTTCCTGGTATATGAAAACACTCCATGAAAGCCATTGGAAAGCAAATAAAAGGATACTTCACTATGTCCGTGGTATAGTTCAGTTTGGGATACATTATAGTTCAGGGAGAGCTCCTTTATTGGTTGGTTTCACTAATTCAGATTGGGTCAACGACCCTGATGATCAAAAGTCTACTGCAGGTTATATTTTCAGCCTTGGTTTAAGATCTGTCACTTGGGCCTATAAGAAATAATAAGCTATTGCACTTTATTCAGCAAAAGTAGAGTATTGAGCAATGATAAATGCAAGTCAGGAAGCCTTATGGCTTCTACAGATTCTTTTAGAGTTTGGATTCTAGTAGAAACATCCGACCAACCTTTGGTGCGACAATCAGAGTTCCATCAAGCTCGCCAAAGATCCAATTCAACATCAACGTAACAACACGTCGATCTACACATGCACTTCATCAGAAAGATCATTCATGATCAAGTTATTGAAGTGCTCTTTTTCCCTATAGAAGATCAAGTTTCAAACATTTTCACAAAGTCTCTTATAGAAGAGAAGTTTTCCAAACTTCGATCTATGTTAGGAGTTCAAGAAGTTGTCATCAAGGGGGGGTAGGCTCTAATGCCTCCTTCTTTCTCCTATTGTGTCACTATAGTAAATCCTTCAATCCTATCCCAAGTTTTTATTAAGGGGGGATGTTAGGATATTTAGACACTTAGGAGTTAGTTAAGATCTACTTGGTCTAATGTGTCTTTAGGTAAAAGTGTGTTTCTTTAGTATGCATTAGCATGCATTTGTAGTTAGGAAATCCGACGGTCACGATATGTTCCCGACATAGAGTGATCCGATGATTTATATTCTCCTCGATCTTAACGACCATTGATCCGTGGCTTAACAACATATTGGTCCATGATCTCTATTTAAAGCGCATGGAGGGTCATTTGCCGATGATCGATTGTGAGAAACTCTTGTAAAATCTCTCTGTAATTTTTTTCTTTTGCATTAATAAACTGCTCCAAGTGGTCGTGTTGGCTGGGGCCGTGGATGTTTCCCCATAGGGGTCTTACCATGTCAAAAAATTAGTGTGTTGATATTTGATCTAGTTGTGTGAGTGGTTACTGAAGGTGTTCATACTCTGTTGGAATACCTATGTTGTTGAACACAAACTGTGCTTCAAGCAAAATTGACATACCAAAGGTGTTGCAGTTTCATTTTCAAACATTCATGCTCTTTTTCTACCAAGAATGTAAACATCACTGTAACAATTAAAAGAAAAACCAATAACACCTATTATCATATACTTTATTAGAAAATATTTTAAAGATATTTAACTTTATTAAATAAGCAATGAGAAATAATAACATACCCAAGCAGATCATCAAGAATATCATAACCATTTGAGCAAGAATAACATACCCAACTGGAGTTCCACAGATCTAAGATTATTACTCTCTTTTTATTATATTTTTTTGGCTTTGTTTTTGAACCAAACTTACATCACGAAGTTCCCAAACTTCCAAAATATTTACTCTCCATATTAAGCCACTCTTTGCATAAATATTTAATTTTCTGCTACTCATTTTATAACCAAATGCTCTTTCAAAATTGCCTACATGATCTAAATAAAGTAAGATCATATCTAACATATTTTTAAAGAGAAAAATTGTGTGCTTGGTAACCAATTTTAGTGTTCAAAGTTGGATAATACCCTGGAAATGAATTCACTTGTGTATGCAGAAAGTTCACAGATCTCCATATTAAACCATTCTTTTAGGAAAATACTTATCTCCTCTTTTTGTGGTGGAATATATGTTCTCATATACTCAAATTATCTTTCAAATGAAAGTTCACAAATCTCTATATTAAGCCATTCTTCCAAGAAAATACTTATCAATGAAAGTTCACAAATCTCCATATTAAGCCATTCTTCCAGGAAAATACTCGTCTCCTCTTTCTGCGGTGGAATATATGTTCTCATATAATCAAATTCTCTTTCAAAAATACCTGTACATCATGATCTAAAGATAAATACTTGACCATATAAATATGCATATTTTTAAAGAGAAATGTTGGTGTGAGATTGATAAGCAATTATTGTTCAAAGTTTATTAATACCACAATAATGAATTCAATTAGATGTACACGTAGAAAACACAAATCTAGACATATATTAAGTCATTATTTAAAAACCATAAATATTTCCTCTTTCTACATGGTATGTATTCATATTACATAAAATCAAATGCTCTTTGAAATATGCCTACATAATGATCTAAATATAAGTGAGATCATGTGTACATAGCTTATTTGTAAATCTAGAAATGTTGGTTTGTGTTTATTAAGCAATTAGTTAAGAGTTTGACAATACCCCAAGAAGGTATTCACTTCGTTGTATGAAAAAAACACAAATATTTATATTACACCATTATTGGACAAGAAGGAAAGGAATGCAATCAAAGAAAATTTAGAATCTCCCCCCTTTCTAATGTGTGATAGAGTCTTTTCTCAAATAATCAAATGCTCAAGTTCAAAATTGTCTGTATCATGATCTAAAGTTTAAACAAATAAGATCATGAATAAGATCATGAATAAGATCATGTAAGCATATTTTTAAATGTAGAATAGTTCTAATTCACGCCCATGATCTAAACTTAAATAAGATCATGTATCTAACATATTTTTAAATCCAAGAAAAATTACAATCATCATGATCTAAAGTTTAAACATAAATAAGATCATGTAAGCATATTTTTAAATTTGAATAGTTCTAGTTCATGCTCATGATCTAAACTTAAATAAGGTCATGCATTTAACATATTTTTAAATCCAAGTGAAAATTTAGAATCTTCCTTCTTTCTGATGTGGAATAGATTCTGTTCTCATATAATCAAATTCTAGATTTCAAAATTCCCTGCATCATGATCTAAACATAGATAAGATTGCATGTATCTAGCATATTTTTTAAGCTAGAAAAGTTAGTTTGTGCCCATAATTTAAAATTAATTAAAAAAGTATCTAACATATTTCTAAATATAGAAAATCTAGTTCATGCTTGGTAAAAAACTAGTGAAGAGTTTGAAAATTTACCCAAAGAAATAAGGGGAGGTTGAACCTTCTCCATTATTTCCCTTCAAAGATATACCATTTTAGAAGATGATAAATTTATATAGGAGTTATATATTTCAAAATGATTGATCAAAGCATTGAAAGGTTATATAGACACTGGTTGAGTAACCCTTCTATGAATAGAAAAGGCTTAATTAAAAAGTTGATCAAACAAAACTTCAATTTTGCTACAAGTACATATTTCAACTATTGAGTAAAGCCTAAAAAAATGGTAAGATGTTGTGCAAGCAACAATAGTAAGGAAAATACAAGATAATACATGTATTTGTGTCTAGAAGTAGTAGCTATATATTAGATAAACAATTCACGTGGAGGATTAGGTGTATATATCTTGTTTTTATTTTTCAACTAAAGCATATATTAAACTAAAGCATCAAACAATAGTAGATTGATGTGAAAGCTCAACAATACTAACCTGATCTAGCAAATGTATTTTTGTCTAAATCTTAAGTACATATTCTAAACCATTGATGTAAATGAAGGGGACTCGAAATGTTGTATTGTGCACATGCATCATTCAAAAGGGAAAAAATAAGAAGACAAGTTTTGCATCATGTGCAATCTTTAATGTAACTAAAATTTTTGATAAAAGTAAAAAAAAAAAAAAGCATGTTCAACACAAATAAGATTGAACACTTATATATTAAAATCCCAACATAAAAACAAACTAAAACTCACAAATGTGCAATGTACATACTTTTAATCATAATCATGAATAAATGCATCCTTCTCAGGTATGGATGCATCCTCCTCAATCCCAATCTTCGACATTCTCTTCTCTAGATTCTCTTCAAGCATAGTCTCAAATACTCTCTTCTCCACGTTGCCCTATAACACATTTGAAAATTAAAATTAAATTATTTTAACACATTAAATTGTAGTTTTAAATTTTGAAACATGCAATACCTGTAATGTGCCAACCTCAATATCATCAACCACACAAGAGAATGGCATTCCCATAGTTGGTTGAGTTAATGTGGTTTTACCCACCAGACCCTAAGATTCAATAAATTATATATTTTAAGACATTTTTCTTTTAAATTAATAATTTAAATGACATTGCAATTTTCATATATAACTAAATTTGTTTTCAACATACAATTATACCCATGAACTACCACCCTCTTCAAACTCTCCCAATGAAAATTGGGACAAGCCTGCCCAAGCAGCGGGAGACGTATTGAGAATCTATGAACAACGCAACTAAGAATTTTAGAGTTCAATGTGTTCACATTAATACAAAAGCATAAATTTCTTGTATATTGATTCTTCAACAAGGTGTGAAAATTGGACAACTGAAGTGCTCACATATGGATATTTTTAAACACATACTCGATTCAACCCATCCAAATTTAAACTCGATGAATCAAATCCCCTATTTACTGGATATTCATTTAACATATGACCAAAATACAATTAATGACGATGACAAATCAATTATTTCTAAAGATACAATGATATGTATCTAGATCTAGAACTATAAGAAAACTATCGTCAAATGCATGAAAAATTTACTAATTGTAACACATACCAATCCAATGTTCGGTTCATCATTCTGAATTAACTCCTTCCAACGATTCCGATTTTTTTTTTGCATACTCCCGTATATCTTCTATGGACATGTAATCTATCTCCTCATCTATTTTGTAAACAAAATTGACTCGAGAATTGTATTAATCTCTCTAACGGTTCAAACCGACATCAACACCATAAAAAAATGATTCTAAATTTTCTCCAATTACATTCCTAGCCTTCTTGCCAACATATTATGTAACTCACATCTTTGTATGTGAGGAAAATTCCCTTGTTGGAAGAGACACCACAGGTAGTGGAGGCCTCTGCAATGTTGCATTTCAATATTCCCCTTCCGATCATATGTTCGTCCTTTACCATCCCCATAATAGCTGGACGGTAGGCTTGTATAATCAAGGTGCATGTACATGAAAAAATATTCATAAAAGAGTCTAGAAAACTAATGTGTAACCTCATCATTTCACGACAACTTCCCATATGCTGCCAAAAATCTGTTATAGAGATGTTCTGCTATGTTCGAGTGCTTAAAATATTGCAGTTTCAACATCTTTCTCTTTGGCCCCTCTTTGAAATTGAACATAGAAATTACATTTTCTTTTCAAACTGTACTTTTTGCTACTTCCCATTTATCGTTTCTCATCACCTTTGAGTTTCGTCTCTTCATCAAATCGATGAAACTATGAGTCGTTGGCCCCATCTTTTGATATGCATCCATAAATTTCTGCAATGAATGCAAAACAATATCCAAGATTTTCTTTTTCTCTTGAGGAAGATACAAGCACCTCAAATCATTTTGCAACCTTCTTTTAACACCTAAGCATCATTCTAGGGTCATTGCTTCAACATACCCTTCCCAAAGAAGCTCATCACCAAGATTTGATGGATAGGTGGACATATGTGTGTAATCTTCGGTTTCTTGATAATGCCCCCTTAATCCACCTTCACTCTCTTCACCAACATTGGAATATTCGTGATAACGACTCTCACTTTCATTATATTCTATCACATTAAACTAATCCTCTACACAAAGGCACATTTGGAACTAATTACAACATTACAAAAAAGAAAAAAAGAAAAAAAAGAAAGTACCAAACATATTTTGTTGATGTGATGGATTCCCTACATTCTACGGTGTTGGAGTATTTATGTTCAACCTATCTAATAAAGCTATATCCATAGAAATTTTTTGAGCACTTTGTATGGATGATATATTCACCGATTCATTTGATAATCTCCTCATTTGACTAGATTTCCTTTGGTCACTAGCTGCCCCTCCCAAGATGCCATGCCTTGTTGAGATAGGGGTCTCCGACGTCCTTGGTGTCTCATTTGAAGAAGGGGTTCCTCTTCCTCTTTCATTTGATATCCTTGAGCATTTGCGAGGCATATTTGGAGACTTTTGTCTCGACATCTCGCCTCAATAGATGTCCTTTGAAAATCTGCAAATGTGAAAACATCAGTTATAGAAACATAAAATCAAAATACAATATATAACAACTTGAAGGCTTAAGCATTTATAACAACTTTAAAGCATCAAAGGAATATATTGAAAAAACTAACAACTATATTTGTGACTATGATGCTATATATAATGAACATGACAATATTTTTATAAAAAATTTAAACATGTAGAAGATAATCTATATCAATGTGTATATATTTTTTATAATGTTAATGTTTTTTTTTTTTAAATTAAAAAAGTTAGCAAATCCAATGATGTGAAATGTACATGTGACATTTGAGAACCTTAACATTTAAATAAAAAAATACCACACTTATATTTAGGAATTGTGTTGTGTATTTTAAAAAAGAAAAGATGATATATCTATAAGATAGTTATATATTTGAAATTTGTAGAATTGGTTCTATAAATGTGTGTAGTATTATAAGAAATGAATGTATTTTTCATATTAAAGAGTATTATTGAATTTGTAGATATTAATAAAGATTTGGAAGAACTACTACCTTTAGTTTTTATAGTTTAAGGATATGGTTTGCTAGTCCAAACCTAAAATCAAACCAAACATACATTGACAAGTAGATATGTCATGACAACATAACATATACTTGTTATTTAAACATAGTGAATACACATTATGTGTTGGTTGTGGAGCCTGATTATCTTCCTGATTTAGAGGTCTTTTACTTTCAGCCGTGTTTATACACCATGAAGTATTTACACCCCAGAAGTATGTACACTCTACCACGTGGGGGAGTGCAGAGGGGGGGTACCCCCTCTGTGGGGTCCGGGGGGGCTATCCCCCCGGTTGGGGGGTTTGGGGGCGAAGCCCCCGAAGTAAAATTTGCCTTGTAAAAGTATATTCTAATTTCATTGTAAATCTAGACTGTTCATTATAAGGTCGCAGATCTAACGATAGAGATTATGTTAGGGTTTTTTGCCCTAGAAGGCAACCCTCTTTTATGAGGGAAATGTATTGTGGCTATGTAGGTTGGTGAGTATTGTATTCTGAGAGAGGAGACTGTGAGAGAAAGAAGAGTAAGTTACAACGGGTTTTGCTGTAGGTTGTATCCCTTCATTTTGCTGGATAATAATAAAGAAAGGACCTGGCAATTTTTCTGGTGGACGTAGCCCACACTGGGTGAACCATGTAAATCTGTGTCTCTCTTGTATTGTGTATCTTCTGTGTTTTGTTTCCACATTTGTTTTATTTTAGTGCTCTGCGGTTTTATTTTTCTAACAACTGGTATCAGAGCGTAAGGTAACTCGCAGGAAAAGAGGGTTCCTGGTTCGAGTGGGAGCAATGTCGGAAGATGGAAAGTTTAGGGTCAAGAAATCTAACGGCCAAAACTACCAGTTATGGAAGATGCATATGGAAGATTATTTATATCAGAAGGATCTATTCCTACCATTGAGCGGAGTAGAAAAGAAGCCAACGGCCATGAAGGATGAAGAATGGGAGATTCTTGACAGAAAAGCTCTAGGAACGATATGGCTAAGCCTGGCAACATCGGTGGCTTTCAATATCTCGAAAGAAAAGACAACGAAGGGTTTGATGGATGAGTTGGCCAAATTGTATGAAAAACCCTCGACGTCCAATAAGGTATTTCTAATGAAGAGATTATTTAATATGAAGATGTCGGAAGGTGGGTCTGTTGCAGATCATTTAAAT
>SNQJ01S0000499.1:62822-104968 GCA_010110895.2 Picea sitchensis | reverse complement strand
GCATCAAAAAAATGAGAATGAGAAGGAACAAAAAGCAGTTGCTAAGCAACCGTGTCCTTCACTCCAAGAAGGCCTCATAACTCTGCAAGTTTGTGCTCATTGAAGATTTTGTTGAAGATGTATATGTCTGCACGGATTTGATGAAGTAGATGAATCATTGATATTTCCACACATATCCACTTTCTCTTCTTGTAATGAAGAATATCCAAATAAAGTTTGGATAAAACTTTGAAAACCGTGCGGTCGTTTATGGAAAAATGCTGAAATTTTATTGATTTTAAAATGATCATAACTTCACTTCCAGGACTCCGTTTCAGACGATTTGTTTTTTGAAATTGGAAATTTTCCTGAGAGGAATTCAAATATACAATTTGTTTCTGCAAATTTTTATCACCACCATGTAAATGTGTTGAACCTGCACATAATAGATCTAGCTAGAAAATACTACACATTTGCAGAGAGAATTTGAGAAAGAAGAAGCAAGAGAGAAATAATGGAAGAATTCTCATTAACCGTATTCCACACTCAAAGAGTGAATAATTTACAATAGATATAGGATACATGAGTAAATAATGTGCCATAGTAGTGATCTAGAGAGATCTAGACACTCACTGACAGACACTGGAGTGAATTGCCACCTAGTCCTAGTTAATTGTTCCATGCAATCATTAGTTGACTGAGACACATGTGTGGAAGTGAGAGAGACACATGAAAATTCTAGTGATAAAACCGAGGTTTCCATGCATGAGTGACTTCCACTAGTCTAACTGAGTGTAATTGACTCTGAACTGAAGAGGAACGCCCTATTTTGTAGGGAAATATTCTATAAAGAGAGTATTCTCATCTAAGGAATCGTTCTCAACATTGGACTGTAAAACTTAGGAAAATAATTATATGTGAGTGTGTAATATCACCAATAGTATTGTATATACCAAATGCAATGCTTTATGTCATTGAACCATGTCATTGGTGAGGTTACCCATCCCTAGTATGTTTTAAACCTTGGAATTGGGACTTTGTCCCACTCTTAGGCCAAAGATTATGTTGGGTAAAACAATCTCATGGTCTAGGGCCCCATGCATCACCCATGTTCCTTAGATATTTTATGTAGGGATCAAGCCCTTGGTTTTGAACACCAAAACATATCTTGGGCTAACAAACCCATCCTTGGTGCATTAAATCTCATAAATTGAGCCCATATCCAACTATCCAACCAAATAGTACTTCTAGAGACTCAATGTCATGGTCTAGAGACTTATGAATGGATCAAGTGCCTTAGAAGGTTTTTATAGGGCCCATATCCTATTTCTTTGGCTTTAGATCATGTCATAGACTAAGATACTCTTCCATGGTACACCAAAATTTTGAACTGGACTTGTATGTCATTCTTGGAAAAAAGACACATATGGAGGAATTATGTTGCGGTCTAGGGCCTTGTATGTGATCTGCAAGCCATACAAGAATTGTTCATGGCCTATTCCCTTGGATATAATCTTCAAACATTTTCTTGGTCTCAAAGACATGTCCTCCGTGTGACCAATCTTGGAACTAATTTTGTATCCCACTTTTAAGCCTAATATTCCTACCAAAGTGAACTTGTTGTGGTATGGGCCCATATTCATGGACCACATGAAATTGATGCAGGAGAATCGCCATAAACACTTAAATAGGCCAGGTGGAAGATAACACAACATCAATGTGAACATTTCAAATCAGATTTGATCCCGAGGAGAGCGCATTTTGATATTTTGAAAGCCTTATAATTTAAATCTTTTAATTGTTTTGAGGTAAGAGCCATCATATAAGGCCGCCGAGGATTTTAATCTCTTTAATTATCATATTAGATTGTACATATGCTGAGATTTAGCTTAGATCTGGTTGTAATGGCCATTTTATGTCATAAGGCCTTAGTAGATAGGTGTCTTAAATTCTGATAGGATAGCACTAAGGTAGTCGGTAGGAAGGCTCGAGAAGCTCTTCTTGTATAAATGTATGTATAGTATTCCCAATTGAGGATGTTGATCATTATTTGAGAAAGATATTGAAGCTTATGTTGAATTACAGAGAGCTTCATGAACTCATGTACATATTTTACTGAAGGAGTAGAAATAGAGAGGTTTGGTTCCAAATGTATGGTGTTCTTTGCTATTGAATTCACTGATTGCATGTGATATTTCATACTGTATTTCTGTTTATATGTCTTTCATGTATGAACATAATTTTTATGGTTAAGTGTATAAATTTGTGATGTTTTTATAAGCTTCAATTGTTTCTCTTATAAGAACTCGGTGCAAGGAGTGCACAGTTCCCATAAGGTGTGCACAGGCAGAGTCAAGTTTGACTCAGAAGCTTAGGAGAGATAGCATGAAGCTTTGGAGGAACCTATGCAAGGAGTGCAACTATTGCTCTGAGGAGAGAAAGGATCGGGAAGGACTCGCACAAGGCGTGCGTCGGGAAAGAAATTTGGTCAAGTGTTCAAAGAGTCCCATAGAGGAAGAACGCAAGGAACACATAGAGAGATTTTCGAGAAAACATCTAATTTCGAGATCTTTTAGAAGTTACAGAGACACAAGGAGTGTTCCCGAGGCCCATAAACCTCAGAGGAACCAAGCTCAGGAGAGATATCAAGAACATCAGTTTCATAGAGGGGACTTAGACATTTTTCTAAGTCAAAAGCTTGAGTTTCCAAGAGGAGTGCATAGGAGGGCACCAAATATCTTATCCGTCTCATGGATTAAAGTTCAGGAAGGTTAGAAACCATAATCCATTTAAAGGGAAGGAGTTTTTCCTTTTGAAAGTTGACGGGTTGAGATCCGTTCAGGAGGATATAGGAGCATTCATGACCATTGGATCTGATGGAGTAGCACGAGGTTTGTGATTTTGACACAATTCCAAGTTCCGGGAAGGCGCAAGCTTGGTGTGAAGGAGAAGAACCTAGAAGGACCAAATCAATGGATGAGATCTATTCGGGGTATCGCCAGAGGTATGTCAACAATCAGATATTGGAGAGTTGCACAAGGGATAACCCTCAGATTCCTTTAGCATTCTGTTGGTTCAGAGGATTGGGAGAGCAGAGAAGTTGGGACCACCGAAGCTCCGAAGGGCGGAGTAAATCATCGCCATCCATCCCAAAGGATGCATGTCGATAGATCCCAAGATCCGGAAGACCAGGGGTCCGGGGGAGTATCGAGGAGTGAAGGTTAGTCTCTCCAGAGCCTCGAAGTCCAAATATTCTTTGGAAAATCGATCGGAAGGGAGGACACATGGACGAGGATATGGAGTTACGAAGTTCCTACATTCAAGAGGAATGGTGTTGCAGGCCAGCAGAAGTAGAGACCACCGAAGTCCTTAAGGCTGAATTTTATCTGGGCCGTCCATTTTAAATGACATGTATCATCAGATCAGAAAGTCTGGGGGAATAGCGGGAAGAAGAGGTTGATCTCTCCAGAGTCTTGAAGTTCGGAGTAGATATGGACCATTGATCATAGGAGGGTATGTGGTAGTAGATCCAGATCCAGAGGTCCGGTGCTCCGGGTGAAAAATAGAGCAACGTTGTTTAGAATCGTGGAGGCCCAAAGTAAATCCCAACCATATGTTGGGGAGGATATGTGGAACAAGATCCTGCAGTCCGGGGATTTAACACTTCGGTGAAATCAAAGTGTTTTGCATACGAGGAGAAAATCACTGAAGCCATTCTAGTCGTCAATCTAGGAGGGGACACGTGAAGGCAGAAGAACCTATTCGACGTTTCGACGTCGAGAGATATAAGGTGTTGTGTTGTGTGACGATCAATGGAAATCGATGAAGCTTGAAGATATAATTTGAGCTTTCAATCTTAGTGGTTATTATGGACCGTTGATTTAGTGCCTAGTGTTCAACAATTCAGGAAGTTTATAATAAGAGAAAAGAGGATAGAAAAATCCCAAAGTCCCAAAACTTTTAGGGTTTGAAGCTTTGGCTCACAATTTTGGCCCTCGGTCTCCGAGGAGGATTTGCAAGCACTTAGGGATTCCCAAAAACAATAATTTTCACTCAGGAAGAAGGTTGTAAGGACATGTGCATTAATATTTTGGGCTCAGAGGGATCCTGTGAGATAATTTCATCTCTCGACTAGAACGATCCTTGACCAGGAGGTCGAGCGGACCTCGAGTGAGGGAGGGGGTTTGCATCAAGTGGTATCAGAGCCACAAATTGAGTTCTATGTGTAAGAAAATTCAAAACCATGCTGCCAAGAAGATGTAGAGACATGCCCGTAGAAAATCCATCCATGGAAGATGAGATAAGAAGACTCTGTACGAGATTAGACACCATGGAGAAATCACAGAGGAGGGCACATGATGATGGTGAGATCAGCGAGGCTGAAAGTGAAGAGATAGAGGTATACAGATATGCAAGAGAAGACGTTGCTGAAGAATGCTTACTAAAATCTATTGTGAAAATGGGGGCCAGAGCCAAAATGGAGGTCCCAATGTATGAGGGAAACTTGGAATTTGAAGAGTTGCTGGATTGGATAAGGGATTTAGAAAAGTACTTAGATTATGAGGAAATCAAAGATGAAAAGAAGGTGAAGCATGCTGTCATGAGGCTAAAAGGACATGAAACAATATGGTGGGATGAACTACATCCTGACAGAAGGAGAAAGGGTAAACAACAAATTAAGAGTTGGGATAGGATGCTGGCCAAGTTGAAGGCCAAGTTTATACCCAAGGATTATCATATAAATATGTTCAGGAGATTGTAAAACATGAAACAGAAGGGCTTACCAGTGAAGGAATACACTGAAGAGTTTTATAGGTTGAACATCAGAGCGGGACATCATGAGAGTGATGAAGAGAAATTTTCTAGGTACATTAATGGCCCGAGATATGAAATCTAGGAGGAAATCAACATGACAATAATGAGGAAATTAGAAGATGCTTATTAGGTTGCGCTGAAAGTAGAAGAGAAGTTGGGCATGAAGCAAAGAAAAAAAAATAGAGGAAGAAGCCCAAACAAAGGTAAGGGAATTGACCATGAAAAGTCCCATAAGACTAAAGCTAAGACTGGAAAATACCACATTCATACACAAAGGGGAGGAAGTTCTCGAGGAGGAAAATATGGTGGAAGAAACTCCTTTCCTCGAGGAAGAGGAAGAGGCAGAGGAGGAGAAGTGAAATGCTATGCTCGTGGAAAGACATGACATATGTCTTGGGAATGTCCTGAGAGGAAGAAGAAAGAAGGAGGAGGAGAAGCTCACATCTTCAAAGCACATAAGAGAAATGTTGAGGTTGAATCAACGGAAGATGGGAAATCCCTCATGATGAGGAAAATTATCCTAAAGCCAGAGAAGGAGGTGGAAAATCCAGTCTAGAGGAACATTATGTTTAGAACTGCTTGCAAGACCAAAGAAAGGGTATGCAAAGTAATCATCGACAGTGGAAGCAAGAATAAATTAGTGTCAATAGAAATGGTGGAAAATTTGGAGATGGAGACAACCACACACCCGAACCTGTACAAGGTATCGTGGCTGCAGAAAGGACACCAAGTCATGGTAAGTCAACAATGTAATGTTGAATTTAATATAGGAGGTTATAAGGATATGATTTTGTGTGATTTCATACCCATGGATGTTTTTCATGTTATGTTGGGGAGACCATGGCAGTATGAAAGAAACATCATACATGATGGGTGAAAGAATACGTAGAATCTTGAGAAGAATGGCCACACACACATGTTGCTTCCAATGGAAGATAAGAGAGAAAATGAAGAAGCCTACCCAAATATACTATTCATGAGAAAGAAGGAACTCTTGAATGAAGTAAAAAAGGAACAAGATATGCAGTTTGTTGTGGTAAGAAAACCCAAAGTCATCCTTACAGGTACTTCTATGAATGATTTGCCCATTGAAATTCTAGAGCTGTTGGATAATTTTGCTGATATTGTGGTGGATGAGTTACCTCGCTCATTGTCACCCATTCAGAGCATCAATCATCACATTGACCTTATTCTAGGAGTGAGTTTTTCAAACAAAGCCACATATAGGTTGACGCCACAAGAGAATGAAGAAGTCAAAAGGAAAGTCCAAGATTTGTGGGACAAGGGTTTGGTCAGAGAGAGTTTGAGTCCATTCGCAGTGCCAACTGTGCTGAGTCCGAAGAAGGATGGAGGATGGAGAATGTGTACAAATTCTAGAGCCATCAACAAGATCACCATCATGTATAGATTCCTGTTACCTAGAATGGATGATTTGATGGATTGCTTGAGTGGAGACAATTATTTCTCCAAGATAGAATTGAAGAGTGGCTATCACCAGATAAGGATGAGAGAAGGGGACGAATGGAAAACGACATTCAAGACAAATGAAAGATTGCATGAGTGGCTTGTTATGTTGTTTGTCTTAACAAATTCCCCAAGCACGTTCATGAGATTGATGAATGAAGTACTCAAATATTTCATAGGTAAACTTGTTATTGTATATTTGGATGATATCCCAGTCTTCAGTAAAACTGAAGAAGAGCACTTAAGGAACTTGAAATTAGTGATGAGGAGGTTGTAGCAAGAGAAGCTACTGATAAATCTGAAGAAATGTTCTTTCATGCAGACATAAATCATATACTTGGGTTTTGTAATCTCTTCAAATGAGTTGAAGATGAATCCAGAGAAGGTGAGAGAAATCAAAGAATGGCCTTCTCCGAGAAGCATATTTGAGGTGAGAAGCTTCCATGGGTTAGCAAGTTTTTATAGGAAATTCATTAGGAATTTCAGTGGCATTTGTGCACATATACTGGAAACCATAAAGAAAAAATATAAGTCTTTTAATTGGACAACATAAGTTGAGAAAGGTTTCAAAGTACTGAAGGAGAAGATAACAAAACAACTGATTCTGGTTCTTCCAGATTTTAGGAAAATATTCCAAGTAAGGTGTGATGCCAGTGGAGTGGATATTGGCACAATCTTGAGCCAAGATAATCATCCTGTTTCTTATTTCAGTGAGAAGCTGAATGACACAAAGAGAAAATATTTCCACATTTGATAAGGAATTCTATGTTGTGATACAAGCTCTGAGAGAAATGGAGGCACTTTTTGGTTCCAAAGGAATTTGTTTTGTATAGTGACAATCAAGCTTTACAATTCATAACTAGACAAGATAAGTTGAATCAAAGACATGCTAAATGGGTAGAATTCATGTAGAGGTTTACTTTTTTTATTAAGAACATTAGTGGTAGTTCTAACAAAGTTGGTGATGCTTTGAGCAGGATATGTCTGGTTATGCAGGAATTTTGAGGGGAGACCTTAGGGTTTGAACACCTTAAGGAAATGTATCATGAAGATCTAGACTTTAAGGAGGCTTATGAAGCATGTGAGAACCCTTTGCTAAGGGAAAAAAGCTAGTGGATAGAGTATACAATTCAAGATGGATTGTTGTTTAAGGGAAGCCAACTCTGTATTCTGAAATGCTAGATGAGAGACAACCTATTGAAGGAGAAACACAGTGGAGGATTGGTTGGAAATTTCGGCCATGATAAAAATTATGTGCAACCGAGTTCTTCATACCATTGGCCAGGTATGAGGTCTGATGTAAAGAGGTTCGTGGATAAATGCAGAGTCTACCAGTGCACTAAAGGAAAGAAACAAAATAATAGTCTGTATTAGCCATTGCCTATTCCAGATAGGTCGTGGGATGCAATAAGCATGGATTTTGTGTTGGGATTGCCGAGAACCCAAAGGGGGAGTGATTCCATATTTGCTGTGGTTGACAGATTTTTGAAGATGGCACACTTTATACCATGCCAGAAAACCAGTGATGCTACTCACATAACAAACTTATTTTTCAAAGAGGTTGTAATATTGCATGGCTTACCAAGGAGCATAGTTTCATATAGGGATACTAAGTTTGTGGGACATTTCTGGGGGACTTTATGGAAGAAGATGGGAAATTTTTTATATTTTAGCTCAACATATCACGCTCATATGGATGGATAGACTAAGGTGGTAAATCAAAGTTTGGAAACACATTTTAAGTAGATCCTTGAACATCATAACCCGATTGGGATCACATTCTACCTCAGGCAAAATTCACTTATAATATTCTACCTCAGGCAAAATTCACTTATAATGATTCAACGAACATAAGCACTAGGAAAATCCCATTCCAAATAATGTATGGAACACATCCGAGAGGAATTTAGGAGATGATGGATTTGAAGCATAGTGAATTCTGAATTGCAGGAGAATAATACCTTGCTGCAGAGATTCAAAAGCTTCATGCTCAAATAAAGGAATAACTGCAGGAGAGCAGTAAAAAATACAAGAGCCAAATTGATCCGAAAAGAAGAGAAGTTAAATTTGAAGTGGTAGATCTAGTTCTGACACATATAAGGAAAGAAAGGTTCCCAAGGGGAACATATAATAAACTAAAGATGATGAAAATATGACCATGCAAAATCCTCAGAAAATTTTATGCTAATTCTTATGAGATTGAATTGCCAGAGGATGTGGGTATATCACCCATATTTAATGTCGTAGATTTGTACCCATACAAGATGGATGATCCATGAGGATCAGGTGATCAAAAGGAGATTCAATGGGAGAAACATTTGCCTACAATAGAGAAGCCATAGATGGAGAAGATCATGGATCAAAGGATTGACAAAAAGTCTACATTAAAAACTTATTTTGAGTACCTGGTGAAGTGGAAGGGTCACTCAGTAGAGGATTCCAGTTGGGTGAATAAAGCTGATATTCAGAAGTATAGGAAGACAGTGCAGGAGATCATGGATAGGATTCAATGAATGTTTTTCCAGAGGAGTATGATGCAGGAGCATTTCCATCAACACTTGAAGAGGCTAGGTGGAATACAACACATCACCAACGCCCGTGTTTCAAATCAGATTTGATCCCGATGAGAGTGCATTTTGATATTTTGAAAGCCTTATACTTTAAAGATTTTAATTGTTTTGACTCAAGAGCCATCACATAAGTCCGTCAAGGATTGTAATCACTTTAATTATCATATTAGATTGTACATATGCTGAGTATTAGCTTGGATCTAGTTGTAATGGCCATTTATTGTCATAAGGCCTTAGCAGATAAGTGTCTTACATTCTGATAGGATAACACTAAGGTAGTTGGTAGGAAGCCCCGAGAAGCCTCTTATTGTATAAATGTATGTATAGTATGCCAAATTGAGGTTGTTGATCATTATTTGAGAGAGATGTTGAAGTTTATGTTGAATTATAGAGAGTTGCATGAACTCATGTACATATTTTACTAAAGGAATACAAATAGAGAGGTTTGGTTCCAAATGTATGGTATTCTTTGATATTGAATTCAATGAATGCATGTGATATTTCTTGTTGTCTTTCTATTTATATGTCTTTCATGTGTGGACATAATTTTTATGGTTAAGTGTATAAATCTGTGATGTTTTTATAAGCTTCAATTGTTTCTCTTCTAAGAACTCGGTGCAAGGAGTGCACAATGCCTGCAAGGTGTGCACAGGTAGAGTCAAGTTTGAATTAGAAGCTCAGGAGAGATAACGTGAAGCTTTGGAAGAACTCGTGCAAGGGGTGCACTATTTCTCTGAGATGATCAAGTTTTAGGAAGGACCAACACAAGGTGTGTGTTGGGCGAGAAATTTGGTTAAGTGTTGGAAGAGTCTCATAGAGGATGAATGCAAGAAACACGTAGAGAGATTTTTGAGAAAATATCTAAGTCTGAGATCTTTCAGAAGTTCCAGAGATGCAAGGAGTGTGCCCGAGGCCCATAAACCTTAGAGGAACCAAGCTCAGGAGAGATAGCGAGAACAAGGGTTTCGCAGAGGGGACTTATAATTTTTTCTAAGTCAAAAGCTTGAGTTTCCAAGAGGAGCGCCCAGGAGGGCGCTGAAGATATTATCTGTCTTGTGGAGTAAATCTCAGGAAGGTTAGCAACCATAATCCATTGAAAGGGAAGGATTTTTACCTTTTGAAAGTTGAAGGGTTGAGATCCATTTAGGAGGATCCAGGGGCATTCACCACCGTTGGATATAGTGGAGTAGCACGGGGTTTACCCCTGTGATTTCAACACAATTCCAAGTTCGGGGAAGGTGCAAGATTAGAACGAAGGAGAAGTAGCCAGAAGTACCAAATCAATGGACAATATCTATTCAGGGTCTCACCAGGGGTCTGACAACCGTTAGATATTGGAGATTCGCATGAGGGATAACCCTCAGATTCCTTTGACATTCCGTTGGTTTGGAGGACTGGGAGAGCGGAGAAGTCGGGACCACTGAAGCTTCGAAGGGTGGAGTAAATCATCGTCGTCCATCCCAAAGGATGCGTGTCAATAGATCTTGAGATCCGAAATACCAGGGGTTCGAGGGAGTAGCAAGGAGTGAAGTTCAGTCTCTCTGAAGCCCCGAATTCCAAAGCTACTTTGGATCATCGATCATAAGGGAGGACATGTGGATGAGGATCCAAAGGTCTGGAGTGCCTACACTTCGGAAGAAATGTGTTGTAGGTCAGTGGAAGTAGAGATAGCTGAAGTCCCAATGGTCGGATTTTATCTGGGCCATCCATCGTAAAGGACATGCGTCGTCATATCAGGAAGTCTGAGGGATAGGCACTCCAGAAGAATAGAGGGAAGAAGAGATCGATTTCTCTGGAGTCCCAAAGTCTAGAGTAGATCTAGACCGTTTATCACATGAGGGTACATGGTAGTAGATCCGAAGGTCCGGAGGTTCGGTGCTTCGGGGGAAAAGTAGAACAATGCTATTTAGACTCACGGAGGCTTGAAGCCCCAGGGTAAATCCAACCGTCCATTGGGGAGGATGCGTGGCATAAGATCTCGCAGTATAGGTATTTAAAACTTTGGTGAAATCAAAGTGTTGTGTAGACGAGGATAAAATCACCGAAGTCATCCTAGTCTTTGATCTAGGAGGGGACACGTGGAGGCAAGAGAACCTATTCGACGCTTCAACGTCGAGAGATACAAGGTGTCGTGTTTTTTGATGATCAATAGAAATTGATGAAGCTCGAAGATATAATATGGACTCTCAATCTCAGTGGTTATTATGGACCGTTGATTTAGCACCTAGTGTTAGATAGTTCACGAAGTTTGTATTAAGAGATAAGAGGATAGAAAAGTCCCAAAGTCCCAAAACTTTTGGGGTTTGAATCTTTGGCCC
The DNA here is from genome assembly GCA_010110895.2 of Picea sitchensis. Taxonomy (NCBI): domain Eukaryota; kingdom Viridiplantae; phylum Streptophyta; class Pinopsida; order Pinales; family Pinaceae; genus Picea; species Picea sitchensis. The sequence continues at coordinate 93,822 of SNQJ01S0000499.1, read as the reverse complement.
ACGGTTTTGGCCCTCGGTCTCCAAGGAGGCTTTGCAAGAGCTTGGGGACTGCCAAAAATGATAATTTTTACTCGTGAAGAAGGTGTTATCACTCCAAGAGTCTTTCCCTGACTGTAAATGGAACGAGCTTGATAACTTAATCAAATGTTTACATAAGGGTATAAAATTTGATCAGAAATGGATAACTCCAGACACATATGAATATACTCAGAAAAATAATCATGTCAACTATACTTGTTCAGAAGGTTTATATAAATATGTAATTGATGAAGAATACTTATTATACCAGCATAAACATACATACATAAGCATACATGAATGGCCATACATGAATGACCAACTATAACAGGTAAGAGTACTTGCAATTCTAGTTTATGAATGCCAAGATAAGATGACAACTATCAATCATTAGATAAACATGGAAAACATGAATATAATATTCACCCACAGGTACATAAAAGAAAGAAGATGAAGGTCTGAACATCTACATCAAAAGAAGCTTATATTCCAATATGCATTCAAAAGTATTTTACAAAGGAGTCTCTCCAAGTCCTCCCAATCCAACCCCTAGATCCTCCCTTTGGTCCTCTTTATATAGAGATTACATGCTCATATAGATCCAAAATATATGGATCTCATAAACTCTTCACCTATCTTTAGTTTTTTGAATATATCCAACTCAAATCCGAATTTGTGAGGTGGCTGAAAAATACAAACTGTCAAATTTCTGAAAAACCATGCTCAAAGATTCACCTATATATCCCGAATAAAAACAACTGTTGGAAAAATGATAGAGGTTTTTGAAGAGGATATCGTTATTGTGAAAACGATCTCTCACTTTCCAAATATACCTTCCCATATCGTCATAATCTATCTCCAAAAAACATGACTAAAACAGGAAAATACAGATTTCAAAATCTAGTCATATCCCTACATTCTAGGATTTGATCCCTAGAATGTTTCCATTGATGAAATGAAGTGAAACCTGCATTATTTTATAGGGGATGATGTTATATTCAAATATATGTGGCCACCTTGACCCAAAAATTCTCTTTCGAAGTCGAATTTTGACCAAAACAAGAAAAAATTCAAAAATTTGAAAGTTTGACAGAAGTGTTGCGCTGCTCCCAAAATGCAACAAAACCCTCTTTTTTTTCACAATTTTTTCTCTTCTGTTCTTGTGAGGTATATAAATCTGCCATGATAGATGAACTTCCTTGTGAATGACTTAGAATTATTATCTCCAAAACTTCATCCAACTTCCTTCTTTCTTCATAGGTTCATCATGGGAAAAACACAAAATTACTTTCCATTTTGTTGAAGGCAAAAAGGTGGACCTTTATCAATATCCAAAATCTGAGAAAACAATAAGGCATGACTAATTTGAATAAGTGACCTTTGAATACCACTAGTCATCCTTCCAATAAAACAGACATGGTGACACTTTGGTGAAAAGACTGACTTGAGATATTCATAATGCTTGATGAGTAAATAAAAACTTTGGCAATTTCAAGACTCAAAAACTTATTAAAGGTTGATTGGAATGGGACATTTCAGGAGCTAACAAAAGTTTTTAAGGACCCTTTCATTAATATTTCAGGCTTAGAGGGAGCCTATGAGCTAATTTCAGCTCCCAACTAGAATGATCCTTGACCGGGAGGCCGAGAAGACCTCGAGTGAGGGAGGGGGTCTGGATCATAAACCATAGAAGAAAAATGCAGGGCCTATGGCATTGGTTTTTAACCTCACACCATTTCTTAGAAAAGGTGTATAGTGCCTAAGCCATTACATTTTATCCCCTAATAATTTCTTGGGATAAAATACCTGCCCATGATGTGACAAAACTTTTAATTAGGACCATGTTGCACTCCTAAACCAAAGATTATAACCAAAGGGCATGTCTCATGGTATAACGCCACAAGCATGGATGGCATGCCTTACAATTAACTCGTTTATGGCCCAAGCAATTGGGTTTGTATCATATCTTGTATAAGGAGACTCATCCTTAGTTTACCAAACCATAGGACAATACATATATTCACGTGTTCCAAATATACCATCTAAAGGTCATGTCTTGCGATTTGTTCCCCTATTCATGGCCCATGTGACTTAGAAATAACTTGTTTAGGGTCCAAACAATTGGAATTTTCCATTGAAGCATGTTTTGGGTTAGAGAACTATCCTTGGTGTGTTAAAACAATAATTTAGACTTGTAAATCACTCTTGGTATTTAGGTCCTAAGTCCCTTGCTTTTGTCCATGAAGAATGTATTTGACTTACCTTTATCTTTTATCCTATAGAATTTGGGTGAATCATTTTAGAAAAAAATGGAAAATGCTGAATCTTTTTTTTGGGGAAAAACATGGAAAATTAGCCCCTAAATTCCCCCCCAATAAATATTCCTTTCAAGGAACTTGTTTAGGGCATAGGCACCTAAATTTTATCATTGAATGATGTTATGGGATAGACGACCTATTATTTCTTTACGGAGCCTTAGAATCAAACTCATATGCTACTCACTAGACAAAGATTGTTTATGGAGGTGTTGTTTAAGTTTGAGGCCCCATGCTTTTCTTTTGAACCAAAAGCATGGTGTGTAAGACCTAATATTTGTCCATTAATCATGTCTTGGATGGAGAGAATGTATCTAGTGTGTCAATCTTAGAAATCAAGCCTATATTCCAGTTGTGGAATCAATAATACTTCAAGAAGACCTTTTTCATGTTTAGGGGGACCATGCATAACCCATAGGACCTAGGAGCATAGCATAATGTCTAAGGAAATGGAACTTGGCCCTAATCCATGTCCTTAGTGATATGTGCTAAAACTTGGATTGGTCTTGCATCCCATTCCTAGGAAAAATTAGGTGGGCCAAAGACTTTGTCTTAAGGGATTCTCACATTCTCAAAGGCCCCATTCATGTCCATGTTCTTTAGATAATCAATGAATCATAGTCCAAGCCCTTCAATTTTAACATTGAAGCATTTATTTGGCTATGAGATCCATACTTAGTGTGTCAAACCAGATAATCGATCTTGTGTCCCACTCTTCAAGAAAATATTACTTCCAAAGGAATTGTGTGATGGCTCAAGGACTCGTACATGGTCCAAGGATGAAATTCATGGGAAAACGATACCTTATGGAGTTCACGTGTCATTATTTTGGGGATATGTGCATGGTCGATGAGCCATATAAGTATTTTTTAGGGCCTAAGATCCTATTTTTTTGCCTCAAATAATATGATGGTCTAAGGGACATGTCTTTGGTGTGCCAAACCCTATAATTATGGGTGTATCCAATTTTTTCCCCAAATATTCATGATAAAGTGAACATTTTGTGATATGATGCCTTTGTCATGGATAATGATCCTTGCAAGTAGTGTGTAGGGCCTAATACATTAGTTTTCTATTGTACAAGATGTCCTAAAAGTTGTACATAGTTCCTAATCCACTTGTTCCCATCCTTGAGGAATGTTTTAGGTGAGGAGACCCTCCCTTGGTGTGTTAAACCTTTGAATTGGGACCAAGCCCTAGTCCTAAGTCAAATATTCCTACAAAGGAGATGCATCATGGTCTAACAACCCATGCATGGCCCATGTGCCTTAGGAATAGCTTGTTTAGGGCCTAACCCACCAAATTTTGGCTTTGTATTATGTCTTGGATAAGGATATCCTTTTTTTGTTTTCCAAACTTTGTAATTGTACCCTTATCCAACTTGGCTGCCAAAGATACCATCCAAATAAGATTTATATTGGTGTAGGTCCCCATTCATGGTCCATGTGCCTTAGAATATCTCCTCAAGGTCCCAAGCCCCTAGATTTTACTCTTGATGCATCTCTTAGGTGATAAGAACTTCTTGTAGTGCACAAAACCATTGAATCAAACACACAAATCATTATTGACCATTTAAGGAATAAGCCCCTTAATTGTTTGCTCAAATCATGAGGACATGAAACTCATCCTTGGTGTGACAAACCTTTTTATAAGGATAATATTACACTCATGAGCTAATAACATCTTCCAAATCATCATTTGAGGAAAAATGCATGGGTCACGATCCCTAAAAGTAGTTTATATGACCAAATTATGTAGTTTATAGCCTTGATTGATGTCCAACGGAAGACCCATTCTTAGTGCACCAAACCTCAAAATAAGGGTTTTATGTGTCATGTACCTAACCACAAAATCCATCATAGGCATAAGTATTTATGTACCTGACCCATTTTTTTATAAGATCAAGGTTTTGTAGTAGTGTTATATTTGTGATAAGGCCACTTTAACATAGTAAGAGCCTAATGCCTTATTTATTTAATTAATTCTTTATTTAGGGTTTTATTAGAGTCTTTTTCCCTCTTTAAAAATTGTTAGGGGCTTTCCCCTCTATGATATATCTCTATCATTATATCAATAAAAATCAACCCATTTATAGTGTCTCTTGGAGAGTCTTCCTCCATTACTTATATCCAAAGGTGTAATCCATTTCAATTGCAACAATGGCCACACCTTTGAATACAGGTCCAATGCAATTTGGTTTGAGTGATCAACCCATTTTCACTCTTGCTATGTTTTCATTCTCAGTATATTTTAAGAAAAAAAAAAAGGTTGAGGACTAGATCCAAATCTTATGTGACTAAGGAATATCTAGATGAAGCTTTCATAAATGAAATGAAGTATTTTTTGTAGGGAAAATAAGTTAGGGAACTTGAATCCTTATACCTCAACCTAATATTTTAAGATGAAGAGGGGGAGATAAACCCTTTGGAACAAAGGGACACACACCTCTAGGGTACAATTGTTTCCACCACCATGAAACTCCTAGAGACCCACTTATAATCTTTAGATGAAGATATCACACCACAATTTTGGTGGTGAAGTTTCCTAGTTAAGTTCATGTTCAAGGTGTAACCCATGTACACACAAGAGGATAATTTGAATGTGAAACTATAACATCTAGATGGGGAAGCTCATACTTGGGAAGAAAGATGGATTGGTAAAATATTTAGAGGAGATTTTAGCGATTTTGTAGATGCATTAACTCAAATAGTAGATTGCCACTCAGATGATCCATATGAAATTCAACTCATGCATTTTTCTAGAGGGACATGCATATTGAAGAATTTATTGAGAAGTTCCAAGTTATCGAGTCTAAGGCCAAGTTTCCCCCAAACCAAAGGTGGAATATTTATATTTCCGATCTATGGATAGAGTTCAAATATAAGTAAAAATGTTTAAATCCAACATTCTTTTTCCAAAGAGAAAAAATATCTATATCAAGAAAAAAAAATGAAATATACATTTTCTATTTGATATAAGGCATACAAAATATACTCATGTAAAGAATGCCTTGAAATATCTATAGTAAAAACACTACCTATTATCACATATATAGTCTAATAAATAACAATCTGTTAAATACTTCCAGTTGTTTTCCCTCATCAGTCCTAAATACTTCAACCAAATTAAACTATGTCCTACTTCTAAGATTCTATGAAATGTTTAAAACAAAGACAAACCCATTGTCCTTTTGGATTTACATGCCATGGCCCTGTCCATCATGTACATGGACATGGCCTGATTCGGCATAAAAAAATATACTCATGTAAAGCATGCCTAGAAATATCTGTAGTAAAAACACTACCTATTATCACATATATAGTCTAGTAAATAACACTCCATTAAATACTTCCAGTTGTTTTCCCTTATCAGTCCTAAATACTTCAACAAAATTGAACTATGTACTACTTCTAAGATTCTATGAAATGTTTAAAACAAAGACAAAACCATTGTCCTTGTGCACTTACATAACCTAACCTTATCCATGGACATGGCCGTTAGGCCTGTCCATGTTCAAAAATGTAATTTTCATAAAAAAATTAAAATAAAACACATATAACTAGAATAAGTTTAGAATTACCTAAAACTGAAGCCTTTGGATTGATGAAGCCTCTAGATGGAGCCCTTTCTAACCAACGCCACCAACAACAATGAACACCACCAATGACAATGAATGCCACCAACAACAATGATTGCCACCAAAAACAACTAACGCCACCAACAAAGAACATATGCTTGCAGAATCTCAACAGTTTGGACAACGATAAAATGTCCGAGAGGTAGGGGATATATAAAAACAAATTCATTTGAAAGGTTGCACCAGATGAAAAAATCTGTCAAGAAAATCTTGTACACGACTATTTAAGGCACTATTAGGGTGCCGTTCGATTTGACGTCTAAATGTTCGGCCAAAAAAAACCTGTCTCTTGGACGAAAGAATAAGGAGTTCGTCCGAAAAAGGCTGCTAGGAATTTTGGAGACCCGATTCTCACAAAATTGTAACCCACCTTCATGATTTTACCCCCCTTTATTTTTACTTCTTGAGACATGTATGCAAGGTATATAAGGAAAATGACATAAAACTTGTAAGTTTTTTCACCTCAAAATTCATAAATTCCAAGAGATATTTCATAATTTTATTTGGAATTCTTGATAGCAATATCGAAGGGGAGCAAATTATGAGAAGACTAGTCATTTTTATGATAAGAATAGATAAAATATTTAAATCATTGTTTTCCACTAGAAACTAAAACGGTTTAGAGTCATGGTTTTTAACACAACTAGGAAAGTGTACAATGGTGTCTGCAACTAAAGAGGAAAATCATGTAAAAGTGTTGACAAAATATTAGGCTCTCCAAACTGACAACCAAAATCAAAGTTTTCTTCCACAACACATTGAATAATTCTTGATCCTTTTATTAATATGTCAAGTATTGCACATGTCCTTGCAGACTAAGGAACTCTATTTTTTAATTTCTCGATCCTTTTACGAAGCTAGACCCCACCACATATTAGTAAATCTATAATGCCTACTAATATTAGTGGTGGTAAGAGTGTTTTCCATCAATCTCTTATCATTTTCTTTGCAACAGTTCACCATTGCATTAGAGAAAATTTCAGGCCTAAAATGAGTCTCATAAAAAAAGATTGTCGTGGAGTAGAAAATTCAATAACCAATAAAATTTCAAGAAATAACATCAATGATAATTATTGAGTTGGAGATATACTAGTCAAATGTGACTATTTGTCTAGTTTTTATTTGATAATAATTATCCAAATATAAACCTCACATTAGTAAAGAACCTTGAATTGATTAATATCATCATGAGGTTCTTGTTGGAATAGAATCACTTTGGAATATGATAATTATTTTATATCATTTATACATTAATGAGAAAAAATAAATAATATTTTAAATAATGTTAAATATTTTGGAGGGAAAAATAAAACCATTTTTTTTTCACTTATTTTGAATTTATCTCACTAAAAGTATAAGTGTGGGTAGTCATTGGATGAATAATTACATTGTGAATCAAATGAGTACTATAATTCATAATTTTAAGGAAATTACAATGAGATAAACTAAAAATAGGTGAAAAAACATATTTCTATATTTTACCCTTCAAGAGTTTTATCCAATAAAATACATTTAACTTAGGATCTATCTCAAATTTTCACTAATGTTGTGTGTGGAAGTATACCTTCTAATATAATATAACTAAAAGGTTATAAAAATGAATAATAATGAAACTGTTTCTTAGCATTATTATGTTGTTTAATTATATTTATTAAGTTATTAATTTCTTTACTTTCAAATTTAATATTAAATATACAAAATACTAGTTGTATATGTGATAAATTTTAATTAATATTATATTATATAAATTAAAATATTCGAGCACTATATCAATTATGATGTGTCTATAAAAATCTAAATATCTCATTATTATCTTTAACTCTCATCTTGTAATTCTACATGAACTTAGCTTACATGAAAATTGTCATTAATGAGAATATATTCACCTTCACTAAATAACATCTACAATGTAGTATGATGTGGCACACACTCTACTATTTTAGTATTTTCCTTACGATGCCCATTATAGAATCCAAAATTTCTCTAATGAATGTCCATGTATCCTAGTGATTGTTAGATTCAATGACCCATTTTTGAGCTTGTGTACATGAGCCATCTAATTTTGAGATGTCCAAGAATCCTAGCGGCTGCTGGTATTCAATGAGAAATTTGCAGGCTTGAGATACCTTGTGCTTGTAGCAAGCTTGTGTATGAAATGAGCTATGCTTATCCTTATGTTTCATACATGAATTGAGATGTTCATGAATCCTAGTAGTTGCTAGGATTAAATGAGAAATCCTTAAGATTGAGATTCCTTGTGCTTGTAGTAAGCTTGTGTATGAAATGGTTTTGAGATATCCCTGAAATGATATGTCCATCCTATCAACAACTAGGATTCATAATGAGACATCCTTGATATTGTATATTCGAATCTTTGAGATTCCCATGGATCCTAGAGATTTCTTGTGATTCAATTTGACATACACAATCTTGTGTATTATCATTATTTGAGATGTCCACAAATCCTAGTGGCCTTGGGATTAATGTGCGAAACTTGACCTATATTCATTCTTATAGTAAGACTGCGTATGAAATAAGATTGTTTTGTCCTTGTTCTTGACATATGAATTGACATGTCCATGGATCATAGTGGACACAAATTTTAACTTGTGAATGAGACTTCAGTTGAGATGTTCAGATGTTCATGAATCTTAGTAACCACTAGGATTTAATGATAAATCATTAAGCTTGATATTTCTTGTGTTGAAGTTTGAGTAGCTTCAGAAGATATTCTTATTATATTCATATTGTATTTGACCAATACAAATCCCTAAAGAATAATGTTATTTTATATTTGTTAAGTTGGTCCTATTGTGACTTTGTAAAAGTTGTCCCTATTGTGCCTTGACAAGTCAATTCTAAATTAGAAAGATAAAGTGGACAGGTTGGCCCTGACCTGATTTATAGGGGCCACAACTTGTATTTATAAGAGGCTAGGCACCTCATTTGAAGAACACTCACAACAATATCTCTCACACAAGACAAGTGCGCAAGTCTGAGAGAGTGACACAACTACATAGGAAGAGTGTTGCAACTACATAGGAAGGGTGTTCTGTTGAAGGGTTTTGTTTATCTGGTGAAGGACTATCTTGGTCTAGTGGTGCACTACTCTATTTTGGTTAGGGTTTTCTAGTTTATCTTCTATTTTTGTGAGATCTCTCTTGAGGGAGACATTGTACTTGTTGAAGAATCTATATTGAAGATTTTTTGTTGGCTTTTCTCCCCATGAGGGTTTCCTAGGATAAATCTTGTGTAAACTATGGATGTCTCTCTTTCAATGATCCTCATGCATGCAATTGTTGTTTTAATAATCTAAATTTAAAGAATACATAACACACTTAACTGCTTAAGAATAATTTTAACATGGTATCAGAGCGGGCCTGAAAGAATCCATTTGCACAGTCTAGAAGATCTCATTGGGGAAACTAAGACCACAGGAAGAATCTCCTAACCCTAGAACATCTTTCCTTGGGTTTAGATTCTCAGTTTGATGAAGTTTTGTAAACTGCAACTATTGCTGCAATTGCACAAAACCCTATAAGATTTTTTCACCCACTTTTGAAGGACGCTATTTAAAGTAATACCACCAAGGAAATCACCTTAAGAGGGTGCACATTTCCCTCAGAGCAGAATTCCAAAATTCATATTTTGAGAAATTAGGGTTTCCTCATAAAACCTAGTTCAAGACGTCTTGCCAGCTGTAGAATTGAAGATGGAACTGATCACCTTGGCATAATATTCTCTGGTAAGTACAAAACCTTTCTTTGAATTTTTTTATTTTTCTTATTGTATTGTTCAAGCATAGGACGACACCCAGTACCAAGCCTGATGAGAAGCTTGAAGGTTCTGATAACTTTCGAGCATGGAAGTACAATGTGATGCTCATTCTAGAAGAGAATGATCTAGAAGATTTCATAAAAGAAGAATTTCTAGAACCTAATGAAGATGAGGCCAAAGAAAAGTACAAAAATAATCCAGTGAAGGTGAAGATAATCATTGTTGATTCTATCAAGGATCATTTGATCCCCCATGTCTCATCATTGAAAAATCCCAAGCAAATGTTGGATGCCTTATCCCAATTGTATGAAGGAAAGAATATCACCCAGAAGATGACCTTGAGAACACAACTCAAGAATGAAAAGATGCAAAGTTCATAAACTATCCAATCATACTTCACAAGAGTGTCTCAAATCAAAGAACAACTTGAAGCCATTGGAGACACAATCAAAGAAGCTGAGTTGGTGATGACTAAATTGAATGGCATCTCGAGATCTTGGGAATCATTCATTCATGGTATATGTTTAATAAGAAGCTAACAAGGTTTAGCATACTATGGGAGGATTGTACTTAGGAAGAAACTAGATTCACATCAAGAGAAGAGAAACTGGGCAATGAAGAATATCAATCCCTAGTAGCACATACCATAAAATCTAAGAGAAAGAAGGAATTTCACTCACATAAGAAACCTCATTGATTAAAAAAGGCTGACAAGTTGAAGAAGGATTTCCCAAATTATAGATGCTTCATTTGTCAGAAGATGGGACACATTGCCATAAATTGTCCCAACTCCAAAGGTCATATAAAAAAAGGAAAGTATAAAATACATCATTCTCATGCCACAAAAGATGATGAACACGATCATGAGAAAACCGAATAAGAAGACTCAAGTGAAGAATATGTTTTGATTTTAGCTCTTAGAGGTACAATCACTCATGGAAGTAACACATGGCTTATTGATAGTGGTGCTTCTAAGCACATGACTAGTTATAAGGAATCTCTCTCATATATAGTTCATAAAGATTCACCTCACAAGGTGAAGCTAGGTGATGACTATCATTACCCCATTAAAGGAGTAGGAGAAGCATCCTACAAGTTAGACTTTGAAAAACCTATGAAGAAGAAGGATGTGTTGTATGTACCTGGTTTAAAGAAGAATAACCTTTCTATCTCAGCTATAGATGGGAAAGGATTCCGAATTGCTTTCATTGATGGTGAAGTCCTCATGTGTCCTAGAGGAAAATATATTGATGATGTTGTAGTGATTGGTGTCCAAGAAGGATGATTATACACGTTAAAGGGACACCTAGTTTCAATGCTAGTACACAGTACAATTACTCCAAGTGAGCTATGGCATAAAATATTTTCTCATATACATTAAAAAAACTTACCTATTGTGAGAAAGATGGTGACATGTTTGCAATAAATCCAAGTGGAACATGAAGGCATATGCAAAGGATGCACACAAGGAAAGAATGCAAATAAACCATTTCCAAGCAATGACAGAAAAACCAAAGGAGTCTTGGACATTATACATTCAGATGTGTGTGGACTGATGTCAGCCGCTTCACTTAGCATGTATGTATAATATGTTTCATTTATTGATGATTTCTCACGTAAAACTTGGATTTACTTCTTGAAGGATAAAAATGAAGTATTCAACAAGTTCAAAGAGTTCAAGGAAATTGTTGAAAACCTGTCTGAAAAGAAGATAAATATTTTGAGATTAGATAAGGGAAGAGAATTTACTTAAGATGAATTCAAGGCATTATGTAAGGAAGTTGGGATTAAGAGGGAGATCTCTACTCCCTACAATCCTCAATAGAATGGTGTAGCAGAAAGAAAGAACAATACAATCATGGAAGCAATGAAGTCCATGATTCATGATCAAGACTTATCAATGCATCTGTGGGAAGAAGAAACTAGGACCATTGTGTATGTGGAGAACATAAGTCCCCACAAATTCCTTAGGAACAAGACACTATAAGAGATGTTTACTAGTGAAAATCTAGAGGTCATCCACCTGAGGATATTTGGCTATCCAGTATATGCGCATGTCCCTAAGGAAAATAGATCGACGTTGGACCCTTCAGGAAAGAAGGGTATATTTATTGGATACAGTGAGACATCAAAGGAATTCAAAGTTTACATCCCTAGTCACCATCAGATTGAGACTGGCAGAGATGTCAGCTTCGATGAGGATGTAACCTTCAGTATATCAAGGAAACATCGTACATATGAGATTAATGATGAGGAGCTTGGAGATCCCAGAGTTACATATACAAATGTAGGTAATGATGTTGTACTAGAAGATCATGATATGGAAGAACCACATAAACCTGCAGATTCATCTCGAGAGATGAATACTAAGAAGAGAAGACTAGCTTGAGCTCGAGAAATTATTCAGGATGTAGAGAAGTATGGTGCTCCAGATGGATCCTTCAAAGAAATAAAGAGGCCATGACCTTACTCTAGCTATGTGGCATTGCTAAGTGACATCATTGATGTTGAACCTACCAGTTATGAAGAGGCTGCAAAGAAGAAAGAATGGAAGGATTCCATGGTTGAATATTACCAGTATATTGTAAATAACGATGTTTGAGACTGAAAGAGAAGAGAGTTGTAAGTTCCAAGTGGATTTACAAGACAAAACATTTAGCAGATGGAAGTTTTGATAAATACAAGGCAAGGTTCGTAACACGTGGTTTCTCCCATACATAAGGAATAGATTATGGGGAGACATTTTCTCCTGTGGTGAGATACACTTACATTAGAGCTATACTTTCAATATATGCTGTGATGAAGTGGAAGGTACACCAGATGGATGTAAATAAAAATTTTCTAAATAGTTTAATAGAAGAGGAAGTGTATGTGGATAATCCACAAGGTTTCGAGACACATGATAGTCAGGAACATGTGTGCATATTGAAGAAATACTTCTATGGGTTAAAGAAATCACCCAAAGAATGGTACGATAGAATTGACAGCTTCCTGATGAGCTTGAGATTTACAAAGAGTAAAGTAGATTCCAACCTATACTTCAAGGTTGTGTATGGTGGACCAATGATACTACTATTGTATGTGGATGACCTATTTCTAACAAGAGACAATAATCTTATCACTGAGAGTAAGAGGAAGCTTGCTGTGGAGTTCTAGATGAAAAAACTAGGCATGATGCATTACTTCTTAGGTCTGGTGGTATGGAAGAGACTGAGTGAGAGTATCCTTAATCAAGGAAAATATACTGTGGAGATTATGAAGAGATTCAAAATGATGGATTGTAAGGCCATGCCTACACTGATGGTGACAAATATGAAGTTATTGAGTGATACATATTCAGAGACAATGGATGCCACCATGTATAGACATATAATTGGTTCGTTGATGTACCTAACGAACACAAGACCAAATATATGTTTTGCGGTGAACACATTGAGTTAGTATATGGTTGAGCCGAGAAGTGTTCATTTGATTTCAACAAAACATGTGATGAGGTACTTGAAGGGTACAATTGATTATGGACTCAGATATGATTTAGATTGTGAGATAAGACTGCAAATATTTACTGATTTAGATTGGGATGATAGTGTTGCAGACCAGAAGAGTACATCTATATGTTTCTTTAGTATGGGATAGACCATGATCTAATGGTTCGTCAGGAAGAAGACTAGTGTGGAACTCATTACAACTGAAGCATAATATATAGTAGCATGTTCAGCTAGCAACGAAGCAATGTGGCTTTAGAAGTTGCTTGCATGATTGTTTGATATCGAGTTAGAGGCGACTTGTATCTGGTGTGACAACTGGAGTTGTGTGAAGTTTAAAGAGAACCCAATGTTCCATGAAAAGTCGAAGCATATCAAGATCAGGTACCATTAGATCAGAGATATAGTATAGAGGGGAGAAGTGAAGCTCCAGTATGTCGCTATAGACAAGCATATAGCTAACGTGTTGACCAAGCCTCTTTCGAGAGTGAAGTTTGTGTACTTCAAAGACAAGCTTGGTGTGGTACATAAGGATGTCCCTAGTAAGAGGGAGTGATGAGTTACAGTTGCAATCCAAGGAAACAACTTCAACATGTGGCATAAGCAACGGGTGGTCATTCATGGGCATGTTACAACTACTCCAGTAAAAAAATATGGTACGCAGAGGGCTACTCCAGTGAAAAATTCTGGTACACAGAGGGCTACTCTAGTGAAAAATTCTAGTACGTCGAGTTACTGCTACTCCAGTGAAAAAGTATGGTACGCCAAGTTACTGCTACTCTAGTGAAAAAGTATGGTACATAGATTGCTACTCCAGTGAAAAATTATGGTACACAAGTTATTGACTATGGCACCAGTCAACATGAGCTCGCACAAGGTCAACAAATGCCATGCCTTCAGGGCTAGTTAGTTACCCGACTTTTTAAGCTGGTGGGCCAACCTGTGTGGTTGGAGGTGTTTCTTAGCCTTGGGATAGATGGGTCGTGTGTGCGCACTACATCTCCTAATCCTTGTGATTATATGCCTAGTCATTGTGGACCAGTTTCCTGGTGTTCTAGCCAGAGGTTACTAGTTCATTGTGGAACTAGATGCCATATTCTGTGTGAGCTGACGAGTAAAATCCCCGTGATGACATAAAGCCCATATGGATTATGAGACCTTGGATGATGATGTGGTTATCAAACTTATTTAATATAGATTTTTGGAAATATAACAAGTCAATGGTTAAGTGTACAGAAGAGTAGAAGGAGTCATGATGATCGTGCTAGAAGAATCTTTGTTTCTAAGAGGGAGTGTTAAAGTTTGAGTAGATTCAAAAGAATTTATTATTATATTCATATTGTATTTCACCAAGATAAAACCCGAAAGAACAATATTATATTATATTTTTTAAGTCGAACCTATTGTGCCTTTGTAAAAGTTGGCCCTATTGTGCCTTGAAAAGTCAATTGTAAATTAGAAAGATAAAGTGAACATGTCATCCCTAACCTAATTTCTAGGGGCACAACTTGTATTTATAAGAGGCTAGGTGCCTCATTTGAAGAACACACACAACAAGATCTCTCACACAAGACAGGTGCACAAGTCTAAGAGAGTGACACAACTACAAAGTAAGAGTGACGCAAATACAAAGGAAGGGTGTTCTGGTGAAGGGATTTGGTTATCTGGTGAAGGACTATCTTTGTCTAGTGGTGCACTACTCTATTCTGGTTAGGGTTTTTTGGTTTATCTTCTATTTTGGTGAGATCTCTCGTGAGAGAGACATTGTACTTGTTTAAGAATCTATATTGAATAATATTTGTTGGGTTTTATCCCCACGAGGGTTTCCTAGGATAAATCTTGTGTATATTGTGGATGTATTTATTTTAGTGATCCTTATGCATGCAGTTATTATTTTAATAGTGTAAAGTTAAAGAATACATAACACACTTCACTGCTTAACAAGAATTTTAACATATTGTACTTGAAGTAAGTTTGTGTATGAAATGAGATGGAGCTATCCCTTTGCTTTATATATAAATTGAGATGTCCATGAATCCTTGTGTCTTCTAGTGTTATAGTCCAAAAATTCCTTACCTATGCATACAAGACATTATCATTTCCACTTACATAATTTTCCAAAATACTGTTGAGGCTTCTTCTTAAAAAACCATTTTTTGGAACATGTACGTGCCCTGCTAAAATGATAGCCCATGTACACACTCATGTTGCATACTGGTTAGCCCACCTACATACATGAGATGCATATTAGTTAGCTCCCGTTTACCTCCACAAATTGCAATAAATATAAAATTGCAAGGAATTTGATGGAGTTTACATGCTATAGTGGGTTTCCTAACTATTTTACCCCTTGTATCCCGTCCCCAAATGGAATAACTATCTTTTTCTCACATTAAAAGAGGTATTGGGGTGTCATTTGAAAAGACAAGCAAGAGAATAAGAAAACTCTGCCAAAATCCCTTCCCCTTCTTAGCTCAAGTTTTGCATCCCTTTCTGAGTTTTTGGCCTCAACCTTCCCCTCCAACCCTTTTCTCCTTATACAACCCTTTCCCCTTTCCCAAGAGATAAGATGGTTGTGAGAAGATAGTGTGGGATAGATAAAATTAGAGCTACGATAGAGGATCCCGGACCTGGATTGTGGAGGGATTGCTCACAAAGGTTGTAATCATTTTTGTCTTGAAACTTAATAAAAGAGTTCATTCTTGTCCCAAAACATTATGTATTTATGATTTTATTAATTTATGCATCTATGTATATATATGAACATTGAAGGTGATAAGTAGAGATTGTATGTGCTGTAGCATTGTTTTCCTAAGCTTTTGCAGGTCAACTTTGGGAGGAGAGTCGAAATCTACGAGGCTGCAAGGGGCGAAATAGGTCTACACCGGACGTAAGGACCAAAGGTGCACCATTGACCTTCTTTCATCTCTCTTGTCATTTCATTTAGATAGTTTTGAGATAGCTTAAGGCTAGACCAATATTTTAAGGGAATTCAACGCTCTGCTTGTACCTAGATCGAGTATAGGGGGATTTTACCCGTAGTAGAATTTGCGACTCAACTAAGGAGTCTCTCTAGGGTATTAGTGGGAGATTTTGGTTTGATTTTAGTTTTTTCAGTTTATTTTTGAGTTTTTTTCAAGTTTACTGAGTCTGTTAGGGTCTCTGGTCACCTTCCAGGTGCCTACCAACCTTCCCTACTCATTCCGTTTTCCAATCCTTTTTTCTATTTGAAAATTTCCAGAGGTGTACACACACTCTGTTTATCCCACGTACATACACAGTCTACACAATATACAACCCACATACATACACATGCTTCTTGTGGACAAACTGGGTCTCTGTGTTTTGGAAGTTTTTTTTAAAAATAGACTTTCTCTTTCCTTACAAGAAGCTTTGTGCTTCTCAGGCCTTCTTGAACTTTTCAGTGTCTCTGTTAGTGGTCTTTGGGTTGGGTTAAAGATTCAATTTTTACTTGTTCTTAATGGTATTTTTATTTTGTCTTATTTAGAGGTTTAGACTTGACCTATAAGCATTAGATCCTCCTGAGGATTCTAGTGAATCCCTGCATTCAGGCAGTGGTTTAGGGTATGTATGAGTCTTGTATTTATTTTCTCTTTATCTAGTTTATGCTTTGAAAAATAATTTTTTTTTTTTACTTATGTTTTTCTTTTCTAAGCATTTCAAAAAAAAAATAAAAAATATTGCATTTAGTTATGCATTTAGTTTGGTAATTGTAGCGTAGGTTGTCTTTTTAAAAAATAAAATAGTTCTTTTTCAAAGTTCCTTTCTTTCTTTCCCTGAAATTTTAGTAGTTTTCATCCTAAAACGAAAATCTCATTCTAGGAAACTTTTTTCATTATAGGATCTTGAAATATTATTTTGAGAAGTTTGCATTTACAAAGATTTGAAGGCCTTATCTTTCAATTTGAAGAATGTAGTTTTATTTTTCATAAATGTTCTAAAGTCTTTATTCTCTTTCGTCTCTTCCAAACAACATAATTTTCACGTCCGTACCCTTTTTGAGTTAGTCAAGACAATAAAAATTAACGCTTAACACTTAAAATCAATTAGAATTTTTGTTTGTAGGGTTCACCAACTAGTCTAGTCTCAAGGGCCTTGAAAGAGGTGTGAAGAGGAAACTCTTCAAGGCCATCTAAACAAACATAAGGGTTTTTGATAGGGAGTGTTAGAGTCTAGTTTTGTAAGAGTCATTCGAGACCCCCATTTAACACAAGGGCTAAACATGAGGTTGTGTAAGGAAAGGTAGAGGAGATAACCCCTCCAAAGCCGGACCAAGCATAGTGGGGATTGTATATTGAGGGTCGTTCTTGGGAATTACACTAATCACATTTGACTACGGAGCCTCGTAGACCTCAAATCTATTCGAGATGTTCAGTTGTCTTCCAGAGCATTTTCCTTTGATAGCCTTGAAAGGCTTCAGACTTTGTTATCTTTCTCATTACGATCAACCCGACTGTCGACTATACCTGCCTGGTGATTGATTGGGAGCTGGCAACCTAGTTGTCTGTTTTTAGGGACTTATAGAGGTGTCTACAGGGATATACCGTGGTACTCAGGGAAGACGTCGGATCGTGTTTTGTAGAGTATACCCAAAGCGTGTTTCCATGTTCGAGTTACACTTGCACCGATAAGTTTCTCTAGCATCAATTGGCGTAACTTTTCTTCCCACTAGTCAATTATTTGCTTGATTTTCCATTAGGAAATTTTTAGTGTGTGCTCTATGTTTCACACTAGCTAAACCTAACAAGTGTTGGTTGATCATTTCACAAGGTGGAATATCAACAACTCCACCATTCACGTAGGATTCATGGCCTGTTTCCAGTTACTTTAGAGCCACCTCCACCACCGTTGAGGCACATGCTAGATTAAGAAGGCTCATTCGAAGCTACTGGGCCACATGAAACTATGCCCAAGACAACTCCCATAGAATAATTTCTTGCCCAGAAGGAATCCATTATTTCTGACCTCGAGACTGAAGGTTTTATGCCAACAAATAATCAGATCACTGAATTATCAACACCTCCTCTAATTCAGATAGTCCCTCTCGAGGTGACTTCTCTTGAAGGACAATTTGTTCAACGATCGACGATGGTAGAAACTAGTGCTAATTCGTCAAGGAGTCCTCCTACTCCCAAATCGATTGCCACAAGAGGGGGCATTGTACCTCCTCCCCCACCTCCTCCTGTCAAGACTACAACTGTCCACATGCCCACTACTTCAGGTAGTTAAAAAATAACTTCAATGACTTTAACCACTATTACCTCCATTCAAAACACATCTGGCACTCCCTTTTCATATGGGATGCCGAGTTTTGACTCCAACTCAATTTTAATATACTCTACTCTATAGACCGTTGGTCTGGGGGCATGGATATCTAATTCTCCCTTGCAAGGATCCACCATGGGCACCACTTCCCCATTCAATGCTATCCCTTACGATGTGGGTCACATCCCTCCTCCATCCCCTTCGCTCAGAGGAACTTTCCAATGACCGATCGGGCTTAATACCAACTCTAGTTTGTTTAGTGGAGGGAGTCTTGGAACTTAATCCTACATGAATCCGGTGGGATCCATGCCATTTTATTTGTTCGATGCATTTGGAAACAACAATTTCTCTTCTTTCTAGACCGGGGTCAACCCCGTTTTTGGTCAACAAAACCCTATGCAAGGTTTCATTCCTTCACAGGGAGCGATGACATGAGTTTACTCCTCGAAAGGTCATGGAAATCCTTGGCAAGGTTCATTTCCTTCACAAGGGATGCTGATCGGGGGAAACCCCTCCCACACTCTATGGAACCCCATGTAGGGTTCAATACCTATGCTAGGAGGGTCGGCTGGGGGCATCCCCAACCAAGGTCCTTGGAATACTATACATGGAACGATCTCTGCATATGGAATGTCATCTAACTATGGGAATCATAGGATGATGCAAAATCAAACATAAGTCCCTTTTACTGGATAGGGCCACCATGGTATCTACCAAAACCCTGGCCAAAAGTCAAAATTTTCCTGGAAACCTGGTGCCAACCAAAATCTAGGGCCCTCTTTTCATGTGAATATGCCACAACCGAGACTACCTTTTCTAGAAACTCTGCATTTTCCAGACTTGTCATGATTTTTGAATGACCCAATCTATCATGATCTGCGTTGCCCCCCCATGCCGACTAAGTTTCCCTCAGACATCCCTAAGTTTGAAGGAAATCCTGGTGAAGATCCAGATGATCATGTCATGACTTTTCATTTATGGTGCTCATCCAACTCATTAAAGGATGATTTAATTCAGTTGCGTTAATTTCAATGCTCTCTTATAGGGGGTGCCATAAAATGATATATTGAGCTCGATAGCTCGAAGTACACTTACTTTAATGACTTGGCTATGGTTTTGTTGAACTATTTCCAGTTACTGGTAAGATATGATGCCGACACTGAGTTGCTGGCCAAATTCGAGCAAATGAAAGATGACCATATCTTAGACCAAATCCAAGAATGGTGGAAATGAACGAGTTTAATTAAAGTCAAGGTTGCTCCTAAATTTTTTCTCGAGTGGTTCCTAAAGTTCTTGGTACCTTGTGTATCCAAATACGTCGTGACGTCTAAAGTTTTTTTTCCGAGGAAGAGGCTATCATGAGAGCCCAAAAAATGGAGCTGATTTACTCTCAGTTTGGTATGCTATACAAGATCCTTCCCGATGCACCACGGTCGACGTTGGACAAGACCAAACCGAAGATTGGGCCTCACGCTGACAGAATAGTAAGCTCAACACAGAGAAAGTCCACATATTAGTTGTTTAATAAGTTACACCAATTATCGATTCAATAGATTGTGGACATCCAAACTCCCAGTTCGGCTTCCCCCATAACCCAGACGTCAGATGTAAACAATGTGTAATCAAGAAATCCCAAGGGTAACCAACAAACCGAGAGAAAGAGGAAACCTAAAAACAAGAAGGGTAAGAGGGATACAAAGGCTGCAAATAATGCTCATGAGGGAAAAAATGAAAAGAGAAAGGTGAAGTTTTCATGTAAGCTTTGCACAGATGACCACTTGACTCACCAATGCCCTCGCCTTGAGGAAGCCCATAAGCTATCGGCACAAATGAAGCATGTCATATTGACTAACCATTTTCCACAAGAGAAAAAACAAAACTCAAGCTTCCTCATCCATGAGAGCACCTAGGGGTAGTCATGGAACCCCCCCGCCCAATACTAAAAATGGGGCCACAAAAATTTATATGATGAAAGCCTAATCTCATCTACAGAACATGGCTCATAAATATGTAATGCCAGAATCTATTGAGAAGGAAAAAAAATCCCCTAACTCACTGCCTCCTCTTCAAATTGAGAAGACAGTGGGAGAAACAATGACTCGCATCCCTAAGGGTGCATTCAAAAAGGATTCTTACAACCAAAACACAAGGGTTGCTCATAATTACTCCATAGAGGATCTGGCACAAACTCCTTGTGCGATGTATGCTCTGGAAGTCCTCCAGAGTTTCCCCTCATAGAGGAAAGCATTATTGTCTGCCTTGGGAGTGGGTAAGACCAGTAACTCATGAATGATTGTTTTTAATCCTACAGACCATAAAAATCATCTCCCTCGCCATGTTTATTTTCAGATAGTAGTGGCATACACCATGAAATCGTTGACACATTTTTTTTTTCCGTATGGTGGTTAATGAGGGTGCCTCGACTTGCATGATGTCGTTGGCATGTTGGAAGGCCATCGACCAACTTGAGTTGTCTCCGTTACCTATGTTACTTGTTGAAACAAAGTTTAATTTTTCCTTTCTAAACCTAAAACTCCATTATTTTCTAGTTATGGATCCACCCTTAGTTCTAAAAATGAGTCAAAAGTCTTTCAAAATTTTTGGGTTTCGGGATTCAACTATTCACAAAGCACGATTTTCAATTAAAAACTCCAAAGTTCTGGTACCAAAGTCTTGAAAAGGGTTTTATTTGAAAGAAATAATTAAAAATAAAAACGATTAATAGCTCCCTAAACTTTCCAAATGTTTCTTTTCGATCATCACAACTTTAAAAGTATTATAAAGTCCCGACGTGCTTTTCACTAAGTATATTTTAAATGCGATTAATTAAGTTTTAAACATATTTAACAAATCATTAATCAGTCGCGATTCGAGATTCCCTGTATCAAAATGCTATCAAAGTCTCGACCCTCAAACCCCCGATTCCGAATTCCCGTAGAGTAAAAATCTAATCCCTGATCTTGATTAATTAAAAGATTAATACAAGTGGTTAGTGCCTTAATTAATCCCATTGCAATTTCACGATTCAGGGTTTTCTTGTGTCATAGATCTTGGGGACACGATACTTGAAACTCTGAAATGTGAAATCATGAAAGTATTAAAACCATGAACTTAATTAACTTAATTTTAAACAGGATTAATGATGTTCAAATGATTTTTTGCATTTCGTTATTCGGGAGTCATTGAGGACATTTCTTTCGAAGCTCCAGTTTTGAATCACCGATATACAATAGTATCTATAATAGACAAATGGAGATTTTTTTTAACACAATTGCATATCTCTAGGCGTATCTTCCCCATTAATACATTAAAGTTTTATCGCCTGTCTCAATACACTCATTGTAATATGAGTTAAAGGTTAATAAAGGTTTGGTTTTCAAATTTCATTCTTATTTTTCAGAATCAGGAACGAGTTGCATTCAACAAAACTTACAATTTTTTTCTTTGCAATAGACTTTCATTCTAGCACAAACATCATGGCACCCAGAAAGGAACCTAAGAAAAGTGAAGAAGCAGGTGAAAGATAAAATCCGGAGGGAGATGTTATATCAGATACTACGACGCATGCTATTGATTAGATCAAATCCTGGAGGAATTTTTTTGAAACCTTAGACTATGAAATTAAAATTCCCCCGATGATTCCAAGAAAAAAATCCAGGACATAGCAAAGTCTAAGCTTCACAAGATAGCCACATGCCCACGACTCATTCCATACAATGATATGATCAGCTGGGCTTTAGAGAAAACCGACATGCAGGCAAGGAGTATTTTAAACAACCAAGGGGTCGTCGTCGACTTGTTTAGAACGGAGCATATCCAAGTAATGTATAAATTGTCTCCAAATCCTAAATGCATTTATAATGCATAATTTGTAAGTGAATTTCAAAGAAAGGAATGCACAGAGTGAAATCAAACATATCCTGGTATAATCAAAGACTCGTGGGGAATTCCAACAAAATTTAGGGCTGATATCCATGGCAATTATGACACGGATCCATTAAATGAGTACATGGTTTATGTAGCTCTGATGCTATGTATACTTTTCGGGAAGAAAAGACCTACCCATTTCCCTGCAACATGGGTGCCGCTTTTACATGAAGTAGCCGAGGGTTACAATTTCAATTGGAGCAATATTTTATTAGACAATCTAGCTAAGGAGATTACAGAGTACCAAACGGAAAAATACAAAGGTCGTCCTATATCTTTTTACATGTCTGCACACATTATGGATGCTATCTGCTTCGTGACTCCATTCCCTTTGATGAATTGGAGCTCGAACCCAACCTTCACTGAACCCATTCATAAGTATCACTCTAACCTATGGGAGGAAAATGTTAAAGATTCCTTTTACGAAATCTGTCATTTCGTAGTGTTACCTATGCATCAGATGTTGTATGGTTGTTCACCCCTTTGTATTTCATAATCAATCATAGGAAACCTCAAGGCCACTGCCGATTGGTGTATCGAGGATAATTTATCCTATGTCAGGGTTTTCGGATGCTCAATTCCTCCTCACATGCTTTTGAAATTCCTTCCTGACAGACTGGTGTGCAAGGAGGTGTCCTATCAAACAATAACAAGTGACAACGAGATAGAACTGAAAACAACTCAAAAGAAGTTCTGGCCAGTTTTCCCTGTGCAGATTGGGAAGTTTTCACTACTTAACCTAGGTCATTCCAAGGTTGAAGCTGCAGCACTAGAAGAGGTCAAATTGGTGGATCTCGAACACATAAAATATGACCCTTATCAAATTGTGGGAAATTACCTTTCCCACTGCAATATGAAAGCATACGAACATGAAAAATCCCCTTGCGACGACATGTTCAAAGGAGCTAGAACCTATGAGGAGGTATTAGGCAGAGTACAAGCATTATCACCCAGCTTGCAGGCCATTTTTTTGACCTTCCAGAGACACAGGTGAAGTGGTTTACCAAATGTACTGGAGGGAGAATCAACAACCCCTCCTCTAGCACAAGAAATTACTCCCCCAAGTTTCGGATCAAAGGTGCAGGATAAAGAAAATAAAGAGAAAAATCCAAAGGAGACCGAAACGTCTTCGCAAAAAGCAGAAGTTCCACAGACAGAGAACCTAGGATCCGAAACAAAAAAAAGGTCTAAGACACCTCCCTAGTCTAGTAAATCGATTCCCCCTTCACCATCAACTATTCATATTGATATCCCCAAAACAACAGAGGAAAAAAAATCTACAGAGCTGGGTAGTCCCATTAATTCCTTGATTCCTTTACAGTCCACTTTTGGGATCCCCCAGCTGCAAGTCATATATGCTAGTGACCTTACTCCTATCTATAGTGAAGATATAACCTCATCTGATTACTTTTTTAGTAAAAAGAGGAAGGTTGTGGTGAAGTAGGAGATGCATCATAGAGAAGGTACCATAGTAAAGAAGCATTGAGTTCTGGTAGACGGGAAGAATTTGGAAGAAGAAGATTTTGCTACAGAGGTAGAAGGCTCTATGGGAGCCTTGGAAACAACCAACCTTTTTACTGTTGACAATACGAGAACAATCCTGAAACAAAGTAATCACATGATAACCCAGTTGCAGGGCCAATTAAAAAATACTGAGAAAAATATCAGAGAAGAAATAAATAAAGGTCTGGACCAAGCTAGAGTTGTTGAAAAACAGGAAATTCAATTGCTTAAGTCAAGTCTAGACGAGATGAAAAAGAATATGCAGACGAGCCAAATGCAATTTATTCGACAAGAAGAACTTGTAAGACAACTACAAGCTAAATTGAATTCAACAGAAGGCCATGTTATAGATTTGAAAGTTTTTCAGGTCCAGTCACTGGAGGTGCATACAAAGATAAAAGTTGAGCAATAGAGATTGATCTCCAAAGTAGAGATTATTCAAAATTGCTTTCAATAAGTAAGTGAATCCTTTGATAACATTGTTTTCAAGGAAAAAGAGGCTAAAGCAGCAAGGGCTACTTTTCAAAAAGCAGTAGTATGTTTAGTAAATGAAGAGCTTTAAAAAAATCCAAAGCTATCTGTCACAGAGAAGATCAGAGGCAATATCATGCTTAAAGTATGGGAGGCCAACATAGCCGAAAACAAGAGAATAGCTAAGGAAATCAAAGATGAATACGAAGAATTATTTGATTTTCTAGACAAAGGATCATTAGGTATTGGAAGAGACAATTGTATTGGGCTTCTAGGACAGATTAATATTATAAAACACCAATTGAATTTCAAAGAGAACTTGAACAAAATTCAGATGGAAATTTCACAACTAAAAGAAATTGATGTTACCCTAATAGACAGGTGGTTGGTGAAGCCAAGCTTAAAATTGCAATCAATTAAGTTCCCTGATAAAGGGATTGAAGACCGGCTTCCGAAAATTCAGAGAAAGTTTTATCTATTCGAAGTGAAGGATCTTCCAGAGCCTCCCAAAATTTTTGTGCACTTCCTGGAAAAATGTGTTGAATGTATCGGATCAAAAGAAGGATATACTTCAGTAAAACAATGAACTATAATTTTGAAAGTTTATATTATCAAGATAATAGAGAAATAAAAGAAGATCATGCAAATGGTTTAGGTTTGCATTTTTGTAACTGTTTCCCCCCTAGGATTTAGGAAATCACCAAGCATCAATAATTCACGACTTTGTATAAATACAATTTCATAAGACTAAGAGAGGGATTTTTCTACGCGGATTGTAAGAAAGAGAGGTTATTTTCATTTTCCAGAATTAATAAGAATGTAGATTCAAGATTCCAAATCTTGTCGAGTTTGAGTTACGTGCTCCTCTGTTGTTTCACGTTTTTCATATATATCTTTGATGAATGCTTAACTGCAATTTAGTACAACCCCTACTGTGGTGATTAATTATTTTGGTCATCTAATCATTTACAGTTTTTCCTCTGTATCGGCTATCAACAGGTACAAGACCTGTGAATGTCTTAGGTTTCAATATCATATGCTTCATTAAAGTTTTCCTGTCTAATTTCTTCTTCTTTCACAAAGTGAGATTCCTCTTTAATTGATGCCTCACATTGTTCAACATCTCTATGTTTTTCTTTCATTTCATGCATATTTTATCTTTCAACTTTAACTCAGATACAGGAAACAACCTTTAATTTTGCTATACTATTAATTCAACGTTTTGAAGTTCTTCTTACATATTTCAAAATAGAAATAACAAACCTTGAAAACAAAGAAATTGATCTTTTAAAACTTTATCCCTCATGACTGTACCCGTTATGAGACAACCCAATATAGAGCCCGACCTATCAGATCAAACAAGCATTGATTTAAATTTATTTAACACCATCTTACAAACAACCAACAACCGGTTTGAGTTAGAACGTTCATGGGTAACAATTGAGAGAGATATTAGCATCTAGGAACACTGGGAACCTCGTCAGAGACAGTTAAGAAACCAGACATAGCTTACCCTTTATAAAATCGACACTTTTTCCTTAGCTCTCTCTGCTTTTTACCGATGCCTTGATAGTATACTTTAGAGCCTTAAAGTATAAACTCAGGAACAACATCTTTTTGGCACCGTTGTCAGGCAACGAAAAAATGAAGCTTTTTCCCTGGGAAGAATGACATTGACACTTTCTTTCTTTGATAGTGAATGAAGATTGAAAACCCTATAAGGCTACCTTCATATTTCACTTGGCAACTCCACGATAAATAAAATGGCTTTTAACCGAAAGAACACTAGGAAGAATCCAGACAACAAATAGACTTTGCTTGTTCCTGACCCAGAAATTTTTTTAAAATCAAGAAGATACCTTAAACAAACTGCTTCATCGACAAATAAAATTTATCAACCTAAATTTACACAGTCGAAAACTAAGGATATACTTGAAGGGTCAAATACCCCACCTCTTTGTGGGGAACTATTTGCCGATGGGATTGAAACCCTAGAGCCTGGTTTTGTCATACCCGATTTTAAAACCGAGACTTTCTCAACTGTTTCTTTCACCAATAGAGGTAAAAGATCTGTCTCACTTCCTACTTCGATTGACACCTCTTCACTTATCGAAGTTACTTTTCCTATATCTCAGAACTCCGACGATTGTCCTATATATCTTGACTTGACCCCTATTGATTCTCCTGCATATTCACCCTGCGAGTCTGAAGAAACCAATCCACATTTTCCTATTTCTTCCTTCTCAAGTTTCCTGTCCCTTGATAACCAATCTCCTGAAACCCTTATTCCCTATTCAAGCATAACCGAAAGGTTACCTCACCTATTTAAAAATCTTCCTTATAATTCCCAAGTTTCATCCTCTAAATCATCAATGGTTACAGCTGGAGGAGGTGTGGCTGGAGGCAGTGTTGCAGGTGGTGCTGGAGGAGGAGGAGCAGGTGACCAAGTACCACTCTCTCGAATATTTGAAAAAGTGGCTTCCAGATATGCTCCTTTGGTCCTCCCAATCCCTCTCCATGACTTACCTGAAAACTACATGAAAAATCTGTCAAAATTCACAGGAGAAGGTGATTTAACTGCTACCGAATACATCAATTTATTTGACCAATTTGCTGACATCCTTGGAATTGAACATGAAGATGTTTACTCGAGACTCTTGGTTCATACTTTTGAAGGAAAAGTGAGAACCTGG
Source organism: Picea sitchensis (assembly GCA_010110895.2). Classification (NCBI taxonomy): domain Eukaryota; kingdom Viridiplantae; phylum Streptophyta; class Pinopsida; order Pinales; family Pinaceae; genus Picea; species Picea sitchensis. The sequence continues at coordinate 66,710 of SNQJ01S0000499.1, read as the reverse complement.
TTCTGAGGTCTAGCAGTAGGATCTATACGGTCATATGATGAACTCGAAAATGATTTCATTAGACAATGGTGAGAAAGGAACGACCATCTCTATTATCTAACCAAATTTGGGGCTCCGAGAAAGAAAAAATATGAATAAGTTATTGAGTTTACCCAAAGGTTTAATAAATTATATAATCAAATTCTAGCCGAGGTCAAACCTTCCCAACCTACAATGAAAGTAACTTTCGCTGGAGATTTTGACCCTAATTTCACCCTGTTATTGAGGGAGAGGAGATCAGTAGACCTCACTAAAATGCAAGATGATTCTTTAGAAATTGAATCAAACATGATGGCATTAGGAAACCTAAAACCCAAATTGGAAACTGGAAACAAAGAAACCAGAAGGTACATAGAACAAGGCGGACCCTCTAGATCAGGAATATCTTCGGAAGACAAAATGGACGATATGGCGAGAATAATCAAAGAGCTGTCAAATAAAATTTCAAGAATGGAACTAGATCAAGAAAATAATGAGCATTTTCCTAGAAAGGATTTCAGAAGAAATCCTAACCCTCAAATTCAACTAAGACAAATTAAGAATGAGGATAAAAAAATCCAAGCCCCCTTTAAAATTGAAAACTTTATAGGAGGAGAAGACGTGGAAGATTTTGAGGAGTTAGAAGAAGATATAAATAATCTTGGCGATGACTGTCTACAACCTTATCTAACGAGACAAGATTATGAAAAATATTTAAATACATAACATAGATTCGGGAATAACAAGAACAACAATATTACAGAAGATTCAATCTATCAGGGAATCACAGATGATATAATGGTTGAAATCCACCAAAAGTACAATCTAAGGACTACAAACAGGAGTTTCACAACTACCCCAGTGAAAAAGATCTTGCCAAGGGGAAAAACAGATAAGGCAGTTTCAAAAATCGCTGAAAAACAGACTGTAAAAACTAAGACTGCTGACACACAACCTACCAAGACAAAGTCAACAAACACACCAACCATAAACAAACAGAAAGTAGAGGTTCCTGTAACTGAAACAAAAACCTCACAACAAAAGAAAGCTGAAAAGAAAGGGCTAGAAACCCAAACCATAGAGATCGACAAAACAATAGGAAGTTTTAATTTGGAAAATGAAATCAATAAAATCAAAATCCCTATACCTCTTGTCGAACTAGAAAAAAACCCAATACACAGAAAACAAATTGCTAAAATAATTAGTTTTTCAAAAAATGAAAGTGAGGCCGATGTTATAAATTTAGAAGATGACAAGCCTAACATAATTTTTGGCCCACATTTTGAAGGTGCTAGAGACATCGTTGCCCCTTTCTATATCACGCTGATTGTGTACGATCACCCGCTCCATAATTGCATGTTAGATTCTGGAGCCTCTCACAATGTAATGCCTAAAGCCATTATGGATAGACTTGGTCTTGAAATCACCAGACCTTACAGAGATTTATATTCATTTGATTCAAGAAAAGTTAAGTGTATAGGTATGATAAAAGAATTAGTTGTTAATCTTGCACAAATACATGCGAAAAGTGTTCTAATGGATGTGGTTGTCGCTGATATACCCCCGAAGTATGGCATGCTCTTGTCTAGGTCCTGGGGCACCAAACTTGGAGGATCCTTCCAACTTGACATGATGTATGCCACGATTCCATTTTTTGGATGACAGTTAATGCGCTTGTACAGAGAAACCAGGTTGGTATTTATGGTAAGTGACCCACTTAATCCATATAACTATCTGTTTATATTGCTGATCAAGATTTAGGAAATTGTATTTTATCTATTGATGACGATATTGATGTATGTATAGAAGAGAGTTGTACATAAAAGAAAAAATAAAAATAACAAATAAAAGAAGATGTATATAGCACTGGTGTTTGGAAAATGTTTTTTGATGGTGCATCGTCTTATTTTTGGGCAGGGGATGGAGTGATTTTTGTGGCACCTGATGATAAGTTCGTTACCCTTTTCTCTTATAGATTACAATGGAACATTGACCACACTAATAATGTATGCGAGTATGAACCCTTAGTGTTAGGATTAAAATCTGTCAGGAGAATGAAAATTAAAAATTGGAAGTCTTTGGCGATGCAGAGTTAATTGTGAAACAGGTAAATCGTTAGTACCAGGCCAAACATCCAAGGTTAAAGTATTACTGAAATTGTGTTTGGGATCTGATCGAAAACTTTTTCTCCTCTGTTAATATTCACTACATTCCAAGAGCAGAAAATCAACAGGCAGATGCATTAGCCAAAGCAGGTTCAACATTCACACCTCCCACTGCTTTCAAACTAAAATACCATATACAAATGAAACATAGGCCTTCCATACCGAATAACATACAACATTGGCGATTTTTTGAAGACGATGAACAACTTCATAATTTTTTAGAAACGGTAGATGAGTTTGCCGAAACGCACGCTGACCAAGAAAACCAGAATGACCCCAAGAGTTCCAAGATAAAATTGCTAACCACCGTATGCTTGTTTTGAAAAATAATCATATCCCCAAGGGATTTATTCCCTTAGAAAGGTTATTTAATCATGATGACATCCCTTTGAAGTCCACTTTACAGCCTCAGCCAGAGGAAGTTGAGGATTGCGATATAGGTACCAAACAAAATCCTAGGTTAGTGAAATTATCCAAGTTCCTGTCTCCTGAAATCAAAAGTAAGTATGCTGAGTTGATTAGACAATATAAAGACGTTTTCACTTGGTCTTATGAAAAATTGAGAACTTATGACACTACTATAATGGAACATAAAATTTCTCTGAAACAAGGTGTCAAACCTTTTAGGCAGAAACTTGGACAGATTAACCCTATATTACTATCGGTGATAGAAAAAGAAGTCAAAAAACTCCTCGACGCTAAAATCATTGTCCCACTGAGATACTCTGAGTGGGTAGCCAATTTAGTCCCAGTAAGAAATAAAAAAGGTGAAATCAGACCGTGTGTAGATTTTAGAAACCTGAACCAATCATCACTTAAGGACAATTATCCATTACCTAAGATGGATCATGTTTTAGAAAAAGTAGTTGGAGCTAACAAAATGTCCATGATTGATAGTTTTTCAGATTACAATCAAATTGCAGTACACCAAGATCACAAAGAAAAACTGCGTTCACTACCCCTTCGGGTACCTTTATGTATGAAAATATGCGTTTTGGTTTAATGAATGCATGGGCAACTTTCCTGTTGGATCACGTTGTCATTGATGCCAATGGTTTGATTGATTTATGTCATTGATTGATGTCAAGTGATTGATTGATGTCAAAGGATTGATTGATTGATGATTGATGTAATATAATATGTATTTTCCATGATGAGAATGCATAGATGAAGATGGATCAATGAGTTGTCATTGATATGATGAAGATGGATCAATGAGTTGTCATTGATACATGATGAAGATGGATCATTGTGGTTTCATTGGTATATGATGGATTGTTGGAAAAATGTATAGATGACTCATTATTGTCTTATCATGATTGATAAGATGCACAAATGTATGAACTCCAAAGTGGTCCCCTTATGGTGAAAGACCTCATGGGAAGACGCTTTGCGGATTGAGTTATCCTAGAAGAATGGTTGGAGGACCCTTGCTCTCATTATTCTCTTATCATGATTGATAAGGTGCACAAATGGATGAAATCCAAAGTAGTCCCGTTATGGTGAAATCCCTCATGGGAAGATGCTTTATGGATTGAGTTATCCTAGAAGAATGGTTGGATGACCCATGCTTGTATGTGGAATAATGAGATGAAGATCAAGGAAATTGTTGGTGAAACTATCCTAGATGGATAATGCTTGTCATGCCATTTTCGGTGGTATGTGGAATGTCACATAACTCCTCATGGTTTGAGAGTTATGGCCT
>SNQJ01S0000499.1:42798-56345 GCA_010110895.2 Picea sitchensis | reverse complement strand
ATGTTGAATGTTAACTAAGGAGTTTTTGTGTAAGAGGGAAGTTTTGGGAAAAAGATTCCCACACTCATTCACCCCCCCCTCTAAGTGTGGTAGGTGTGTCCAACATTTCTAGTGATCCATGGACATCACTTTCATGTGTGAGAGAGATAAGTTTGTAGTTATATATCTTGATGACCTGACTGTTTTTTCTAAATTTGATGGAGAACATCTAACACACCTCAAACAAACTTTCGAGAAATGTCGCAAATTTGGTTTGTAACTTAATCCCAAGAAATCCCATTTCACAATGCACGAAGGTAAAATATTGGGTCATATAGTGTCTAGAGATGGAATCAAAATCAATCCCAAAAGGGTCGAGGTGATATATACTATAAATAATCCTAGAAACATAAAAGAAATTCAGTCTTTTTTAGGAAAAATATTTTTCTTGAGAAGATTCATCCCTAACTTTGTCGAAATTTTAAACCTAATTACAGATATGCTTAAGAAGAACAGTGAAGTGAAGTGGACAAACGAATCCAAAGCGTTGTTTCAATGTATCAAGAAAGTAATAAGCGAAGCACCAGTCCTGGCAAGCCCATATTACACAAAGGAGTTCCTGATTTTTTATTTTTCCTCTGAACACACTATCACAACTGTATTTCTACAGAAAAATGAGGAAGGTTTCGAGCGACCTATTGCATTTTTTAGCAAAAGTCTCAAAGACGCTGAGTTGAAATATGACATATTGGAAAAAACAAGCTTATGCAATGGTGAAATCTCTCAAGGCTTTCATAACTTACGTATTGCACTCAAAGATCATTGCTTACGTGCCTTCAAGTTCTGTTAAGGATATACTGGTTCAACCAGATAGTGACGGAAGGAGAGGTAGATGGTTAGCTAAAATTCAGGAGTTCGTCCTGGAAGTCAAACCAACTAAACTTATTAAAGGTCAGGGCTTGGCCAAATTTCTAGCCGAATCAAATTTGAAAGCACCTGGGATAAATCAACTACAAGAGAATGAGGGATTTTTAAAGATAGATGAGCTTGATGTCATTGCACCCACAACTGAGATTCAAGACAAGTTCTCTTCTTCAGTTTGGTATCACGATATTGTTTCTTATTTACTGACCCTTCAATGTCCTAGTGAGATAAACCCATCCAAGGCTAGAACACTAAAGTTACACACCGTAAAATATTGTATCATAGATGGTAAATTGTTTTCAAAAGATCCCTTGGGTTTCCTGCTGAGCTTCTTAGTCAAGACCGAAACATAGAGGATTATAGATGAATTCCACTTGGGAGTGTGTGGAGGACACCATGTTTGTCGAGCAATGGATTATAAAATCTTGAGAGCCGGGTATTACTGGCCCAAATTATTCACAGATGTAAACACTAAATTTTGAACCTGTACTCCTTGTCAGTTGTTTACAGGCAAGCAGAAAGTCCTAGCATTACCTTTAGTTGCAGTTAAAACTGAAGCTCCATTTCAGCAATGGGGTCTTGATTTCATTGGAGAGATTCATCCACACTCCAGTGCTCAACACAAGTGGATTTTAAATGCTATGGTCTATTTCACTAAATGGGTGGAAGCTATTCCCAGAAAAAATGCAACTGACTCGGTAGTAATCAATTTTCTAGAGGAAAACATTCTATCCAGATTTGGCTGTCCCCGAAAGATAGTCACTGATAATTCGCAAGCATTTAAGTCCATGTCCATGATAATCTTTTGCCAAAAATATAATATCGTGCTAAGAAACTCCACGACTTACTATCCGCAGGGTAATGGTCTAGCTAAATCGTTTAGTAAAATTCTGATTACTATAATTAAAAAGGTTTTCACTGAAACCAAGAAAGCATGGCATATGCATTTAAAATATGCTTTATGGGCTAACATGATAGATACCAAAAGATCAATTGTGATGTCCCCATTTCAGATGGTATATGGTACTGACGTGATTTTACCAATAAATCTTGCACTGCCAGTAATGAAGATCCCAACGACGTTACTACGAGGATAAATCAACTAATAGAAGTTTAGAAAAATAGGGACGAAGTAGATGAAAGGTTGCAGAGGTATCAGGATAATATGAAAGCCTTATTTGATAAAAAAGCTAAAGATAGAGAATTCATCCTTGGTGATATGGTCCTAAAATGGGAAGCCAGGAAAGAAGATGCTGGTAAACATGGCAACTTCGACCAGATCTGGTGCATCCCATACAATATTTCATCTTCTGAGGGGAAGAATGCCTTTTTATTAGAAAATCTTGATGGAAAGATCCTTAACGCCCCTGTCAATGGGTGGTACCTTAAACACTTCATGCAATAATGTGTTTATAAACTCTCATTGTACATACCGGTTTTTTTAGTGCTTTCTTTATAGTTAAATTTCCTTCGGTAAGTTTTTATTTTTTCTATATATACAAAATAGATCAACATTTGCTAAAAAAAAAAAGATTAAAAAAAAATAAAAAAAAAATTCTTTCTTATTTGTAAGATTTCCTGATAGTTATTATGCTATCTTATTTACAGAAAGGTTGTTGATAAACAAAAATACTAGAGGTATTAAAAAGGTGACATGCACGGGCATCCATGTTAAATACCTTCCGAAAAAGGTAATAAATAAACAATCCTTTTTGCTGGCAATACAAAGAACTACTAAGGTATGATTTTCCGCTATGAAAATTCAGGTTAAAATGTCTTAAAAGACACAAATGAGTAAATCAATAGTTCCATTGTTTTTAACATTATCACTGAATTAAAAAAAAAAGGGGGGGGGGAGACTTAAGGAAAGGTTATAAAAGATTAACTAAGAAAATCATTAAGAACAACCATATGTGCAACCGAATATCTGAAGCCCTTACCTTTCCCTTAACTGCGATAAAGATTGCTTTTTGCTTGATCCTCGATGTTTTCCCATAAGTCTTTTGAAAAAATAAAGGGCTCACCTTAGCTTTTGAAACTCACAAGCAAACCTTCAAAATGAGAATAGGTAAAGTTTATAGTTCTCCCAACTTTACCTAAACCGAAAGTATGTCTAGGCTAATCCTAACTTCGTTAGTCATTCTAACAGGAATAAGCTGATTGTTTTCACTCAAGAAAATTCCCAGAAAGATATAATTAAGAATTCCCCTAAGAGTTTCCCTAAATCTCATGATGTTTGAAGGAAAAAAAGAAGATTAGCCCAAAGCCATTAAAGTGAGTTGACATGCCTTTGCTGTTAAAATTTTAAAACAGATATTTTCCCGAGTATATTACATACTGATTGATTTCCCCACTTCATATTAAAAAGTATATACAGATAGATGGTGAAAGGAAATTCATTATTGATTTCCCCCATCTAGTCCGAAGAGATGAAGAAAGGAAATTCAGAATATTGATTGCCCTCATATTAGCATTTAAATGCTAGAAAACAATGAAGTGGTGAAAGGAAATTCAATGTGGGAAGTATGATAACTTCACCGGGGTACTGAACAAGCTCGCTAGTAGTGAAGCAATATCTATATATTTGGTAAGGCTTTTATACATGAATTACAAGAGGCTCTGACAACTTTTCTTCTTTCAGCTGGATTTACATTATAAGCTTATGGGATCGACTAACTTGACACATTGGAATTACTTTACCTTGAGGTAAACAGAATAAGATGAAACCTGGTAGAATGGTTAATTTTGTTTCGATTACCTTACACAATACTAAGGTCAGTTTTAGAAAAGGAAATCTATTGTGGACCTAACTCGAGATCATCATATGTTTTATTCTTGAAGAGTTTTCAAAGTTAATGTTGGGGTCCTAAAATCCTGTGTTGAACTTTCTCCTAATACGTTTCACAGAGTTTAATTACTGAATCCATTTACCCAATGAAGGCACTTGGTCTACATGTTCTTCTTGTCCCACAAGGAAACAAGATCCCTAGATGGAGCCTATGTTGAAACAAAGTTTAATTTTTCCTCTCTAAACCTAAAACTCCATTATTTTCTAGTTATGGAGCCGCCCTTAGTTCTAAAAAGGAGTCAAAAGTATTTCAAAATTTTTGGGTTTCGGGATTTGTCTATTCAAAAAGCATGATTTTTAATTAACAACTCCAAAGTTCCAGTATCGAAGTCCCGAAAAGGGTTTTATTTGAAAGAAATAATTAAAAATAAAAACGATTAATAGCTCCCTAAACTTTCCAAATGTTTCTTTTCGATCATCACAACTTTAAAAGTATTATAAAGTCCTGACATGCTTTACACTAAGTATATTTTAAATGCGATTAATTAAGTTTTAAACATATTTAACAAATCATTAATCAGTCGTGATTCAGGATTCCTTGTATCAAAATGCTATCAAATTCTTGACCCTCGAACCCCTGGTTCCTGAATTCCCATAGAGTAAAAAACTAATCCTTGATCTTGATTAATTAAAATATTAATAAAAGTGGTTAGCGCCTTAATTAATCCCATCGCAATTTCGCGATTCGGGGTTTTCTTGTTTCACACCTCTTGGGGACACGATACTTGAAACATCGAAATGCGAAATCACGAAAGCATTAAAATCCCAAACTTAATTAACTTAATTTTAAACAGGATTAATGATGTTTAAATGATTTTTCGCATTTCATTATTTGGGAGTCGTTGAGGACATTTCTTTTGAAGCTCCAGTTTTGAATCGTCGATATGCGATAGTATCTATAACAGACAAATGGAGATTTTTTTTAACACAATTGCGTATCTCTAGGCGTATCTTCCCCATTAAAACATTAAAGTTTTATCGCCTGTCTCAATACGCTCATTGTAAGACGAGTTAAAGGTTAATAAAGGTTTGGTTTTTCAAATTTCATTCTTATTTTTTAGACTCAGGAGCGAGTTGCATTCAACAAAAATTACACATTTTTTCTCTGCAGTAAACTTTCATCCTAGAACAAACAACATGGCACCCAGAAAGGAACCTAAGAAAAGTGAAGAAGCAGGTGAAAGCTCAAATCCAGAGGGAGATGTTATATCTGATACTACGCCACATGCTATTGATTCGATCAAATCCTAGAGGCAATTTTTTGAAACCTTAGACTATGAAATTAAGAATTCCCCCGATGATTCCGAGAACAAACTCCGGGACATAGCAGAGTTTGAGCTTCACAAGATAGCCACACACCCATGACTCATGCCATACAATGATATGATCAGCTGGGATTTAGAGAAAACCAACGTGCAGACGAGGAGTATTTTAAAAAACCAAGGGGTTGTCATCGACTCGTTTAGACTGGAGCATATCCAAGTAATGTATAAACTGTCTCCAAATCCTAAATACATTTATAATGCAGAATTCGTAAGTGAATTTCAAATAAAGGAATGCACAGATTTAGATCAAACATATCCTGGTATAATCAAAGACTGGTGGGGAATTCCAGCAAAATTTAGGGCGGATACCCATGGAAATTATGCGACAAATCCATTAAATGAGTACATGGTTTATGTATCTCTAATGATATGTAGAATTTTCGGGAAGAAAATCCCTACCCATTTCCCTGTAGCATGGGTGCCGCTTTTACATGAAGTAGCCGATGGTTACAGTTTCAATTGGAGCAAGATTTTATCAGACAATCTAGCTAAGGAGATTACAGAGTACCAAGCGGAAAAATCCAAAGGCCATCCTATATATTTTTACATGTATGCATATGTTAGGATGCTATCTGCTTCGTGACCCGATTCCCCTTGATGAACTGGAGCTGGAACCCAACCTGCACTGAACCCATTCATGAGTATCACTCTAACCTATGGGAGGAAAATGTTAAAAATTCCTTTTATGAAATCTGTCATTTCATAGTGTTACCTGTGCATCAGATGTTGTATGGTTGTGAACCCCCTCGTATTTCAGAATCAATCATAGGAAACCTCAAGACCATTGCCGATTGGTTTATCGAGGAGAGTTTCTCCTATGTCAGGGTTTTCGGATGCTCAATTCCTCCTCATGCACTTTCGAAATTCCTTCTTGATAGACTGGTGTGCAGGGAGGTGGACTATCAAACAATAATAGGTGACATCAGGATAGAACTAAAAACAACTCAAAAGAACTTCTGGTCAGTTTTCCCTGTGTAGATTGAGAATTTTTCACTACTTAACCTAGGTCATTCCAAGGTTGAAGCCTCAACACTAGAAGAGGTCAAATTGGTGGATCTCGAACATAGAAAATATGACTCTTATAAAATTGTGGGAAATCGCCTTGCCCACTGCAATCTGAAAGCATACAAACATGAAAAATCCCCCTGCGATGACATGTTCAAAGGAGCTAGAACCTATGAGGAGGTATTAGGAAGAGTATAGGCATTATCACCCGACTTGCAGACCAATTTTTTGACCTTCCAGAGACACAGGCGAAGTGGTTTACCAATGGTACTGCAGGGAGAATAAAAAACCCCTCCTCCAACACAAGAAAGTACTCCCCCAGGTTTCAGATCAAAGGTGTAGGATAAAGAAAATACAGAGAAAAATCCAAAGGAGATCGAAACGTCTTCGCAAAAAGCAGAAGTTCCACAAACATAGAACCTAGTATCCAAAATAGAAAAAAGGTCTGAGACACCTCCTGAGTCTAGTAAATCGATTCCCCCTTCATCATCAACTATTCATATTGATATCCCCAAAACAACAGAGGAAACAAAATCTACAGAGTTGGTTATTCCCATTACTTCCTTGACTCCTTTACAGTCCACTTTTGGGATCCCCTAGCTGCAAGTCATATATGCTAGTGACCTCACTTCTATCTCTAGAGAAGAAATACCCTCCTCTGATTACCTTTTCAATAAAAAGAGGAAGGTTGTGGTGAAGCAGGAGATGCATCAGAGAGAAGGTACCATGGTAAAGAAGCACAAAGTTCTGGTAGACGAGCATAATTTGGAAGAAGAAGATTTCGCTACAGAGGTAGCGGGCTCTATGGGAGCCTTGGAAACAATCAACCTTTTTCCTGTTGACAATATGAGAACAAGGCTGAAATAGAGTAATCACATGATAGCCCAGTTGCAGGGCCAATTAAAAAATACTGAGAAAAATATCAGAGAAGAAATAAACAAAGGTCTGGACCAAGCCAGAGCTATTGACACACAGGAAATTCAATTTCTTAAGTCAAGTCTAGACGAGATAAACAAGAAGATGCAGACGAGCCAAATGGAATTTATTCGGCAAGAAGAAATTGTAAGACAACTACATGCTAAATTGAATTCAATGGAAGGCCAGGTTATATATCTGAAAGTTTTTCAGGTCCAGTCACTAGAGGTGCATACAAAGATAGAAGCTGAGCAACACAAATTGATCTCCAAAGTAGAGATTATTCAGAATTACTTTCAAGAAGTAAGTGAATCCTTTGATAACATGGTTTTCAAGGAAAAAGAGGCTAAAGCAGCATAGGCTACTTTTCAAAAAGTAGTTGTATGTTCAGGAAATGAAGAGGTATCAAAAACTCCAAATCTATCTGTCACAGAGAAGATCAGATGCAATATCATGCTTAAAGTATGGGAGGCCAACATAGACGAAAACGAGAGAATAGCCAAAGAAATCAAAGATGATTGCGAAGAAGTCTTTGATTTGCTAGACAAAGGATCATTAGGTATTGGAAGATACAATTGTACTGGGCTTCTAGGACATATTAATATTATAAAACATCAATTGAATTTCAAAGAGAACTTGAACGAAATTCAGATGGAAATTTCATAACTAAAATAAATTGATGTTACCCTAATAGACAGGTGGCTAGTGAAACAAAGCTTAAAATTGCAATCAATTAAGTTTGCTGATAAAGGGATTGAAGACTAGCTTCCAAAAATTCAAAGAAAGTTTTATCTATTCGAAGCGAAGGATCTTCCAGAGCCTCCCAAAATTTTTGTGCACTTCCTGGAAAAATGTGTTGAATGTATCGGATCAAAAGAAGGAGATACTTCAATAAAACAATGAAGTATCATTTTGAAAGTTTATATTATCGAGATAATAGAGAAATAAAAGAAGATCATGCAAACGGTTTAGGTTTGCATTTTTGTAACTGTTAGCTCCTAGGAGTTAGGAAATCACCAACCGTCAACAATTGGCATCTTTGTATAAATAAAATTTCATAAGACTAAGAGATGGATTTTTCTGAGCGGATTGTAAGCAAGAAAGTTTATTTTCATTTTCCATAATTAATACAAATGCAGATTGAAGATTCCAAAACTTGTCGAGTTTGAGTTATGTGCTCCTCTGTTGTTTCATGTTTTTCATATATATATTTGATGAATTCTTAACTGTAATTTAGTACAATCCCTACTGTGGGGATTAATTATTTTGGTCATCTAATCATTTACAATTTTTCCCTTGTATCAGATATCAACAGGTACAAGACTTGTGAACGTCTTAGGTTTCAATATCATATGCTTCATTAAAGTTTTCCTGTCTAATTTCTTCTTCTGTCACAAAGTGAGATTCCTCTTTAATTAATGCCTCACATTGTTCAACCGCTCTATGTTTTTCTTTCATTTCATGCATATTTTCTATTTCAAATTTAACTCCGATACATGAAACAACCTTTAATTTTGCTATACTATTAATTCAACGTTTTGATGTTCTTCTTACATAATTCAAAACAGAAATAACAAACCTTTAAAACGAAGAAATTGATCTTTTAAAACTTTATTCCTCATGACTGTACCCGTTACGAGATAGCCCAATATAGAGTCCGACCTATCAGATCAAACAAGAATTGCTTTAAATTTATTTAACACCATCTTACATACAGCCATCAGCCGGTTTGAGTTAGAACATTCATGGGCAGCAATTGAGAGAGATATTAGCATCCAGGAACACTGTGAATCTCGTCAGAGACAGTTAAGAAACCAGCCATAGCTTACCCTTTATAAAACCGACACTTTTTTCCTTAGCTCTCTCTTCCTTTTTATGGATGCATTGACAATATACTTTAGAGCCTTAAAGTATAAACTTAGGAACAACATTACTAACTATGTTTGACGATCGATCTTTCAGACCACATGGAATAATTCCCTCTTTCCTTGTGTAGTTAGAGGGAAACACTGTGTGCGTCGAAGTAGAGGTAGTCGATTCACGTCTCGACTACAATATTTTATTAGAACAGAGTTGGACCTATGCCATGACAACAATTGTATCCATCATTTTTTAGGTCTTATGTTTTCCTCATGAAGGCCGGATTATAACTATTGACCAATTATCCTTTTCTCGTCCAGACCCTTCATCGGGGGATTCGCGGTCCCGATGATTGATAACCCACAACCAAGTACTATCAATCTAAATTCCATATTGTTTCCATATTTAATGGGGAATTTTAATTATCCTCCACCTGCCAATGATGTTAGGTTTGTTTCAACTGTCCCCAACTATCCGAAGGCTACAATTTTTCAAGTCGCATCCTTTAGAACAAATTACTTTAATGACATGTGGAATTTACCTTCTCCATTGGCTTCGATGGAAGAGATTGGGCACCTTGGAATGTCCATTCCCTTATCATGTACCAAGGTTGAGTACAATATTCTCCAACAAGCCTTGACCAACCCTGATCCAAGTCCCCTACAGGAGCTGGACCTTATTCTCGAGCCTATTTGGGATCAAGAATCTCTCTCCACCTACTGGACTTTGGAATTATTCTTTACCTATGATGAGGCGACCTTGGAGGAAATGACTGGGTCATGCAGGCCTTGGGACAATCTTCACCGCATATATTATTTATTACCTAATCTCAAGAGAATAGAGGTAGGAGAGTTCATTACGACCATGAATGGAGATGCCCCTTTTCCTATTAACCCTCTTTCTATGCATGGAATATATGTCGAGGGAAACGTGGAAAGTATAGATAAAACGATTCCTATCGACATCTCCAAAAACCTTGGTGTCATGGAAAATGTCTTCGTCGGAGTGGACTGTTCTCTTGAAGAGATTCAAATATACACTGAGTTGTTTAAATAATTTCACGAATTTGTTTCCTGGTCTTATGAGGAAATGCCAAGAATTGATCCACGTATTGTTGAACATGAAATCACAACTTACCCTGGTGTTAAGCCTCTCTAACAAAAGCTTCACCTGGTTAATCCTTGCAAGCCAACGATGATAAAGGCTGAAGTAGAGAATTCATCAAAGATGGTTTCATCTACCCCCTGCAACTGACATAATGGGTATCGAAACCTATTCCTGTCAACAATAATGAAGGTTCAATCTGCGTATGTATGGACTTTCACGACTTGAACAAAGCTTGCCTGAAAGACAATTTTCCAACCTCATTTATTGACCAGATCGTCAATGAATGTGCAAGTTGTGAGGTGTTTTCTTTCATGGAATTTTTTTTTGGGTACAATCAAATTCAGATCAAGCCCGAGGACCAACATAAGATGGAATTTATTTGTCCTTTCATTCACGTCTATAAAAATTCCTTTTGGCCTTAAGAATGTTAGAGCTACTATTCACTGGGCCATGTTGTTTGCTTTCCACGATCTCAAACACATAGTCGAGGCATATCTCGATGATCTGGAATCACGTTCTCGTAGGAGATTTGATCATCCTTCCCATTTATGACTAATCTTTGAGAGGTGTCGCTACGATTAGATTCTCTTGAATCCCAACAAGTGTAGCTTTTTCATGACATCGAGACGCTTATTAGGTTTTATCGTGTCAACTAGAGGAATCATGGTTGATCCTATGAAGGTTGAGGCAATAGTTCAATTGCCTCCCCCATGCACAATTCCATAGCTTCAGAGTCTATAGGGGAAAGCCAATTTTCTTTGTCATTTTTTTGCTAACTATGCCGAGATTACTAAAGGGTTCATGCGTGTCTTGAAAAAATGGGTCCCATTATGTTAGGATGAAGTGGCTCAATTCTATTTTGAAGCATTGAAATATACTTTGACGTCTTCTCCCCTGCCCAGTCCTCCGAATTATGGTAAGGATTTATTTTTGTATTTGGCTTTCGCAGAGTCTACTATCGACATGGTTTTGGTCCAAGAGGATGACGCGCTCAAAGAACATGTTATCTAATATCTTCGTCGAGGCCTAGTTGGACCAGAACTAAAATACTCGGATGTTGAGAAGCTCGCTTTGCAGCTATTCACGCTGTCCAATGGTTTCATCATTATATTTTACTTCACAAGACCACTGTCATAGCCATCGTCAACCCTTTTCAATATGTGTTAACATGACAGGTCATTGGAGGGAAAATTAGTCGATGGATAGTCATCCTACAAGACTTTGACTTGGATTTTGTTTCAAAAAAATTTAAAAAGTCCTTGGTCTTTGCTGAACTAATCTCGGAACTTTCGATTGAGAGTGGTGATATTGCACCCGAAGAGTCACTGTTCAACAAAGATATTTTTCTTATCACGTCATCGGACCCTTGGTATGGAGATATACTTGTGTATCTTCAGACTTTGAAGTGCCCTTCTTCTGCCTCTCACGATGAGCATTGACGAATACGCCACCAAGAACAAAATTATTTTATTCTCGATGAAACTTTATATCGTCGAGAAGTGGATTTCATTATCCGTCAATGTCTCATTCATGAAGAAGAAAAGATTGTTTTAAACGATTGTCACACATGAGCATGTGACAGTCATATGTCTGAGTTGGAAACAACCCAAAATATTCTTTGTGCTGGATACTTTTGACCCTCGTTAATCAAAGATTATGTAGAGGCGGTCAAGAAGTGTCACCCGTGCCAGATCTTCTCTCGGAAGATGTGGGCACACCCAACTCCCATGTTCCCAGTTATTGTTGTTGGTCCCTTCACCAAGTGGGGGATTTATTTCACTACATGTCACCCAGTTTCAACTAGGGGGCATCACTATATCATCATAGCACTAGAATACTTTACTAAGTGGGTCGAAGCTATGCCGAGACTCAGAAATGACGGGGATATGACTTCCCTTTTTGTTTTCAACCAGATAGTATCTAGGTTCAATATCTTGAAGGAGATTATCACTAACCATGGAAATCACTTCCAGAACAAAATGATGTCCAAATTAACTTCAAAACTAGGGTTTAAAAAGGAACATTCGTCACCATACTACCCACAAGAAAATGGTCAAGTAGAGGCCGCTAATAAGTCTCTCAAGACTATTTTGTAGCGAACAATTAATTCAGCCAAGTCAAATTTCCATTTGATGTTGTACTCAACACTTTGGGCTTATGGAACTTCAGTCAAGACTGCTATCAGTTTTTCACCTTTTCAAATCATCTACGGATTGGAGGTAGTCTTTCCCATTGAATTTCAAATCCCGCCCGACACTACACCGCTTGAAGAATGTCTTTTATATCTCGAGCAGCTCGAAGAGTAGCACTGAGATGCAGCCTTGGATAACGAGGCTCACAAAAAACGTATCAAGTATCAATATGATTGGTCCATTCATCCTTATATTTTCTCTGAAGGTGATCTTGTCCTAGTCTATGACCAAGACAAAGATCCCTTGGGGGCAGGCAAGTTCAAACCCATGTGGTTTGGACCTTTCATTGTGAAAAAATTCTTAGAAAATGATGCTTATCGATTGGTTTATTTCGAGGGAAATGCTTTACCAGAGCCAAGAAATGGGCTCTACCTTAAGAAGTATTACACTTAGGTCGGTCACTTGAGCATGAATTCTTATATATATGTATAGTTTTTTATACAGTCTTGTCCTCTTTGTTTTATGGATGTGTAGTTATTGTGTTTTCTTTTCATTGTAGCAGATGCCAAGTGAATCTGAAGTCTATGTTGGGTTCGCTGATGGTGCTAGTCAACACACTGGGAGGTTTGCTTCCACAACTTGGGTGTTTTTAAACCTTTTGGTCAGTTGATGTCTTTTGGAGGTAATTTTCTGGGTGAATCAACAATAATGCTGTCGATTACAGTGCAATAATAGATTTACTACGCGATGCCTTGTCACATGGTATTTCTCACCTCTGGGTTTATCTGGATGCTCAATTGTGTGTGTCTCAGTTAAATGGGACATACCATGTCTGTGATCCCATCCTTCACCGATGATTCCTTATGTTACGTCTCTTAGAAATTTATTTTGATTATATTACTTATATTGATGTTCCTAATAGATTTAATCGACTAACTGATACATTGTCTAATCAAGTATTAGATTGGCATGTTGCTCATACATAAAAGTAAAAACAATCACATATGCATGTAAAATACATTTGTACAAAATGTTTATCCATAAGGAAAAAAGATGTATATATAATTTATCCCAAAAAATAGTGGCATAAGTACAAAGTGGGCCATAAAACCTCAAATAGAGCCGGTATACATCGCTCGGCTCAAGCCCTCAATACATAGTACAACAAGTTCCCTCGGCATGTGAGTGGTCCAAAATTAAATATGTTCTTGGCCTATTGGTCCTACTGTAATGAAATACGACGTTCGCAAGATTCTTGAACAACTGGACCCAAGTCCTGGGCACCCCTACTACATGTGGTTGCATGTCCGGGGGAAGGTCCTCTATATTTTCCATGGGTACTACACGAGTGAGAGTGTTATAACCCTAAATTGCACCACACATGATTACCTGGCATCAGGCCAACTCATATCCCTTCTTTGCCAAAGAACTGTTGAACAACTCTTTGAAAAT
>SNQJ01S0000499.1:32277-42736 GCA_010110895.2 Picea sitchensis | reverse complement strand
AGTCATAGGGCTTATGCCCTCAAAAAATATATACAATTAGTGCTCATGGCACGTAAAAAGTCTAAATAAGTTTAGGGCCTATGGGCCCTGTTATACTGGTCCACAACATGGGCTAAACGCCTAAACAATCGGATTCATGTCCAAGGTGCCCCCACTACATGAGGATGCATGGATGGTGGTAGGTCCTCAATCTCTGCCATTGGGATTGTGCGAGTGAGTACAGTAAAGTTCCACTCAACTCGTCCAAGTACCCTCTCAGCCTCCCTGGCTGGGAGGTTTCCTGCTACTGTTGGTCCCCCGACAGTGGTAGTTGCGTCCTATGGCCGAGGATGACGCATGTTCCGTGCATAATCGACAGGTCGCATTGGTCCCACATCTGCATGCAACAAACATATATCCGTCAAATACTCCAGCATATAAAAAAAATGATATATATAACAAAAATGACATAAAAATTACATATACAACAAAAAAATACTACAAAGGTGGAGACTTACCAATCTCCCCTCTCTCCTCACCAAGAGGCACGAGTATCTCAGGATATCTAGAAAAGTCTATCCCTGCATATGGGTAATCCTCGATCACAAGGATCTGCCGTGACAACCATGCAAAAAAGTCATCATCGAAGGACTCATTGGTCCTTCCACTCACGACAATAATACTGCCCATCTACATACTGCAGGAAACGAGGCCTGATGTCCTCGTACCACTACCCGAGGACTAAATCTCAGAACTCTCTCTAAAAAGAAGGAACACAAAATGGTCCCGAACCCGAAGTTCCTCTGTGTCCGCTGACGACAATCTGTCAATTGCCTCTTCATACACTCCAGTAGTGTGGTACTCCAGTCAAAAAATTGTGCATTCAAGCACTGGATAGCATAGTTCATCTGTGCGTGGGACGCCTGATGCAAGGCTGCTGAACCGGTAATCTACCCAATGAGCAATAATATCGCTTGCAGCGATAGGTCAATAATCTTACTTATGGTCACCTGGGAGATCAAACGGTTTGTCCCAGCCTCATAGTGCAGGGCTATCAATTTCTCTATGTTAAGCGGCCCCGATGGAAATGTCTTGAAATTGACTGGTTCCCTTCTCCTTGAGAGGCCAGTCAAAAAGTAGATATCCTCGGTGGTGGGCACCAGTGATTGCCCCTCTAGCATGAAGGCGTCTGCATCAGGGTGACAATAGTCAACCAAGGCATTCAGTAGCCTTGGTTGCACTCACATAAATGGACACAGAAAGAAGTTTAGCAAACCACATTGCATCAACGCGGCCACGACATTCGGATTTCCCGTAACCAACTCACTAACTTCTTCATGCTCCCTTTCCCTCCAGTGGACATACATCCTGCCAACATAAAAAGTTTAGGAGGGTGAGTGAGTTCTCTTTAGTTCTTTTTGTCTATAAAAAGGGGGTCCACATGTGCTGTCTAGGTGACAGTCGCGTGTACACACGGGTAGGTTTTACTCTGCCCGAGTGTACATGCAGCCTATCCAGAGACAACCCGCGTGGACCTAGGGCCGACCTTTTAAAGGTTGACGCCCACCCAAAAAATGAAATCAAAAGCAAAAATAAAGAATTGAATAGCTAGATAGGGGAGTTTGTACTTACTTGGTCCAAGAGGAAGTTTTTTTCGTCCACTGTATCTCCCGGAATCACCGTTTTTATCAAAGGGGGTCTTTTGGCTCCAGAGTCAATTTCCAAATCAACAATGGTGATAATGAGCTGTCAACTTCTATTTATAGACTTTTTGGCCTCTTTTTGTCATTTTTTTGGCCTCCGTTATCATTTTATTTATACCAAAAACCATTTAGAGTGATTTAGGAGTTATATGGGAGGGATTTGATTGGGTATTGGGACATATTTTTTGAGTTTTGAGGAAATTTTGATGGTCCATGAAATTTTTTCCAAGAATCAACTTGAGCATATAGGTTAGGTTACTACCCCGACTTTTGTGTCTCGTTGTCTTTTTTCTCTTCCATAGGATCGATCCAATCAGGTTGTGACACAGAACCATCATATCTTCTTTAGAAGTGTCGCAACTTGGTGGTAGAGCTTACTAGAACATGGATGCCCTAGGTAGGTCCTGGTTGAATTATGGTGTCCATGCCGTCTCTAAAACACTGTAGGCTCGGGAGTCCTTATAGTCTTTCCTGAATATGAGTTTGAGCCTCATTTGCATGATTCTTCTTCACTCTTGATCTCACCCTCAGGACTCCCCAAAAAATAATGGGTCTCCTTTTAAGCCCTTTTCAGACCCTCTAAACATGAAAAGATTGTTGAGCGATCTTGTGGCCTTTCACACTTGTTAAACTGAAATTTGAAGTCACGTCTGTTCGGTGGTATTTTACCCCTTTTTTGGTCCTGACGGTCAACTGTACGAACAAATGTATACTCTATGGAACTTCCGTTATTTAGAAGAGTACTCTCAGGTATAATTTTATCCCTTTTTCGGGCCCGAGGGACTAAACTTACGAAAAAGGAACCCCCATGGAGTCCATAGTTAATCTCTTTTCAAACTCCCTAAAATTGAAAAGATCGCCGAGTGACCTTATTATTTCACACTCGTTAAAATTGGTCAAGAAGAATATTCCTGATGGAGTCCATAGTTAAGCTTTTTTCAGACTCCTTAAAAATGAAAAAATGGTCGAGTGATCTTGTCTTTATCACACTCGTTAAAATGGTTTTGAATAGATGTCTTGTCGGTGCTAGTTTACCCCTTTTTCGAATTGAATAGACTACCTTCAAAAAAGGTACCCCAATGGAGTCTCCTTTTTTGTTTTTTCAGACTCTCTAAATATGAAAAACCACCGAGCTTACCTTCTTTGGGCTCGTTAAACTTACATCGAAGGACGTTACCATTGTGTGTTTTATTAACCGCATTTGCATACCTTATACACCAGCCTTGTAATAGTTTTCTTCTACGTCTTAACACCTTTGCCCCCCGAAGGATTTTTCCTGAGTATCATTCTACTAGAACATCAGTCTTGTCCTTGTGCCTTGAAATTGTATGTTTGCAACACTCGTTCCCTCTTTGTAACATAATATTCCTTTATTCTTTTTTTTTTATTGAAAAGAACAAAAAAAACAAATATACCCCAAAAAGAGGAAAGGAAAAGTATTTTATTTATTGGCAACATAATGAGTCGCCCTTGGATAAAACACATCTGTCCGTTTGTTCATCAGACTATGGGATGTAGCACAACCTTAGGAATCTTTTTCTCGCTATATAGAGTTGTGTCCTCCACTGTTTGGTTATCCTTCCAAACATATGGAGAGTTTGCGTTGTCTCCTGCTTCGTAGACTTATGATTAACATACATGCTGTCTGAGTCTCATCATTTGTCATGCTATTATCCAAGGGAATTTTGTCACCAAGTCTAAGTCGGCCCCTCTGCAATATTTCTCTTGTCCTCATACCCGACCATCCTGAACATCCAATCAAGTCCTTGTTCGAAATCATTGAAGCCTTCAATATGATCATCAAGATTATCAAGTCCATGACCGACGGGCCATCAAAGACCTCTGGGTAGTGTATTCGTACACTCATATTACACTCCTACCCGAGTTTTGAAGATTTTTAAGTTGTTGCTTGATATTTGAAGATCTCATCTCCAGCCATCAGGCCAAATCAGCTTCTGGAAGATGGATACTCTATATGTATATCTTTCTGATTTCGAGATGTAGCTCTGTTGTGTATTGTTCACAGCTACTCTTTATAGTTATTTGACATGGATCTATAGTGTATTTGATTGGTAGCCATGATTCTATTTTATCTCGAGCATGGGTATGCCCGCCTTGGTGAGACATTTGTTATTTTGTAGACGACACCTCCCGGTTCCTGATCCTTGGGCTCAATCGTTCGGCACATCAGTAAAGATTGGTAATGTATTTTGGCCATCAGATGCTCTTCTGACCTCACACATTAGGGGGCATCTGTTATAACCCTAAATTGCACCACACATGCTTACCTAGCATCAGGCCAACTCATATCCCTTTTTTGCCAAAGCACTGCTAAACAACTCTCTGAAAATCCTCTTTTATGAAGTCCCACGTGCCCTAACCCATTACTGCACGCGTGTACACGCTGGCTGACTCAAAACAGCCTGTGTGTACCTACAAAAGCACTAAAAAAGGAAAGTTGTCAACGGAATAAAAAGCTATGGGTGAGTTAACTGAAACTCTCGGCCATGCATGGCCGAGGGTTCGTCCAAATACCTAGCTCCTTCTAGCCTATAAAAGAAGGGGTAGGGGTCCCATTTGGAGGAGGAAAAATATAGCAAAGAAACTCTGCCCATTTACATATTCCCATTGTCCCAACCCTTTAGCCTTTTCTTATGCCAAAGGATATTCAAAGCAAAGCAGTTGGAGGACAGAAGAAGAGGAGCCCAGGATTAGGTTCAAGGAGCGGTGGCCGGTCTCATCTTTTGTAAGTTGACTCATTCAAAGTAATAAAGAAAAAAATTTCCCGTCCCAATTCATGAACTTTTTATGGTTTGATTAGTTTATGTTTGGATTTCTAACCCATTAGTATAGAAGTAGCATGCATGCATAGTTGTTTCTTGTCTTGGATGCAGCTCAACTTTGGAAGGATTATTGCGAACAAGTAATCAAGCACAGCGGAGGATTGACATCAAACATCTGATACGAGGTAGGTTGATCTTTCCATGCATTTACTAAGAAAAGGGGATTTAAATCAAGGGATGAAGGTAGAAAGTAGTTTCTATTCGGTCATTATCTGCATGCAAAGTATGAACTCTATTTGCTAGTTTGTAGGGAGATTTTCCCAACAACACCAGTTTACAATGTTGGTTTTGTGTGTCCCCCACCATCTTGCTGGGGTTTCTTTCAGGGCCTCATCCATTGCCAACAATATTTGTTGCATTGGTACAATTTCTTCAAAGTCCGACAAGAAGGTTTCTAAAGGATTCAGACCATCGAAGGTGGGTAAGTTACTTACTGTTGTGTTGATCCAACAAAATTCTCTAGTTCATCTAACACATCTTCTTGTAGATACTTCATACATTTTATTCTGTCAGTTCTCTAGTGCTTCTTCTGAGTCTGACGAACATGCGCTGTCACTTCACCAGCTTAGGTTTCCATCAACCGTAGGATTAATGCAATTCTATTGTCAGGCTGTTAGTTTCTATATGTTTTCCAATTCATATGCGCGGTCTTCCTCTCTGATGGGCTCTATATATCGTTGACCTTCATCTGGATCTAAAGGAGCAATGACCCTAAGGCCATCTCTTTCAAACGCCATTCGTCTTTTTTTTAAATCAACCACAGTGGAATTATTGAAAGCCCATTCAATTCCTAATAGCACAAGGTAAGGACAACTATCATCAACTATCTCAATTACCTCAAAATCTGCAAACGTTCTTACTCCGTCGATGTCCACAGAGACATGCTCCAATCGTCCAAAGGGGTTGACAGCTTGTTGATTAGCCATCCTAAGCTTGATAGGGGAATAGATCAACTTAGGTTTTCCCATTAGTGCCCAGGTTTGCTTCATCATGACATTGACCTCCGACCCTAAGTCGAGGACCACATAGTCTATATCATACTCACCTATTTGAGAATTCAAATGTAACTCCTTATTTGTCCTTCTCTTTTTAGCGATTTGGTGTACTGCCCTATTTAGTAAAGGGTCTATCTTTCCTAGCTCATATTGTATGATTACTTTGTAGTTCTTGTACAATGCTCTCATCCTGAATCAACTTAATATAAGTATATAGAAATTCTATGAGCTTTCTTACCTTTTTTCCTTCTTTAGGCGAAGCAGATTGATCAAATGCCTGAGGCATTCAATATTCTCTCACTTCTGGTCGTTTCTTTGATGAAGATCCTTGATCTCCTTTGAAATCTTTTCTTGCCTCCTCAAATACTTGTCTTTCTTTATTTGCATCAAAAGTTTGGGTCTTCTCTGCAACTTTCCTGACTCCTGAGTCTTCTATAGTCTTTCCTTGGGTCAGGTTGTCTTCTCCTGTAGCAACGCCTCCTCTGGTTATAACAAAAACTCTAGGGTCTTCTCCATGAGGTTCGACATATATCAGTTGCACTTGTGGGTTCTGCTGAGGTCCTCGTCTTTCCTGAAGCTTAGCCAGCAATGCTGGACATTCCTCGATAACATGTTCGAAGGAGTTGCAATAACTACAAGTGGTACAAGGGTTCTGGAAGTCCCTTGCTAGGTGTCTTGGCTGTGCACAGTTATAACATATTCTCTTTCCTCGGCCTCGACCCATACCTCGTCCTCGTCCTCGTCCTATGAATCCACCGCGAGGATTGAAGTTTCCTCTCCCAGGGGAATTATACTGTGTAGTGTTTCCTTCTTGCTGTACTTCACCTTGAATTTTGTATATGTCTCTTGACCTTTCGTGCATGAGATCGTAAGCCCTACAATCCCTATCATCATGTCCCACAGACTTACAGAACGTGCAATATAAATTTGTGGGTGTCTGAACATATTTTTGCATGTAATAGCACTCACTAGGGTGATGTCTATTTCGACATACCTCCCACCAGGGTAAGGTGACTTGCTTCAAAGGGCTCGAAGCTCCAGAGGCCAAGTATTCATGAAATGGGGGGTAGTGCTCCTTGTTGTGGCCTTCTGATTTGCATCTGACACACCAGATGTCTTCTCTTTTATCTTTTCCCTTGTCTTTCTTCATATCTTCGACCTGCAGAGACAAACTAGTTAGCTGACTCAAGATCTGAGTCATACCTGAGCTGGATTCTCCCATAGGAGTTGATTCTAACTTCATGGAGATCTCTAGTGCCTCAGCCTGTGAAACAATCTTCTGTTGCATAAGAGTGACTCTTATGTGTGGTAAAAGGGCATCAATGAACCATTATTTTTTCTACTCATCCGGGATCTAAAAAGTCAATCGACCTGTTAAGGTCTTAAATCTCTGATCGAATTCCCAAACGGGTTCGACTACCTTCTGCTTGATCTATTTCATCTCTATAATACATTGTGATTCCGATTTCGGTTTCTTGAATTCTGCAATCAACACATTCTTGATCTGATTCAGCGTCTTAGGTTGTGCAAGTCCTTGGACAAGCTTCATGTACCAGCTTAGTGCGTGATCCCTTAGGGTAGTACTAAACTGGGTTCTTTTAACAACTTCGTCGATGACATTCTTAATATTCCATACGGCTTTACATAGGAACTAGTGTTGATCAGGGTCTTTAGACCCATCTCCTCTAAAGATAGGGAGCCTCATCTCATCTGCCATAGATCTTCCTAGGTTTCCTATCTGAGTATATGCTGAACTGGTAGTAATAGTACTCTGAGGACTCTGGTGACTCTGACTATTCTGATTGCTTGTTGCTGCTGAGACAACAGGGGGATTAATAGTACTTACTTCAGTAGTCTGTGCAGTTCCTGAAGTTTCTTGCTTGTCCCGATGAGGTTCTTCAGCTTTCTCTTCCTCTGCCCTAGCGGGTTCTGAATGCTCTTCTTCAGTTAGGTCTGCCTCTTCTCCATTGTAGAAACCATCATCCCCGTAGTTCTACTTGAATAAGTTCGCAAGATGAACTTCTTTGAACACTCTCCCACTGCGCGTATGTCCAGCTTTTGTGTCATTGTCATTGTTCGAATTTCTGAACATTAGATTTTCCATATCTGACCAATCTATTGTATCTTCAAGATGTTCTTCTCATGCAATATCATCTTGATCCTCAACTTCAGAAAATGTAAAAAAAATTCTCTAGGTCCCTTGAAGAAATATCTCTCGGCTTGGCTATATGACTCTACTCTGTCAACAACAAAATCGGTGATGTACCTTCCAATGGTGCTATCAAACCAATGATCTACTGCTCATGATACGGTGTTATCAACTCTCTTGACCTTCTTGATTAGTGCCGACATCCAAACTACAAAAGGTCTAGATCTGATCTCAAACTGGGTATCTGCTAACCTAGCTAACCACTCATATAGCTCCTGATGGATTCCTCCAAAGAATATCTCCTATATATCAGTAAAAATGTACCTTCCTAACCGATCCTCTGTACTAAGATTGGGGTTCTTGTTCCGGGCTTCAGCGAAGTCCTTTTCTTGATCCTCTATCCACTTCTGAATCTCTATCGTTGATGGGAACCACCTTGACATTTCCTCACGAAGATTCATGTCTCAACAATGGAACCATTTGTTAGCACAGGGGTAGACCCAGGGTTCAGCTCCAAGAGCACACCAACAAGCCCTAGCTACTGGCCCTTTCGACAACACCTGCAAGGTAGATGCAGTCTCACCCGAAGCAACTATGTGGGGGTTGTAGGATAGAAATGTCTACAACAAGAAGGAATGTAAAGTGGGTTCAAAGTGATCAACACAAAACAATCTAGTATTATTTATCTTCCTAGGATCTACTACGCAAGATATATCTATCATATCTAACACAGTAATGCAATACCAGTATACCAATAATAAGGAATAGAGCACCAATCACACATACAACACAAGATATACATGGTTCACCCTCTCTCTAGGGATATGTCCACAAAACTGTGCTTTACAATGTATTAAGATGAATCATACAGTTTTTGTTTGTGCTCTTCAGCTAGTAGATCTTCTCTTTTCTCTTCGCTATCTCTTCCATCCCTACGCACCCAGCTGTAGGGTTGATCTTTGCACCCAGTTGAAGATCTTACAATACAGAAGACTCTCCTACTCAACACTTCTCTCTCACTCAATATTACTCACTCGATCACACAATGAAAAAGACAACAACAATGATCCTAACATCAACAACAACCCAACCCAGGTCCTCTTGACCTTTATTTATACATTACAATATCTCACCGACATCCTTAGGCTAAAACCTAAGTGTCAAAACCCTATATACCAAAACCCTAAGTGTCTAAAACCCTAGGTCAACTTGACCCATGTTTTCAGGGCTTCACCAACTTGTCTTTCCTTCCTTCTCGCGTGGTGCTCCAAAGAATCCAATGGTAGCTTCTTCCTCTCACTGAGCTGTCAACGATCCTTCTTTCTTGTTGATCTATCATCCTTGATCTCCTCGTCCAACGGCTTGCTTTCTCGAACTTTGCTCCGTCTTTTCTTCTCTTTTTCTCACTTCGACCCAGTAACAGTCACTGTGTCTTCCACAAAGTTCGCATTTTGCCTTTTCTTCCTTTTTCTTCACTTACTTTCATAACCAAGGGCCAACAACAACTAAGCTCGTAACCTATAATGATCTCTCTAAAAGAAATGGCCCTTGATCCCTGCAATTCCAACTCAGAGCACAATCCAAACTCTCCTCAAATACTTGAAAATCAAAATGATCCTCCCTCTCAATATGTGTGGCACACATGCCCTCCTATGTCACTGTTGCCAAATATGATGGAGTCCCTACTATAGGAGGTGAAGAGTGTGCCACGCTCAACTGATAATGTAGCTCATGAACCTCTCGGTCCTTATCCTCCACAAAATTGAGAGCAAGGTCCCTGTCCATAAACAATTGTAAGTAATCTGAATTCAGTTGTTCTAGTGCCTCCATGATGATGCACAACTAGGCACTAGTGACTCCACCTACTATATCAGTGTGTCACTCCTCCATCTGTGCTCTCCACACAAGCTCCTCAATGAACCTACGGGCTCCATCAGTTCTAGTCAACACTTGTGTAACTTGATCCTCAATCACCAACAAGCGATCCTCGAAATCGTACAATGTTAAAGGCCTCTGCCCTACCACGTCCAATTGGCCTGAGTTGTCATCTGTAAGAGTGCTCCCGTCATCCTCATAGTATAAATCATAAGTAGTGATTAGAGATGACTCCTCCTTGTACATAGGTGCTAGCTTGACTCCATCCTCACTGGAAATCCCAACACATGTAATATCCTGACCATCACTAGGGCTAGAATCTTGGGCTCCACCGGCCAATGCCAATGCTGCACTGGATGTTGTTGTGTCATCCTCCTTGTAGTCATCATTGATGGGACCAAATGTTACCCCCTCCTCCTAGGTACTAGTGACAATCTCCATCAACACACTAGAATCAAAGATCTTATCAATGTCTACCGCTTGGTCATCTTCCATGTACACATCCCTATCATGGTTGGCCACATGCTCCAAATAGTCAACCTAAGGCTTTCCCAAGTTCCCATCCTAATGTGATGTTTCTTCTTCATCAATGGTTTTGGATCCTTTTACCACCTCCCTGATCCACTCTGGATGTTCTAACAAGGTTGTTAAATTTTTATGATACTCTAGCATGAGTTGCCAAAGTTCTGCCCTAAGTTCTTCATAGGTTTTCATCTTTCTCAAACCCAATTAACTCTGATGTGAAATCTAATTATTTTTGTTGAGTAGTTTTGTCAAACACTTTGACGAATTGACCAAATGCCTTCCCATCAATGACTTCTTTGCCATCCCAACTGAAAATTTGTATTTGTTACAGTAATGATATGAAGATGATTAGGTTGCTGCAAATTGCTTAGATAACGTTATGATTGTAGC
>SNQJ01S0000499.1:0-14697 GCA_010110895.2 Picea sitchensis | reverse complement strand
TGTTGTACTTAAGCCATCATCACTACTGTACTTGCCATCAATGACAAGTCTATGCTGCCTGTAAAACATGCCAACAATCCTTTGTACATTCTTCCTGCACCCATGTCATCTTCATTGCTGTACTTTCCATCAATGACAAGCATATGCTACCTATTAAACATTTCCAACACATCTTTCATTGGATAAAGAAAAATGTCATTGTTGTCGTACAAGAAAATTAGGGATTTTTATTAAAGAGGAATTTTAGCCTAAAACTCATCAAGGAAGTGTGCTCTAGACTAAGGAACTCTTTGGCACCTTCAGTGCATATTTTCAGTGGATATAACTCCCAAAAAGTGAAACCCTAGTTTTCACAAGTACCAGAAAACTAGAAAACCAGAAGTACCAGAAGTACCAGTCCATAATTTCGCTCGTCAAGTTTGAAGGGGAAAAATTTGGATTTTCTGAAAATTTAACTGCACCCGACTACTCGCCTTAGCCAAGTGCACCTCCTGGTAAGTTCAAAATTAAATTCTGAGAATTTTCAATTTTTGGTCATTTTCCTAGCTCCAGGTAAAGATGTCTGCAAGCACTAAGCTTGCTGACAAGTTAGAATTTGTGGAAATGTTTTTTGCCTGGAAGTATAGGATTGCACTCATTCTTGAAGAGAATGACCTACCAAGATTCATTAAATAATATATACAATAACCTATCGATGCTGCAGCTAAAGAAAAACACCAAAAATACACTGTTAGGGCCAAAAGAATCATTGTAGATTCTATTAAACATCACTTGATTCCTCAAGTGGCTTAAAATAAGAATCCAAAATAAATTTTTGATGCCCTAACCAAATTATATGAAGGAAAGAACATCAATCGGAAGATGAATCTAAAATCTCAACTCAAAAGTACAAGGATGTAGAAAGGAGAAACAATTCAAGAATATTTCTCCATAATATCACAATTCAAAGAACATCTAGAAGCAATTGAAGACATTATAGATGAATAAAAAATTATAATGACAAACCTTAATGGTTTCACAAGACCTTGGGATGCATTCATCCAAACTATTTGTGCCAGAAAGGAGAAATTACACTTTGACAGTCTTTGGGAAGAATGTGTTCAAGAAGAAGCAAGAGTAGCTAACCGAGAAGCATTACTATCAAGAGATGAATATCAAGCCCTAGATACTCATACTAAAGGAGGAATAAAGAGGTCATACTTCCCGAAAGAAACTCGTAAGGAGTCTCACTCCCCAAAAATATTCATACATAAAAAATATCATCGTCCAAGGAGATTCCATAAGTTTCAGAAAGGTCAAAGAGGAGAAAAAGATTTCTCTTCCTACTAATGTTACCATCATGACAAGATGGGACATATTGCTAAGAATTTTCCATCTAAATGATCCAGGTGGATATCCGTGGCCACCCACCTTTTCCAATTGGCTCAAAACAACTTTCTGGCAATTTTGGCAATTTACTATTTTTAGCAGGTTTTAACTTCCAGGGCCATTTTGAGGGCCTAAATGAAGGTTTTTCAAGATATAGGTTCTCAATTATAGTTGAAGGAATAATTTATCCCCCAAAATGAATATCCTCGATGATATATTTCCAACGAGCTATCATATGCCTAAAACAGAGATCGTATGCAAAAGTTATGGCCCCGAGAAGTTGATGTACTAACTTACCCAAACGGGGCCCACATGACTTTTGGCGCTTCATCTCCTAGGGTTAGGTTTTTGGATGTCTAGGACCTTTGGAATTCCTGTTTATTGTAAAAGGGTTTTTAGAGCCTCATTGTAATCATCTTCTTGCGAATGCGAGTAGCCATCACATCTCTTCTCAGAGATAAGTTGCCACCATTCTAGCGAGTCTTTCACTCTGTATTTTTACAGTTTCTGTACATTTCTCTGATTAATAGAAATCGTGTATTACTATATATCTGTGTTTATGGTTCCATCTCTGATACATTTATTTTATATTATTGAATATCTGCAATATCTCTGTGCATTTATTTATTATATCTCCGCTCTCATTTTGTGCCAAAAATAATTCGGATCAGTGGTATCAGAGCAGGGTGCTCTTGATCATTTTTTCAGTGCATGGTGAGCGGTGCCTTTTGATCATTTTTAATGCATGTCCCTGACAAAGTCCAAGTATATAAATTTGGGTCCGAGCTTGTCTCTCTTGAATAAAAATCACCTCAAGACCCAATAAACCTCAATGGTGTAGAAGAAAAGAAAACGGTACTTGAGCGACGATCCTATCAACTGTTTGAGTAAGCTCTCATGCGACGAGGGATGAAATGATGGAGAAATTTTCCCACATCCTTCAACGCCAATAGAATCAGTGAATATTCATTAAGAGGCCACTTTGGAGGCACCTCGCCTTTCAAGGTACAAGTTAATTTTGATATTCCTATATTTGAAGGACATATAGATGCAGAAGCCCTAGAAAAATGGTTAACTCTGCTAGAAGGTTATTTCTCTGTTCACAATTTTTTTGACAAAGAAAAGATCACCTTTGCACTCCTTAAAGCTCTCCCTCATGTCAAACATTGGTGGGAAACTTACTGGGAGAAAATTTCCATAGAGGAGTCTGGAATATATGGGGTCGATCCCACCTGGGATGTTTTCGTGGATGCGGTAAAAGAACATTATTACCCTGTTGGCAACTATGAGGACCAATACATGAGATGGACCACACTGCGACAAGAGAGGGGCCAAGCAGTTTTGGAGTTCACCAATACCTTCCATACCTTGCACACCAAGCTGGGTATCAAAGACTCCGAGCGAAATTTGGTTCTGAAATACCGTGGGGCTCTACACAAATACATCCAAACTGAAATGGATTTTCTAGACATCTCATCACTCGGTGTTGCTTATCGATATGATGTTAAAATTGAGCAGAAATTTAAGCACCAGAACAAACGGGAATTCGGGTCTTCAAATATGCAACAACCAAAGTATGACAAAGATGGCTCGAACAAAAAGTCTCCCGAAAACCAGTCCAAGACACAAGAAAAGAAGGGTCATGGGAAGACAAAGAAGGACACCATAAAATGGTGCGAGTTCCACAAAATCCCTTGGAACAACACCGATGAATGTCGCTCAAAATAATCATTGGTGGCTGAGATCAAAGACAAGGAGCCAAACCTTGATTCAGAATCTGATTATGAAAATAATGGTAAAAAACAAATCATTGACGCAGACCCCACTGCTATTGTCGCGACCGCAACAATTCAACCAGAAGAACCAACAGATCCTGAAGAAGGGGAGCACCTTTTTCATTCATAGATGTGGGTGAAGGGGACCCCACTACATTTTATTGTTGATAGCGGAATCCAAAAGAACCTCATATCAGCAGAGGTTGTCAAATGGTTGGGATTGTCAACAACACCACACCCACAACCATACAACATTGGATGGCTTCGCCAAGGACGAGATCTCCGTGTCAACCAACAGTGTCGATTGTCATACGACATCCAACCCTTCAAGGATGAGGTATTATGTGATGTTTCCCCACTCGATGTCTATGATGTGCTCTTGGGCCAACCATATATGTGGAGACACCATGCTGTTTATGAGTCTCGACCCCGTAGTGTCATTGTTACTTTGGGGGGTCATCTCTACAGAATACCAAAGGTAGTTCCGAATACTATTCAACCTAAAAAGTGTCGTAAGGTAGTATCTCATACTACAAAATTTATCTTCTTCACAATCTGTTCAAAAGGAGAACAAAAGGACACTGCAACCACTACAGCCTTGCCCCAAGCACCTTCTATCCAACAAAAGCAGGTCGAAAAGGTTGCAGCAAAGCGCAAATATTCCTTCTGCACATCGTCCTCTCATATATATTGACTTGTTGAACAACCTCAACCTCAACAGGTTCTTGATAGACTTCCACAAACTGAGCAGCGCGATGTCTCCAGTAAGACAAACAACTCACCAAGATGCAGATTCAACAAACGCTTTTCCTTCTCCCCTGGGAACTCAACGCAATGGAGACCATTTCTTCCTAAGGAGGGAGGATTGATCCAGGTGGATATCGGTGGCCACCCACCTTTTCCAGCTGGCTCAAAACAACTTTTTGGCAATTTTGGCAATTTACTATTTTTAGCAGGTTTTAACTTCCGGGGCTATTTTGAGGGCCTAAATGAAGGTTTTTCGAGATAGAGGTTCTCAATGATATATAAAGGCACAATTGACCCCCCAAAATAAATCTCCTCGACGATACATTTCCAATGAGCTATCATACGCCTAAAACAGAGATCGTATGCAAAAATTACGGCCCCGGGAAGTTGATGTACTAACTTACCCAAACGGGGCCCACATGACTTTTGGCGCTTCATCTCCTAGGGTTAGGTTTTTGGATGTCTAGGAATTTTGGAATTCCCATTTATTGTAAAAGGGCCTTCAAATCCTCATTGTAATCATCTTCTTGTGAATGCGAGTAGCCGTCACATCTCTTCTCAGAGATAAGCTGCCACCATTCTAGCGAGTCTTTCACTCTGTATTTTTACAGTCTCTGTACATTTATCTGATTAATAGAAATCATGTATTATTGTATATCTGTGTTTATGGTTTCATCTCTGATACATTTCTGTTATATTATTGAATATCTGCAATATCTTTGCGCATTTCTTTATTATATCTCCACTCTCATTTCGTGCCGAAAATAATCCGGATCACTAAATGAGAAAAATACAAGAAGAGAAACAAGAGGCACCATGCCCATACAATTGAAGATGAAGAGCCACCCACAAAGATGATAAAATAATAGATTCAAGACTATGTCTTAATCTCTTCCCTCTCAAGATCAGTGTCACCTGGTGAGGACACTTGGCTCATAGACAGTGGCGCTTCCAAGCACATGGCAGGTCAAAGAGACATTCTCTCTATTATCACTGAAATATTTCCGCAAATGGTTACAAGAATCCAACATATCCAAAACACCTATTAGTTCATTCATGGCCCAAAAAATGCATTTCCAAAGGGAAAACTATACAACTAGTTATAAAATCAACATGCACTCAGAATACAAAGGAAGCGCGCGCACATGCGCCAGTCGAAAAACATCGGAAAAACACATATGCGCCTGATGCACGACTTTGTATGCAAAAATCCGCGCACACCTAAGAACTACACATTTATGATTCTGTTCGTCCCCCCACCCACTTTTGGTTCATCTCCCAAATAGATTTGACTCTTAAATTCGAACTGAATTCGAGTGGGGGGATGGTCAAAGACCTAAGGGTGCCCTAAAGGCCCCCTTGTTCACACTAAAGACCGGTTGGATAATGCCTCAAAGATTTACTATAAAAGAGGCCATGGGTGCACTATATTTTCAAGAATCTATTTGTATTGTTATGCTGCCTCTATTCTCCTATAAGGAACCTCTTTCCATCTTGGAGCATACTAGAATCATTTCATTCAACTATTCACCTCATCTCTTGGGCGAATGAGCTTTGGATTTCTTCACCATTTCATTTCTATTTTACTATTTGTAAGAAGATCTCTCTCATAGGGGATTCAAGATCCCTCCCATGGAGTAAGAGGGGACCCATAAGTTCCCCTTTCTCTTTGGTGTTTTCCCACTAATACAATCTATCCATTGGTGGCATGAATACTGGTCAATTGTTTGGTTGATTTTGGTTCTAATTTCCTTATGCACTTTAGTTTTGTTTCTTTAGTTGTTATTATCTTATTTGTTTATTTATTTCTTGTGCTTGATGTGTCTAACTCTTGCACTAACTTATGTCGTGTTCAGCTGATCTAAATGTACTTGCAAGTGTCCCTCTTTTTCTCATTCAAGTGACGAAAAAGATACAACAGATTGGCGACTTCCTCCTAAATTGGTATGGGGGAAGGTATCAATTTCCTCCCTATTTGGGTTGTTTGAGCACTTATTTTTGATTTATTTAAATTGCAGGGATCATAACCGGCCCAAGACTATGTGCAAAAAGCTAAATTCAGAGCTGGAATAAGAGAATTTCATCCAAAATTTTCTTCCTGGCCACATATCAGAACGTGCACGGGTTTTTCAGCCCACAGGCAGATCTTCCAAGCATGTGCACAAAAATCACTGTGTTTCTCAGTGAATTCTATGCATTGTGCGCCAATAGGTCATTGTTTATTTGCGTATTGGTGCCACATGCACCTCTATCTACTCTGCGACCCGCACACTTGTCCAAAAATTCAACATTGTAAGGATTTGTTGTGATATTTTGGAAGGCCCCTAGCCTTCTATGTCTTGATTCTATGAAATTTTTAATATGCACCACACTTATATTCCCTCTCCACATGAAGGGTTAGTCAAAACATAGGCACTTAGGAGGTTAAAATCCATATTTTTCCTCTTTTTGCTTTCATTTTTTTACATGGATGGCTTGCTTTGATTGTAAAAGTTAAGTTGGAATCATTCACTATCACATATATAAACACTTGCATTGGGACCATAAATCAAACTTCAATCATTGAGTATGCCCTTCTTGTTGGTTGTGGAGCCTGATTATCTTCCGGTCCAGAGGGTCCTTGCTTTCAGTAGTGTTTATACCCCATGAGTATTTACACCCGAGGTATACAGATACCGGGATGTATAAAATATGCGAGCAGCTTAATGCTAGAAGTGACAGAATAACATTAAAATATCGAGCATAATCTTCACAATACACAAAATGATTCCGCGAAATAACCAGAAATAGCACTTAGGTCGATAGCAATGTTCCGCGAGGGCTTACTCTTGAGGGCAACCTCAATTGAGCGGTCGACTCCTATTTATACTAGAAGCATCTAGAGGAAGATCAGCCACAAGTAGCTTCTATTAGGTCTTCTACATCACCTTATTATTCTATTTTATTGAAATGAGTCTTATTAATATTGACCTTTATTACATCGAGCCATTGATCTACCTATGCGGGTTAGGACCTTAACATGTCCACCTTAAAACAACCTTGTCCTCAAGGCTAGAGATGTCAGAGCTTCTTTAGCAGAATGGAAGGTGGTTCCCCAAGTTACATCTGGAGTCATATCTTTCCTTTGTATAGCACTTCCTTGATGGTTCCTGACGGCGGTGGCGGCTCCCTACGGTCCAAGCTTCAGTTTGTATCCAAATGGATCCTTCTTCAGCTAACTTTCTGGAAGGTTGGTTTGATTGGCACTGGTTCCAATCACCTTCTTTAGTAGGAAACATGAAAAGCGAGGATGTAACTTCGGTATTTGGCCGAGCTAAGCCCGATATGACTTGTCCCACTGCAGCGAAGCTGTGTAAGGGCCATAAAATTTGGGTGCTAACCGACCTTTATACCGACCTTGAGGGAAGTTTGCTTATGGTTGTAGCCATTAGAAACACATGATCCCGCCGACAAATTGGCGTTCCAGCGACCTTGATCTGCTTTTTGCTTCATTCTATTCTGGGCCGACCAAGTTCTCTTTAAGGGTGAGAAGAATATCCTCTTGGACTGTAAATTTTTTATCAACCTACTAAACCTTCAAAACACCTGGCATGTATGAGATAAACAAAGGTGTATTTTTCCCATAGACCACCTCAAAGGGAGTCATGCGAGTGGATGTATGGTATGTGGTGTTGTACCACCATTGAGGGGTAACCATTGAGCCGAGTGGTGTTGTTTTTCAGATCTGAAAACACCTCGGATAGGTTTCAAACACTTGTTGGCGACCTACGTTTGACCATCGTATTAAAGGATGATAAGATGGTGAGATGCAATTATTATTGCCTTAGCTTAAGCGGTTCTTGCCAAAATTGCTGGCTGAAAGTTGGGTGCCGGCCGGAAACAATAGAGTTTGGCATGCCATGAAAACGAAGACGATCCATGAAAATTTGGGCCTTTGTGGATCACGATAAATGGGTGGTGAAGAGCGAAGAAATGAGCATATTTGGAAAGACGATCCACCACCACCATTATCAGCGATTTATTCCACGATTTGGGTAAGCACGCGTAATAAAATCCATAGATATATCCTTTGATATCGGGAATTGGAAGCGGTTGGGTGTGCCTGGAGATTTTGGCTGTTTCTCCCATTTGGTTGGCATACCTCACATTATGACCACAAACCACCGGATGTCACATTTCATACCATCCATAAAGGAGCGTTTAACTTCATCATATGTTTTGGTGAACCGAGTGCCTTGGCCCGTGAATTAATAGCATGAAGCTTAGAAATTACCATGGATTTGAGCTTGGATTGTTTACTTAAATACAAGCGGCCTTTTTATTGAAGCTCATCATGGAGTCAAGAGTAGTCTTGGGAATTTGTATCATTGGAATGCAATTGTTGGATTAGATTCGAACTTTTGGGGTCTTGTAGCCATTCTTACGGTGCGACTGCGATGTCGGTGCAATGAAGGATAAGAAAAAAGGGATCGCCGTCTTCGCCATTATTTTAAGTGACGATTAAATACGCCGCTGTTATCTTTACCCCTTCTTTGTAAATGATCTCATAATCATAGCAAAGAGCTTAGTGACCCATTTTGTTGTTGCTCACGGGAATCGTTGTTCGAGAGAAAGTATTTGAGGCTTTGATGGTACGTCTTAATTTGGAATCGTTGCTAGCAGAGATAAGGGCGCCATAATTCAGTACATGCAAAATCGCCAGCATTTCTTTTTCATAAATGGTTTGATTCTTTTAGAACGGTTGTTTTGCTCGTGAGGCCAAAGGGAAACCAGCTTGCATAAGCACGGTGCCAATGCCTTTCACGATAATTAAGCATTCCAACACAAATGTCTTTGTGGTCGAGAGCGAGCAGGAGTGGTGCACATGGCCAAACTTCAAAGTTTGAAAACTTGACTGCGGGGTCCAAGTGAAAGAGTTCTTTACCGGGGAGGCGGTGAGGGTCTTGCCAATCTTTCCATAGTTCTTAGCCGAACTGCGATAATACCCTATGAGGCCCAAAAATCCGCACAAACTTTTGAGAGTCTTAGAGTGCGACCAATCTTGCATAGCTTCAATTTTCGGGTCCACCCGGCGCCATCCTTGCCCACTAGATGACCCAAAATTATTCTCGCCGGTTCACCAAAGCACATTTGAATTTGTTTGAGGAAAAGGCGGTAATGGCGAGGGGTAAGTAGACGATTTTCAGTGGATGGATGCTCTCCGTACTTGCTGTATATGAGGATATCATCCAAAGAAATGAGGGACAAAATGACGAAGAAAGGGCGGAAGACTGTGGTTCATGAGGCTCACGAAGGTGGAGGGCATGCACAACCCAAGGGCATGACTAAGCTTCGTAGTGGCCCTCACCCAGAGTCACGAGCCGTCTTAGATGTGGAACTCTTTCATGCAGTTTGGTGATAGCGGCGAGGAATCAAGTTTGGTGAAGAATTGGGCACCCTGGAGTTCATCGGAGGTCATCAATGACGGAATGGGGAATTTGTCTTTGATGGTGAGTTTATTGAGAGGCACGGAAGTCAGGGGACACATTCGCCAAGCAACTTCTTTCTTTAGTACCATGGCGGCCGGAGAGGAGTAAGGACTCATAATAGGACGGATGACTCCAAACCGATGGGGATTTCACGCACCATTTTTCAATTTCGATGCTTTTTAGCGGGCAAAGGGGTGGCGATATGGACCGGATGTTGGGGAAGGCTTCACAGGACAAGGGAATGGAATGTCATGAACCAGCGGGAAGAGGTGAGTCCTTGGGGAGTGGAGAATCTTGTTTGATGTTTAGACAAGAGGCTTGGAGGTCTTGGGGAGACACGGGTGGGATCTACGTGGCTTGAATGGCATGGAGTTGGGCTGACATTACACCAGAATGACCTTTTGAGCAATTTCTCCATGCGATGGTGATTATTTCGGAGAACCGCGGTGATACCTTGAAATTTATGTTTGTAGCAGCCTTGGTCGAAGTGCATGGTTAAGTTATGAAAGTCCATGAGAATGGGACCCAGGTTATGAGCCATTCGGCACCAACACAATGTCACAACCTCCCATGTCAATAGAAACATATATGGGTTTTGAGTTGTAGTCACCTATTTGGAGGCTTAC
The DNA here is from genome assembly GCA_010110895.2 of Picea sitchensis. Classification (NCBI taxonomy): domain Eukaryota; kingdom Viridiplantae; phylum Streptophyta; class Pinopsida; order Pinales; family Pinaceae; genus Picea; species Picea sitchensis. Next base: position 4,713 of record SNQJ01S0000499.1, on the reverse strand, counting down.
ATTTCCGCAGTAGCTCCTCACATTTCATGAAACCACCATTAGCAATCATGATTTGGAAATTATTAATAGCATGGATATAGCGATTGGGTTTCTTGAAGCGTCTGTGCGATGGAATAAGTTGTGAGTCTTTGCCACTATCAACCAAGATGATGACCTTTACATTACTTGATATAACCGGTAGCTTGAGAGTTTGAAATGGGGTGAGGGCATTGAGGGAGATGATGGGTTATTCTGCAGGAGGATCGGAAGGAAGGTTTATTTCAAAAGGTTCGGGTGACTCAGGTGAGGAGATGTCATCATCGTCTTCTTGAACTATCCTCGAGAGATGGCCATAAAGAGATTTTGTTCCTTACATTTTGTGGCCTGGGAAATATTTCATCCACAGTTTTGAGAGGCCTTTGAGTTGTCGTTCAACCATTTCGGCCCGGGTCAATTTTTGGATTTTAAGGGGCCAGAGGGAGTATTGGGGTTTTCTTGGTTTGAGGCAGGAAGGAAGGCTTATGGTTTGAGAGGAAACAATTTGTTGTGCTTCTTTGGCTTTTGGTAGCCTCCACCCAAATTAAGTAGATTAGCCATGAGGACATGGGCCCCTAACCTCCTCCTTGAGGCCAGCGATAAACACTCTCGAAAGAAAGCATCAGTCATGCCCTACTGTTGGCAGGGCAGCTCAAATGCAACTATGAAGTCTTAGGCGTGCGATTGCTTCAATTTTGTCAAAGCGGCCCAAATGGTTGGTGTCGAGTGTCGCGTTCATAAAGCTCGACAACAAAGTGGGTCCAAGCAATATAACTCGCCGGCGGGAAGTTTTTTCTCCATTGCCACCATTGCGGCGTTCTTGATCTAGATGGAAACACCATACCAGAGTTGTAAGTCATCCAATAATGTTGTAGAGAGAAATAATGTTCCATTTGTGTGTATAACCGGTGGGGTACGAGCCATCAAATTTAGTTACATCCACGCTGGAAAGTATGTCCCGCTGAAAGTGATGTGGTTGAAAATAATGGGAAGAAGTTTCACCTTCAAACTTTTTAGGTGCATCCTCGAAAAGGGTCATCGAGAGGGATTTAGAGTTTGGTGCATAGGGCTACAACAACAGATTCAAGATTGTTGACCTTGTGGACTTCACCGCTATATGGACGGAGGCATTCATTGAGGCATCAAGAGAGGCAATAAGCCTTGAGTTGTTGCACTTCTTGTTGGGTCTCAAGTAAACCATGATGCGAGGGTGTTGAAGCGAGACCTTTCGAGTTCTTGGATTCACGGGTTTGAGCCATGATAATGAATTGAGGCGAAAAGTGCTGGGGCGAATTAGAAATTTTTCGGCTTAGAAAAATGATATGGGTAAAAGTGATAAGGGAAAATAGATGAATCTAATGGAATAGGTCTCCAAATAATGGTGAAAAATGGGTGGCCGAAAGGGTCTTGGCGAGTGGAAATTTTTGCGAAAAATGATATAAGAATGAAGTGATGAGGGGAAGAGAGGAGTCTAATGGAGTAGGTCTCAAATAATGGTAAAAAATTTCTGGTTTTCGTTTTTTAGGCTGGGGTTATGCTTTAGTGCGAAGAATCTTTGCGATCTTGAAATCTAAATTCCCGAACAGTATTTACTTAGCAACGAATCTGAATCTTGAGTTAATAGATCTGGTTTGAATTTGTTTTATTTTCTTGTTATGTTCCCAAGGGTTAGGTATTCAAGGGTTCTGAGACATAAGGTTTTACGTACTATAGCTCTTTAATATACGTGTGAGGTCCAACAGTATTACTCGACTCAATATCTCAGGGATCTAACTAGGGAGGTTTGACTATACCCTTATTTTTACTACTTGATTACCTAGGTACTGGAGAGTATATTCTCGAGTTTTGTTCTCGATGACATTGTAGCAGTCAAGAGGTCAATTGGTTTCTCTATGGAGTGATTCAATATATCTAGGTTGATTTGTATACATGTTTTGTCTGATGTGATACCACTCGTAGGGGTACCAATATGGGTTACAGGGGTGGCCAACAAGCGTGCGCTTAAGAACCACTTGTATTTCTAGCGTGTATGAATCCCTCAACCGGGTTTATGCGCGTAATGACAAAAATCTGTAGCTTAAAGACACCAGAACAAGTCTCTACCCTGGAAAAAACCCACAATTTCACGCCAAGAAGTGCTTTCGATACTTGCAAGATACGGACACATAAAATATAGAACATAAATGAAATGTAGAAATAATAGAGATAACGATGGAAATATCGGTATAATCTTCATAATACGAAGATGATTCCTGAAATAGCAATAGCACTTAGAATCTATTAGCAATGTTCCGCAGAGGCCTCTCTTGAGGGGCAACCTCCAATTGGCTCTATTACAATAATCTCAAGCTAGGGTTCTCATACCCTGCGACTCCCTATTTATACTAAAAGAAGCATCTAGAGGAAGATCCTTCTAGGCGGAAGCTTCTATTAGGTCTTCTTACATCCATGCTATTCTATTTTATTGAAAGGTCTTATTAATATTATTTTATTACATCCGAATACATTTATCTGATGCCGAGGTTGGGACCTTAACAGTATGTACACTCTTCCTGTGAAGTGTGAAGTACCCTATGAAGTCGAGGGGCCCGATCTCCTGACGGGAACAGCGAGGGTTGGTGAGAAGCCCAGAAACAAACCTTATAAAAGTATGTGTGTAATTTCATTGTAAATACGGACCGTTCATTATAAGTTAAAATCAACGGTAGAGATTATATTGGGGTTTTTCCCTAGAAGGAAACCCTCTTTTATCGAGGAAAATTTATTGCAGCTGTGTATCATCACGAATATTGTATTATGAGAGAAGCGTGAGAGGAATAAGAGGAAGTTACAGTGGTTTTTTTTTGTAGGTTGTATGCCTTCATTTCTTTGGATAATAATAAGGAAGGACAGCAATTTCTACGGTGGGCGTAGCCCTGCTGGGTGAACCATGTAATCATTATTCTCTCTTGTATTGTGTGTCTTCTATGTTTTGTTTTGCATTTGTTTTATTTTATTGCTCAGCGGTCATGTTTCTCTAATGGCGGTGTCGAGCGAGGTGCTTCCTTGAGGAAAAGGGTTCATGGTTCAGAGCAGGAGAAATAATGGAAGATGATGGAAAGTTTAGGGTCAAAATTTTATTGATTGAAACTACTAGTTATGGAATATGCAGATTGAAGACTATTTATATGAGAAGGATCTATTCCTACCATTGACGGAGTAGCAAACAAGCCCGGCGGCCATGAAGACGAAGAATGGGAGATTCTAGAAAGAAAGGCTCTAGGAACGACACGGATGACACGGCGGCGTGTCGATTGGCTTTCAATATTTGAAAGAAAAAGAGCGGCGAAAGGTTTGATGGATCGTTGGCCAAATTGGCTAATAGAAAGACCCTCGAAATACATTCCAAGCAGGTATTTCTAATGAAGAGAATTATTTAATATGAAGATGTCGAGGAAAGGTGATTACATTCGCGGATCATTTAAATGAATTGTCTGGTTACTAATCAAATAATTTCTATAAAAGTGGACTTTGATGATGAGGTTAGGGCTCTTCTAATATTGTGCTCATTGCCCGGAAAAGATGGAATGGCTTGGTCATGAGCATAAGTAACTCATCTGGTTCAAATACTTTAAAAATTTGATGATGATGTTGTTGGTGTTATCCTTAGTATTGAGAAATACGATGGAAAAGCACAAGTGAGACATCGGAAATCGTTGAACATGGAAACGAGGGGAAGACAAGGATAGAGAGGAAAGGACTTTCGAGGAAACCTTGGAAATTCTAGGAAGGACAGATCAAAGGAAAGGGCTCAGGAAACCGCGGAAATTCTAGGAAGGGCAGATCCAAATCCAGACTTGGAAAAATAGAGTGTTGGAATTGTGGGAAAAAAGGACATCTGAAGAAAGACTGTAGAGCTCCAAAGAAACAAAGAGATGGACAACATGAGAGAAATCAGGAAGCAAATGTAACAGGTGATGTGTTACAAGATGCTTTGATTATTTCTGTAGATAATATTTCTGAGTCTTGGGTAGTAGATTTAGGAGCTTCATTTCATGCCACATCCCATAGGAAACATTTTTTAGATTATGTTCAAGGTGATTTTGGACAGGTTCATTTGGGTGATAATAAACCATGCAAAATTGTTGGAATGGGAAAGGTAAAATTAAAGCAACGAAATGGAAATCAATGGTTGTTGAAAGAGGTAAAACATGTTCCAGATTTAAGAAAAAAATTGATTTCAACAGGGCAGTTGGCAAGTGAAGGTTGTATATCCATATTTACAGATAAGACGTGGAAGGTCATCAAAGGATTAGTGGTGATAGCGAAAGGAGAGAAGGTAGGTACATTGTATCTATGTATTGGTAATACTGACTCTTCTATATCTTTAGCTTCTACAGGAGTGGATACAGCACTATGGAATCATAGGATGGGACACATGAGTGAGAAAGGTATGCAGATCCTTCACAAAATAAATTTGTTTCCAGATCTTAAACAAATTGAATTGGACTTCTGTGAGCATTGTGTTTATGGAAAACAAAAGAGAGTCAGATTTCTCAAAGTTGGAAAAGAAAAAAAGAATGAAAGGTTAGATCTTGTGCATACAGATGTATGGGGACCAGCTCAGGTATCATCTCTTGGTGGCTCTCATTATTATGTTACTTTTATTGATGATGCAACTAGAAAAACTTGGGTTTATTGCATTCGACAAAAATCTGA
>SNQJ01S0000498.1:458090-469620 GCA_010110895.2 Picea sitchensis | reverse complement strand
ACTTGTCAACTTAGTAATTTCTCCATTAACTTTATTATTTAAATAATTTCTTTCATATTCAATTTGAATTATAGTACACTAATCACTTCACTTTATTATTTACCTTCTAAAAATCTCTTAAACCACTTTGACTGCTTTGACCTTTTGGGGCTTCTAGATGACTCATGAGGGTTCTCCAACTTCACATGGCCATAACTCTCTAACCGTGAGGAGTTATGTGACATTCCACATACCACTATAAATGGAATGACATGTACTATCCATTTAGAATAGAATTACCTGCAAATATATAAAAACGCATATCATTATCCATCAAACAAACCTGGGTCCATTACACAAACCTGGGTTCTCCAACTTCCTTCAAAGGTTGACATCAATGAAACCCAAACTTAATCAACAATATCCCCCTTTGGCATTGATGGAAAAACTCTGATGTAATACTAAAATCATGTCATGCAATACTGAAGTTATATCACTCATGCTCCCTTGGAACCATGCCTCTATCTTTGCATCTGATAAATCTCTCCCCCTTTGTCATCAATGGAAAAGGTATTTTTCCATCTGAGGCTCCTCCCCCTAACTGAAAATTCCTCTTTATGGTGCTTCCTCGTGTACATATAAGACATATAAGATAAGCATTCAAAAGAATTCAATTTGGAGTACAAATAACTCTGAGTCTCTGGTGAAGATACTCAAAGTTTTCCCGTGGAAGTGGTTTCGTAAAGATGTCTGCCACTTGTTATTTTGTTCACACATACTCAACTCTGATGTTCTTTTCTGCAACATTTTCCCATAGAAAGTGATACTTGATTGGAATGTGCTTCGTCTTGAGATACTGAAAGCACTTGTATTATCATAATAGATTGGAATGGGCTCATCATACTCAACCTGTATATTTGTCATAGTTTGTTTCATCCAAAGAACCTATGTACAACATGATGTTGCTGCAAGATAATCGGCCTCGTCTGAAGATAAAGATATTGATGATTTTTTCTTTCTTAGCCATGATACTAAACACTCACCCATGTAGAACTTTGCTCCACTGGTGCTTCGTCGGTCATCAATACAACCTGCCCAATCTGCACTTGTGTAGGTAATAAGTGATAGATCCTTTCCTTTTGGATACCATAATCCAAACTCTTTTGTTCCTTTGATATATATGAAAATCCTCTTCACTAGTAATACATGTGATTCCTTTGGTTCCGCTTGAAATTGTGCCAACTATCCAACCGCCTGCATTACATTTGGTTTGGATGTTGTCACATATAGCTGGCTACCAATAATTGGTCTGTATTGTCTCTGATCTGTAGACTTTAAATCATCATATTTTCTCAACTTGCAATTGGTTTGCATGGGAGTGATAACTATTTTGAAATATTCCACTCCGAACCTCTTTAGCATTTCTCTGATATACTTGGTTTGAGAAATAAAAATTCCTTGGCTTCTTTGACGTATCTGAAGTCTCAAAAAGAAGAATAGTTCTCCAAGTAATGGCATTTCAAATTCATTCTGCATATCCTTTGGAAATTTATGGCATAACCTATCATCATCACTACTGAAAATAATATCATCAACATAAACTTCAATTAATAAAATACTATCTTGACTTTCCTTGATGTAGAGGTTAATGTCTGCACTTCCTTTTCTGAACTCTACCTACTGTAGATATTTATCCAGTATATAGTACCATGCTCTAGGAGACTATTTTAGACCATACAATGTCTTCTTTAATTTACACACATAATCTACGTTCTCTGACAACTGAAATCCTTCTGGTTGTTGAATGTAGACTTCTTCTTCAAGTTCTCCATTCGGAAAAGATGATTTTACATCCATATGATACACTTTAATATTTTTGGAGCATGCATAAACTAAAAGAAATTGTATTTCTTCCATTTGGGCAACTGGGGAAAATGTCTCTTCAATGTCAATTTCTTCAACATGTGCATATCCTTTACATACCAATCTAGATTTGTTCCTTGTAAACTATCCATATTCATTCAATTTATTCATGTATACCCACTTTGTGTTGATCACATTCTTATCCTTTGGTCTTGGAACCAATTCCCAAGTGTCATTTTTCTCTATTTGATCCCATTCTTCATCCATGGCCTTATTCTAAAATTAATCATTATTGGCCTCTTCAAAATAGGTTGGTTCAATTGTAGATGAGAGTGTTAGGTGTGTTTGTTTTCGTAAACAGATTCTTCTTCTAGTCTCAACTCTTGCATCTTTGTTTCCGATAATCTAATCTGAAGGATGATTCTTCTGTACTCGTCTTCTAGGTGTCTTTGGAGGTACTTGTTGAACTTTCTCTTCTACTTCTGTCAGATCCTCTTCATATTCCCCTTCTATTCCATGACTGCTACAGGAACTTGGAGAATTGTCTTTTTATTCCATGACTGCTGCAATAGTCCATAAATTCCTTTGAATTGAACTCTCCTCCATTATCATATCTCAAGCATTTGATTTTTGAATCCATTTCATTTTCAACCATTTCCTTGTAGATCTTGAAGTTTTCAAAATCTTTTGGCTTATTCTTGAGAATGCAAACTGCAGTCATTCTTGTATAATCATCAACTAATAACATAAAGTATTTCTCACCTTTTAAACCCTTTTTTGTAATTGGTCCAACTAGATTAGTATGCACAATTTCCAATGGTCTTGTTGTTGAATATTCCTTTGATTTGAACCTGGTCTGTGTTTGTTTTCCTTGTTGACAATGCTTGCATAAAGTGTTGGTTGGTTTCATGATCTAGGGAATTTCTCTGACCGCTTCTCTTTTGCTGACTTTGAAAACGTTATAAAAGTGTAGGTGACCCATTCTTCTGTGCCATAGCCAACTTTCATCTTCCTTTCCTAGACAACACTTTTCATTTCCAATTTCAGTTAACACATATATGTTGCTTGAAGTTCTCGCAGCTGTAGCAATCAATTTTCCTGAACCTTCTTTTCTTATCTCACACTTTTGTGAATCGAAAGTAACTTTATGACCTTGGTCACACATTTAACTCACACTTGGAAGATTATGTTTCATATCTTCTACTAGTAGAACATTTTTTTCTTTTGTATTCTTGTTCCCAATTATGACTGTTCATTTTCCAATGTTTTTAGTTGAATCATCATTTTCGAAGTAGATTGATCCATCTCTTTCCTTTCTTAATGTAAGAAACGTGTTTCTGTCACCTGTCATGTGTTTTGAACAACCATTGTCAACATACCAACCATGTTTCTTCTGCTTATCTTGTAGAGAAAGTGTTCATTCTTCATTGTTGTACTGATTATGCTTTCTTATCCATGTCCTTTTCTAAGGTTCCTATCTGTGATTGTTGTTGTTCTGTTGTGGTTCTCTAGGAGGGATTTCCATTCTAAAATATTTTTCCATGTGTCCAAAGTTGTTACACTTGTAGCATTCCACTTGAGTGCTTAATGATTCAAACTTGTTGTACCTTATTCTTTGTGTTTCACTAGGCCTTATTGGATAACCCTTTTGTGTATGACTTTCAAAGTTGTTTATGTTCCTGTTGTTAGCTCTGCAATTCATGGCTTTATGTCCAAAATTATTACATACATAACATAAACCAAAAAATATAATTTGATACCTGGGAGTTGAAGATCTTCTGAAATGAGGTGCTCTTATGAATCCTTCTTCTTCCCGAGACCTATATGTTTCTTTCGATCGTTGATTCTAAAATTTGAATCTTCTTGATGAAGGAGTGTCCCTGTAATTTTCTCTGTATACCTTCATATCCCCTTTGATTGTTTCTGCATAGATTTTTGGATATGTTTCTTGTTCTGTTGTTTTGGAGCTTGATCCCTTTTCTATCCGATTGTATCCAAGTCCAGACTTGTCATGATTAGGCCTTTGACTGCTGATAATATCATTCAAAAATTTTGAGTCGTTCTTCATATATTTTTTTTGAAGATCCTTTCTTAATGTGACAATCTCTACTTCCAAATTTTCAATGATCCCGTCTCTTCCTTCTAGTTGTTCTTTGAGTGCTTCTTGAATTATTTTATCTTCTTCAATTTGAACCTTCATATTTGTGATCATTTTTTCTAATTACTAAGTGCCTTCTTTCTTGTCTAGTTCCGCTTGTAGCTTTGTGTTTTTCCTCTTTTCTCTTCTGATAAATTCTATGACACTCAACAATTCCTCTCGGTAGTCAACTTCTGCCTCTTCAATTTATTCTTCGACTTCTTCATATTATTATTCGGCTTCTTCATATTCTTCTTTGGAGGTTCTTTATCAAAGTCTTCTACTTCCATGAATAGAACTCTTTCTGTCTCGTTGTCACTAACTTCATCTGCATCTGATAATGAGATGTCTTCTTTGGTGCATAAGTTTCTTGAAAACTTTCTTTGTGGTTCTTTTGCCTTTATATGTTTGTTTGGTTTTTGAGTAACCTTCATCATTTCTCTTTTTCTTATGAGGACATTTGTTAGAAAAATGACCAATACCATCACAATTAAAAATAAATAAACGAATCTTACCTCTATACCTTCCATCGGTTCCCTTGTTCAGTCTTTTAAAAAAGTTGGCCACTTCTTCATCATCTTCTGAGACGTGACTATTGCTTCTATGTTATTTTTCTTGTTACTTTCCCTTTTTCTCTGATCTTTTGGATGCTTTGAAATATGATTCTTTTACATATGGATTTTCCTGTTCAGTTCTCATTTCATATGCTCTGAAGATTCCATGTAGTTCATCTATTCTTATTGAGTTTAGATCTACTCTTTCTTCTAGTGTTGATATCTTAGGGTCAAATCTAATAGGCAGAGATTTTAGTACCTTTTGAACAATTACAGATTCTTGAATTTCTTCTCCCAATCCCATGATTGTATTTATTATTTCATCGACTCGTAAGAAGTAAGTTGCAATATTTGCATCTTCCTTGACCTTCCATTTTTCGAACTGACCTCTATAAGTTTGAAGCTTTGTTGCTTTGACTTTTGAATGTCCTTCATAAATATTTTGAAGTTTGTCCCAAATATCTTTAGAGTATTTACAATGTGCAACTTTGGTGAATATCGTTTCACCAAGAATATTGATAATGATTTTCTGCACATGAGCTAATGAAATTTACCCCCAACACTGAGCAATTTGATTCGGCCAATAGCTTGGCTAAACATTGACCTTTAACCAATTTGGTAGGCCTAATTTCTAAATCAAATTCAAGGATTTTAGCAATCCATTTGCTACGTTTTCAATCAATATCAGGTTGAATAAGAATTTCTTTTACAACAACTGAAGGAACATAAGCAATAACTCTTGAATGGAGCACATAAACCCTAAAGGACTTAAGATATTTAACCAATGCATAGGCTTGATTATCCATGAGGTCATACTTTAGTTCATCATCTCTCAATGCCCTACTGAAAAAGGCAATGGGTTGTTCTAAGCCTTCAACGTTCTTTTGTAATAGGACTGTTGCTACTGTATCAAAAGAGGCAAAAGAAAAAATAAGAAATTCTTTGGAGTAGTCGGGGCTGACAAGAACCAGGGCTTCTCTTAAGGATTTATTTATTTGATCAAAAGAATCATGAGCCTCAACAATCCATTTGATTTCACTATCCTTCCTTAGCATGGTTGTGATATACTTAACTAACTCAACAAAATTTGACAGAAATCTTCTCAAAAATTTGATTTTTCCCATAAACGATTGTACCTCTTTTTTAGATATAGGGAGTGACAAATTTTGTATAGCCTCAACCCTGCTGGAATCAATCCTTACTCCTTCATTTGACACGATATGCCCCAATAATTTTCCTTCTTTCATGGAAAACAATGATTTTTTTGGATTCAAAGAGAGGCCAAATTTTCTGCATTTCAAGAAAACCTTTCTTAAATGATCATAGTGTTCCTTATCAGACTGAGAATACACATTTATGTCGTCCAAATAGATAACAACAAACTTATCCTTTTCTCTAATAAATTCTATGCCCATAGCTCACTAAAAAATTTCCCCTGTGTTCATCAAACCAAAGGGCATCTTGGCGTCCATAAATGTCCCCCAGGGAGTGGTGAAGGTTGTCTTCTCCCTGTCCTCTGGAAAAATAGATACCTGATTGTATCCAGAGAATCCATCAACCATAGACATCCTGGCTGCTCCTGTCACCCTCTATAATATGTGTTCCATCTTGGGTAAAGGATAATTATCCTTTTTTGAGCTTCTGTTCAAATTTTGGAAATCAACACAAAGTCTGATTTCCCCATTATTTTTTCTTACTGTGACCAAACTAGCTACCCATTCGGAATACCTCAAAGGAATGATAATTTTTTCATCTAAAAGATTCTTAACTTCTTTCTCCATAACAAGAAGAAACATAGGATTGATTTTATTCAACTTTTTCGTGAAAGGTTTGGTGTTTTCTTTTAATGGGATCTTGCGCTCTATTATGCTTGTGTCATAAGTTCTAAGATCTTTATAAGTCCAAGAAAATACGTCAGCAAATTCTTTCAACAACTTAGTATATTCTGCCCTCTGCTTTTCTGATAGGATGCTTGACAGTTTGACGTATTTTGGATCTTTTTTAGTGCCCACATTGCACTCAGTGATATCAACATCATTAGTGGATACCTTCCCTTTCAATGACACATCATTCCCATCAAATAATCTTTCCAAAGGAACTAGTCCCTTTGGTATATGATTTCTAGGCAAATGCACAATATGATGATTAACAATTTTATTGAGGAAAACATCAGCATGAGGAGTGATTTCTGGATCATGATCCTGATCAGTGTGCAATGCAAAAAATTCATCAGCAGTCTCAAGAAAAATTTTAAGTTCTAAATCATATTCGAACACCTTCCAATATTTTACATTGTCTGGTATAGCAGGCCTGTATTTGACTTCTACATCATACTTGATTTTTGGTGGTATGAGAATTCTGAAGTTGCTTGCTGATACAACCATAGTATTCTATTCTCCAGGAATGAATGATATATTAAAAGCAGAGAACAAACTATTCACTAAATCCCATACTTCATTTATGTAAGATCTAAGCCTAAGATGCTTTGTTTGATAAAGATTTTTAATCTGATGGACTATCAATTCAACATCCCCAAATACTGACATCTCCTCTATCCCCATGTCTTTTTCTTCCCTCAAACCCAAGACAAGAGCCTCATACTCTGCCACATTATTAGTAGTCTCAAATTCTAGTTTATATGACAAAGATATAGTTTCTTGAGTTGGTGAGACAAAGATCACCCCAGCACCAACACATTCCTTGGAAGAGGATCCATCAAAGAACATCTTCCAGACAGAAGTAGTTAGAGGAGGCTCTTCAGAAAAGTTGATGGAATTTTTTCTGATTTCTAAAGGGGCTTCTGGGGCATCGGTGAGCTGCAAAATACTAGATCCTAGATCTGTATCAAAGAAAAAACAGGGTGATTGGTGGGGTTTTCTTCATCACTAATGATGTAAGCCAATTGGGCTTCCCTGTAAAGTCTTCTATGATCTCCCCCAAAAATAGGAATAGTAGCATAAGAGAGATCCATCTACAAGGTTCCCCCAAGTATTTTTATCCAGGATATTGATAAGAGCATACCAAACTTGGGGGGAACATCAAAAACTATGATATCCATAAGTATAGTCTTCATGGGAAGATGAAATAAGGTCACCACCATATCCTTAATGACTCCAAGACATTTGACTTTTCTAGAATCAAAAGAATATAAAGCATGATAGGTCTTTGTGAATTCTAACCCAAGTTCATCCATAACAGATTTTGGCATAAGATTGTGGGATGCCCCTGAATCCATGAGACAATTGTGTAGCACCTTATCATGTATATTCAGTGAAGTATAAAAAGGTGGGGACGAGTCATCTCTATCTTCTATCAAAGGACCTAAAATCACTGTTGGTTTTTCATCTTGTAGATTTATGGAATCGGTGGCATTTGGAGATGATTCTGGCTGTAACATTTTGGATAAATATTTTCTAAAATTCTCATTTTTTATCAATTCCAAAAAGGGTACATGGATCTTTATTTTCTGGATCTCATTCTCAAAGTTGAAGGAAGGGTAAGGCTTCAAGATCTCTTTGGTTTTAGGAGGAGGATCTCTGATCAAAACTTGTGGGTTTTGAGAGTCATTTTCCTTGCTGCTCATTGTCACAGCCCTGGCAGGATCTTCTTTCTAAAGAGGCTGATTAGGGGCCTCAGTTTTTTCTGCATTATTCTTATATCTCAAATTATATCTACCAGGATTCTACTTTGCTTTCTCCCCCTTGCTTAACTCATTAATTTGAATATCCATTAAAGATTTATCATAAGAGGATTGAGTCAAGTGTGGGTATGGGGAAGTATCACCTAAATAGTGAATCTCAGGATCGACTTCAACCTCCTCTTCTTTTTCATCTTGCACTAAATTATTTTGCAAAGGAGTTTGTACCCTCTGATCATCTCTCTCTCTGTTTCTAGGAAGGATTTGGGGAGCATTGTTGGGTCTCCTGAAATTACCTCTATTTTCAGTGTTTTAATAATTTCTATATGGATTTCTTCCTTTTGATTTCAATTTCTCAATTTCAGTGGAGAGAGATTTTACTAATTTGGTCAGCTCATCTACTTGAGAATGGACAACAGAGGAGTTAGAAGTTGAAGCTTCAACTTTGTTTTTTATCCTATCCCTATCATATTTTCCCCTGAGTTTATCTGATGCCATTGTGTTGGATTCTACCTCTATGGCAACATCTTTCATATGAACCAAGGAAGGTGACCTTCTTTCCCTCAAAAGGAGGCAAAATTCAGAATCAAAAGCACTGGCATAAGTGAGTTTTTCCATGGTTTCAGTGGGTTTGATCTCATCAAGGATTTTCTTGTACATTTTCTTAAATCTTTTAGAAAAGTCATAGATAGACTCTCCTTCTTTCCTTTTCAAAGTCCCAAATTCAGTGATGTAGTACAAAAAATCCTGTTTGTCACCCGAATGCCTCAAGAAGGCTTCATCCAATGCCTCAATATTAGTAATGGATCCAGGGGCCAGACCCCTAAACCACTTCCTAGCCTCACCAAACATGATTTGGACGAAAACCCTCATCCAAACATCTTCATTTTCAATATTTTGGTTATCTGCATAGCTATAGAAGGCAACAAGATGTTCCTCAGCTGTTACATCTTCTTCTCTTGTAAAATTAGGTATGTATTTCAAATAATCTCTAGGGGGAAGAGAATTCAGTGGATGAGGTAAAAGTAGAGGATCATATCTTACAGCCACTATGGCATCCATCTTATTAGTGGAGGGGTTAACAACTGCCATTTTATTTTGGATTCTTGGTGAACAAGAAGGAGAAGGAAACTTTATTGTATGTATAGTAGGAGAGGAAGGAACAGATGAAGGGGGGGGGGGTTCAGTTTTCACAATAGGAGGTTGAGTTTCTGAAGAGGACGGTAGGGTCTGGGAGGGAGATGAAGTTCCAACTTCTTTAGCAACAAAATTTTTAAAAGAAAGAGGTGTAGCAAAACCTAAAGTAGGGAAATATTCAAAACTATCAAGACTAAAACACTTCTCAATAACAGGGGAAGAAAATATATCAATGTTTTCCTCTTTTAGTTCAGTCTCAAAGGAAGAGTTTTCAACAGGAAACTCTCCAAAATCAAGCTTTTTAGATTCTCCAGCAGAAGATAAAGGAAGCTTACTTGATAAAACAATTGGAGTATCAAGAGTAGAATCAAGCAATTGACCAGAAACACTTGTAGCAACAACAGAAAAACTTTTTTGGGAAGATTTTCCCTTCTTGATTATCTTCTATGGGTCAGCCTCAGGTGGTACCAAAGGTAGTTGTGGATTTGATCTCATGTGTCTGCCAAGTGCAGTCTACAATCTTCGAAGCACTGAGTTCTAATGCACCTTTAGAACTAGAATACTGTGTCATTTTAATCCCAGGGAAAAGTCTTCAAATTCTCCCTAGAAATGATGCCGAGAATTTTAGCACTATGAGTCACCTTCAGATTGCATGGAAGGCGATCCCAGTACCCATCAATTTATATGTGAATGATAGAGTGTTTTAACGGGTCAAATGGAAAAGGACTCAAATGGTAATGTTCTAACTCAGACAACAGGGCTAGCATGAACCAACAATTAAGGTCTTGGCTAACTTCTACCAGTATTTTGGGAGTAAGTATGAATAGAGGGAAGACTTGAGTGAGAGGAGTGTAGGGACTGCTACAAACATCAGGTCTACAAAAGTCTAAGGAAGAAATTTTCTAATCACAAGATCTTCTTGACATCAGAAACAAAGAAAGATAAATAAACATCATGATAATATAATGATCAAACATCCACCATCACATCACCACAATAATTCATGTGAATCCTTCAAAGCATGAACATTTAGCAACTGAAGCAAATAAACTGGAAAGGAAGCTGATTTCTATTAGCCAAAAAGTCTTAAGTCCAGTACATCACTAGATCATAGTCACTTCATCAAAATATTACAAAATAAAGGGATCCTTTATCAACCATCTGAACCTACTAAAGCAATTAATCTATCTATTTATAACAAAAAGTGAGGCAACAACTGGAGGTACGAGTTGGCCTCCTTCCCTTGAAAATCTCTTAAACATTTATTTTTCTAACAACTAAGAAAATAACCTTTGTTATAAAATAGGAAAATGTTGGTGACTAATCCAGTCATGCTTCTAACTGATTTGATCCTCTTTTGCTTCTTAGCTCCTATTTTTCCATGTGTCCTTATGGATCCTGTAGTTGTCCTTAGCATGCCAGTTGTTACTTCTGTAATTTTCTCCATCATCAACTTATCCAAGGCTGTTGGCCTAGTCCTCCTAGATTCTTGGTGTTCGCTGTAAACTTCCTTGAGTGGCAACTCTGGATAGTGCACCCTAAAAGGGAACAAGGAGAGAAGGTAACGCCCCTATACTACATATATGTGCCATCATTTATCCTTTGTTGAAATATAAGGTAGCACCTGTAGGTAGCGCCCCTATGTTGTGCCTGTGTGTAAACCTTCTCCCTGCCAAATATTACGTAGCGCCTGTAGGTAGCACCGCTGTGTTGCATATATATACCAATTCTGCACTCTATGGAATATTATGCAGCTCCACTTACGTTGTTCTTTCATACAGGTTTGGGTAGCAATGCCAAAACGCAATGTCTTTGAATCTTGAACAAGTGCAGAGAAGATTATGTCCTTCCATTGATGACAAAACCATTTTACTTAGGTGCCTTGACTATGCCATAGGTAGTGCTTTTACCACTGAGTGAAGCTATCACTTAGAAAAAAATCAAAATCTATATATCTAAATGCCTAGAAGCTTGTATAGATCACAAATATAGTAGTTACATATTAGTTAACCCTCCCAAAATGGAACAATCCCCAAAAATGGAGCTTACCCCTTACCAATTATTTTGTCATCTTGACACTTAGCCTCACACTCTTTTTGGTAGAAAGAGTATCTTCAATTGATTCAATATACTTCTTCTTAGCACTGGAAGACTTCTTCCATGTAGTTGTGCTCTCCTTAACTATTGTTTTGTCATATTCAATGGCAGCCTCAACCAACACCT
>SNQJ01S0000498.1:412461-458080 GCA_010110895.2 Picea sitchensis | reverse complement strand
ATCTGTAAATATGGATATACAACCTTCACTTTCCAATTGACCTCTTGAAATTAGATTTTTCCTTAGATATGGAACATGTCTTACCTCTTTCAACAACCATTGGTTTCCATTTCTTTGCTTTATTTTTACCTTTCCCATTCCAACAATTTTGCATGGTGCATCATCACCGAGATGAACCTGTCCAAAATCACCTTGAACATAATCTAGAAAATGTTTCCTATGGGTGTGGCATGAAATGAATCCCCTGAATCTAATACCCAAGACTCATAAATATTATCTACAAAAAGAATCAAATCATCTTGTAACACATCGCCTGTTACATTTTTTTCCTGATTTTTCTCCTGATGTCCATCTCTGTGTTTCTTTGGAGCTCTGCAGTCTTTCTTCAGATGTCATTTCTTCCCATAATTCCAACACTATATCTTTCCAAATTTGTATTTGGATCTACCCTTCCTAAAATTCATGTGGTTTCCTCATCCCTTTCCTCTATCCTTTTCTCTTACCCTATTCTCCATGTTTAACGCATTACCTGATGTCTCACCTATGTTTTTTCATCACATTTCCTCACTAAGTATAACACCAACAACATCATCAAATTTTAAAGTATTTGAACCAAAGACAGAGTTACTTACAACCATGACCAAGCCATTCTAGCTTTCTAGCAATGAGCACAAGATTAGAAGAGCCCTGATATCATCATCAAAGTCCACTTTTATAGAACTTAGCTGATTAGTAACTATATTAAAATCATTTAATTGATCTACAACAAACCCACCTTCTGACATCTTTATATTAAATAATCTCTTCATTAGAAATACCTTACTGGACACCGAGGGTTTTTCATATAGTTTAACCAATGCTTCCATCAACTCCTTCATTGTATTTTCTTTCGAAATATTGAAAGACACATGTTATTGGATTAATCAGTAAATGCGGACATAAACAAATCTCCCTAAATCCACCTAGATCTAGAACAAAATAGAACAGAATATGATGCTTTCCCTATGTTCTAATTATTGAGTTTACTAATTAACAAGAGATAAGCAACATACCATTTAAATGTCATTTCCTCCTTCCATTTCCATCCTAGTTCCACTTCGATGCTCTTGTGATACTGAATTTGCAAGGGAATCACAAGCCAACCAAAGTGAAAGAAATACAATGAACTCAACAAGAACCTATGTATGTGATCAAGGAATCATACAATAAAACAAGACACGTTTTATGGGAAAGAAACATATCACTATATCATATTAAAATGAAAGAAGAGGTTACAACCAAAGCCTTGATGTCACAAGGTCCCCTTTTGATGGTCCTTTTATCCAACACACACACTTGATCCATTCTTGAATGAAGAATATCCACAATGACTTGATGAATAGAAATGAGGCTCTCAAGTATGAGCTGAAGTAGAATTCTCCATCCAATTCTTAACTTATTCAACCTTAGTCTTTTCCATGAGACATCCCTCTTTATATAGGGGAAAGAGAGATGGTTGAGGAGATTAGGATGATCCCACCAAATCAGAGAAGTGAGTAAGATCCAAACCATTTGGAGGCCACCTCACCTTCTAGAATATCCCCTTCTAGAACTTTCATGAAGTTTGACTTTTCCTTGGATTTTGACATCGTCTTACCCTACATAATGTGCAGGTTTTGGATAAATCATAGTCCTCCTCTAGAGAAGGGGGTGAAAATCAGGCATCATCGCACACGGTGCCTTTTGCAGCCTGCGACGACCCTCCTTAATAAGGTTTTTGAGAAGAGAAAGCCAATCACTTTCCTCATGGAAAAAGAATATTTTTGGGAATATGAATAGATGTTGTGAATGGATCACTGGCATGACCGAAATAATGTGTAACATAATTCCCCCCAAAGTATGAATATGGAACTCATGACAGTTGAAATACTTTGTAGAATGTGTGTGTAGAATAAGGAGCGCACCAATCGGGAACCTGCAAACAGTCAATCATCAACATAATAATATACCATTGTCCAAGGTAGGCATTCCCATACTCAGATTACAAAATGTCAAGTGAGTCATGACCACTAAATATACACTATGGATCCATGTCACTATAAATTGACATAGCCACCAAGAATACACTGTGGATCCATGCTTTAAAATGACTCAAATTCGGACATAGCGATAAGACATACAAAGTGGATCTATGTGTCAATACAAATCATAAATACTCCATCGCAAGCTAGATTAGAATAATGAGATCCAGGGTCTTCATTTCCATCATCCCTAAGTATGAATATAACAATGTGATTACAGGTTCTGAATTCGAACATGGTAGAAACAACTTGATTACCAGTCAATGATGAGAACTGTTAACAAGTGCGAGGGAAATCACCATTAATGTCAATGACTCCCAAGGTACCCTAGTAGAATCCAAAAAATGTGAATAAATGAGTTGAAGTCGAACACTCAAGGAAATATCCCGATCAGGGGTCAATGATCTAAACCCACTTTTGAGAGTGAAGAGACCTGCCATTGAGGCATGCATACTCTAAGGTACTAAATGATTTCTAATTCTTATTCTTGGATAATGAGTTGAAGTCGACAGGAAAATACTCGTCACAGGAGGGCCTTGATGTATCCCCCATCAATGACACAAAATAAGTAACATATTTGAAGTAGATCACAGTGTGAAGTGATTTGAAACTAACTTAGGGAAGGTAGACATGGTAGAAAATTTATAACTGCAGATGGCTGACAAGATAGAGGTATTATTCAGGTTGGACTTCTCTTAAACATATGAGTGACACCAAAAAAATCTTGGAAACATTTACTCAAGGAGGACCTGACATATGGACATGAAAATGGTCAAATGAGAGACAAATGGATTTCCCAACCCAGATACAATGATGAAGGGGGGTGTCATGTTCAAGAGTGACTATTAATGCCACTAACACAAATGCAGAGACACATTTGTTTCCCAATTTCCCCCCACCATTTCTAGCAAGTACCTCTTTATTTTTATGCAAGCTTGAGGATGATAACATATGCTTGTTGATGTAATCTCATCCTTCATATGAGTCCCTCAGAGTATGTTTAACGAACCCTAATAAGGAGTGGTTCAATACCATATGGGTCTTTCAATGTTTGTTTAATGAGTCTAAAGAAAGAAAACTCAAGGGTTTTTCATGTTTAGAGAGTCTGAAAAACACTTAAAGAGAACTCCATCAGGTCCTTTGTCATAAATTAATCCGACGAGACTGAAAAAGTGATAACCTACCACTTGTCAGATATTTTCTTCAAATACTTTTACGAGCGTGAAAAGAGCAAGGTCGCTTGGCAATCTTTTCGTTTTTATGGAGTGTGAAAAGAGATTAATGAATACTTTGTAGGCTTCATTTTTCATGTCACCATTACGAGTTTAAAAAAATGACAAAAGACTACTCGATTACATTTTCATGGTTTCACGAGCGTGATAAAGAATCAAGACTTTTTCAGAGTTTTTCCTGAAAAAATCTAAAAGGATATGTGACAAATGTACAAAACAAAAAACAAAAAAGATATCCTTATTCCAATGTTTCATTCCTAGGCGTTTTATCTACAAAAAATCAAACACTTGCAAAGTCGTTAGGACTTTAGGGTTTGGATTAAATATAAAAGAAATAATATAATATTCAAATGAATAGTAATAAAATTAATAAAATGAGTAAAAACTAACATTTCACTATTTCATTTGTAATTTCACCCAAACCTTGCTCCAAACCCCCCTTTTTACCTCGATTTTCAACTGCGGATTGTGGAGTGATTGAATGATCATTCAACGAATTGTTTCCACGGAAAAGGTAATATTCATTTCCTTCAACTTTCCATGGATTAAAATTTGTTTTTCATTGGTAAAAAATATACTTTTGAGTTAATTTTTTGGGGGAACCTATGCGCGGAGGTCATCATAGGTGCCCTATATCGGGGCCTGTGACAATTTAGGATCTATGTATGTGGCCCTATAGATAGCCTGCGACGACGTCACACTGTGCAGATGCTCAGACCTACATTGTTCGCATCCAATTTTTTTTTAAAGATGGGTTTGCCAAGAAAAATTCTCCAGAGAAGAAGATAGTGATGCTAATCTCTCTTTATGGTTTCATTGTAGGTTTTACATGGTCAAAATGTACAAAGAGGAATACTAATTTATGGTGATGGCCCTCCGATAGTGTGAGTTATTGAAATTCTTCAAAATCCAGGGTATGAGGGCCCAACTGAGGTTAATCAAGTACCTAGTTCACATGTGGGATGTGAACGAGCAGGCGTTTCATTTGGGTGCTCACACTCTTATGATAGATATCGAGGATATCTACTTCTTGACCGGACTGTCTCGTCATGGATCTTGAGTAACACTTACAGGTAGCAGAGGCGACGAAGAGCCTATGAACCACTATATCAATGAACATTGTGTGCCAGGTACCCAGAAGCATAGCATTAAATTCACTGTAAGAGATCTTCGATACTTGCCTCTATGGACCATCCTCTATACCATCACATGCATGGAAGGGAGTTCAGCCCCCCATATGGCTCTTCAGAGATATTTTCAGTATGTGTTGGAGTGTATGGAGCCCCGAGTTTTCAACTGGTGTGAAGGGGTTCTCAATGTTGGAGTTACTTCACACACACCTAGGATTTATTTTTCCTAATGTTTTTCCTTGTTTATTAGTCATAATTAGTCATTATACAGTCTCCTATATTTTAGGGGAGAATATTCCACCTGGAGAATATTCTCTTTCAGTTGACACTTCAGTTTGACTAGTTGAGTTGAGTTTAGATGTTGCATTTGTTTTGTCACCATGAAACATTGGGATCATCACCATGCTAATTCAAACTTTCCTTGGTATTATCACCTAGACTAGTGCATTATCCTTGATTCCTTGAGTTAAATCCTCACTACTCTCTGTTCAGTCAGTTAACTGAAGACTAGTTGACTAGTTAACTCAACTAGGTGGCAGTTCACTCCTGTAACTGCCTGAGAGACTAGACTAGGTGGAAGTTCACTCCTGTAAATTCTTGTGTGTGTCCATATCACTCTAGCCCACCACTATGGTGCATTGGTTCTTCTCTAGTGCATACTAATTCAGTTATACATAGTATATCATCTGTAAATGATTCATTATTCACAGCAGTTAATGATAATTCTTTCATTCTTTCTCTCCTTCTACTTCTTTCTTATATTCTCTCTGCAAATGTGTGTATCATTGTTTAGCTACATTTTTTTTGTGCAGGTTCAAAACATTTACATGGTATCAGAGCTGATGGACTTCTAAGAAAAATATACACTAAAATTTCTTGCAGGTACAAAAGATTGAAGACAACGAAAAGAAGGAATTCCAAAAAGAATTCAGTCTTACACCTTACAACTATTTTGAATGGAAGGAGAAAATAGCCATACATCTCTGAACCAGAGGGTTGTATAGGTTAACCTTGAATACAGATACATAACCGACATCATCCATAGAAAAATACAAGTACTTAAATTTCATGGATGAGGCACTCGAAGAAATTTGCAATCTTATTTCTCCCGATCTCCTTTTTCACATATCTTCCTGTAAGACTCCCAATGAAGCCTGGACCACCTTGGAATGGATCTTTGGAAAACAGGATGAGATGAGGGGACACATGCTAGAGGTGGAGCTGCTCACATTGGATCCAAAAAGCTTCGACAATATCCAGGATTTCTTTACAAAATTCAAGGATTTACTGTCGCAACTCAAAGCTTGCGGGGTTGATAAATCGAAGGAGAAACAAATGGTTCTCACCATTCTCTCCAAGCATGGTCCTAAATTCTTTGTATTTGTATCTACATTCCATACTATCATATTCACCTCTGGAGCCACCCAGAAGATGCCTTCTCTTGGGGACTTTATCGAATCTCTGACACAAGAGAAAACCAAGCTCATCAACATGGGTACAATCAAAGTCCCAAGGGCACATGCATTCACTGTGCATGATGGAAACCACAAATATCAGAAATCTAAAGAAAAAGATAAAATGCAATTCTAGCCATGCCTTGATTGCAATCAACTCCTCTCTTGATGCTTGGATCATAGATTCAGGAGAATCACATCACATGGTTGTCTCAGAAGCAGTATATTCTTCATTGGATGCATGCAAAGGTCCTCCTATTCTGATGGCGGACAACTCTTATGTTGAATTCATCGATAAAGGAACGATTGAAATCACCAACAGAAGCTTCGAGAATGTGTTGCATTTTCCCAAACTTTATGTCAACCTTCTCTCCATGTATTAGATGAAGAATTCCTACACCGTAAAGAAAGTCATCTTCACACCAAATTCTGTGGACATCTACGACATGCAAACGAACTCCAGGGTTTCTACCGATGAGGTAAATCAACATTCTATATTGTATACTTTTTCTAAATTCATTGAACCTGATTCTTCTTCACTACTTACTCAAGCTAATGAAAGTAGTAGGATATGGCACGAAAGGTTTGGACATTTTAATTTTAGATACATGAAACAAATTAGCAAGAACATATTATTTGATGGTCTACCAAACATCCATTTATCCAAGGGAGTATGTGGGGGATGTGTTCTCTGAAAACACCCTCAAGAGAAATTCGACAAAGGAAATTCTCAATGAGCTTATGCACCTTTAGATATGATCCACAGTGACCTTATGGATCCTTTTATATATCCATCCATCAACAAAGTGAGGTTTGTTCTCATTTTTTTTGATGATTTCTCACATTTTACATGGATCTACTTTCTCAGTAAAAAATCTGAGGTCTTTCAACACCACAAAAATTTCAAATCCTTGGTTGAGACACAGTCCAGAAAGAAGATCAAAGTCCTCCGAACTGATAACAGGGGAGAATATGTAAATCATGAGATCCATAAAATTTTCCATGATGTAGGGATTCAATTGCAGCATACAGTTCCCTATACTCTGCAGCAAAATGGAGTTGTTGAGCGGAAAAATATATCTCTAAAGGAGATGGCATCTTGCATGTTGCATGAAAAGTCACTACCATAGAGACTATGGGTTGAAGAACTTAATTGTGAAAAATACATCCAAAACAAATCTCCCCATATATCTATCAAGGATAAGACCCCCTACAAGGCTTGGAGTGGCCTCAAACTGGAAGTGACGCACTTTCGCATTTTTGGTTCACGTGCATGGGCCAAGATTCCCTCTGAAAAGAGGAAGGCACTTGATCCACAGAGCACTGAGTGCATTTCTTTTGGCTACCCTGACGATGTGAAGGAATATAGGCTTATTGATATTTCCTCAGATCGAATCATCATTGCGTGAAGTGTCCAATTCTAGGAAAGTGTCTCACATGCACCTCAACAACCGCATGTAGACACCTTCATTCTTCCACCTATCCGAGATGATGAACATGCACATGTCGACTCATCTTCAGATGAGAGTTCTAATTCATAGGACTCAGATGATTCAAATTTAGAGTCAGTACAATCATATGTAGAGTCTGAGCATCCAGATATAGTTGCAGAGCCAGAGCAGAGGCCCAAGTGGGCACAGACTACTCTTCTGGCTGGAGGGTATCTCGTTGGTGATCCATCCGATAGTAGCAGGACTTGATATGATTTTGAGGAGCTTCTTGTTGCACTCACTTCCACTGAACCATTTCCCTCTAGGAATATTTTCTTGGTTCAGTCTTCAGATCCATAGTCTTATGGCGAGGCTGCTAGAAATCCCTTTTGGGAATTTTCCATGCAGGAGGAGTACAACTCCCTCCTTGAGAACCAGAGTTGGGATTTGGTTTCCCTTCCTTCTAGGAGGAAATTTGTCATATGCAGATGGGTCTACAGGACCAAGAGCATAGAGGATGGACAGATTAGTAGATACAAATCCAGGCCCGTCGTGAAAGGCTTTCAACAGGTTCATGGTATTGACTATGATGAGACCTTCGCTCCAGTAGTGAATATGGATTTCATACAATTGGCACTTGCCATTATGGAAACCAAATGATGGGAAGTCCATCATATGGACGTGAAGAATGCATTTCTTCATGATGATCTCTCTGAGGAGATCTACATGGAGCAGCCCCAGGAATTTATGCAGGACTCATCTTTGGTTTGTCGACTGAAGAAGTCTCTTTATGGCCTCAAGCAGGCTCTGAGGGCATGGTATGCCAAGATGGACTCCAACCTGTTTTCACAAAAATTTGTACATTGTAAATTAGAACTGAATGCCTACATGATCAGGATGGTTGATTCACTTCTACTCTTAGTTCTATATGTCGATGATTTGTTGATCACTGGGTGCTCGACTTCAACAATTGTTGCAGTCAAGAGGATTCTACATGACAGGTGTTTGATGAAGGAAATGGGTTTTCTACACTTCCTCCTTGGACTCAATATTAGTTAGGATGCATCATGCATCAAACTGTCTCACACCAAGTATGCACGAGATCTTATTGAGAGATTTCACATGTTAGACTGCAAGTCTGCTCCGACTCTTTTCCTATCAGGAGTCAAACTTGAGGATGGAAGGGAGACTCCATTGGTTGACAACACATTGTATAGACAGCTAGTGGGGAGCTTTTTGTATCTCACACACTCCAAAATAGACCTCTCATATGCAGTTGGTACAGTTTCCAGGTTCATGCAGGAGCTGCATGAGCTACATTGGAAAGATGCAAAGTGTATCCTTCAATACGTATAGGGCACCATCACCTTTGGGATTCATTATGCAATAGACTCTACATTAGATCTCATTGGGTTTACTGATTTTGAATGGGATGGTGATAGCACTGATCGCAATTCAAAATCTAGTTACTCACTCAGTCTTGGTTCCAGGCCTATCTGTTGGTCGAGAAAGAATCAAGCTTCCATTGCTATATCTTAAGTCAAGGCAGAGTACAAAGGGGTAGTTAACATAACCATTCAGGCTATGTGGCTACAACATTTTCTCACTGAGTTGGGCATTCAGTTTCATCGATCGATCATCATTTGGTGTGACAACCAGAGCACTCTGAAGTTCTACAGAGATCCACATGCACTACATTCAGGACTTAGTATACGCGGGGATCATCGACTCACAGTTCTGGCCTTCAGCAGAACAAATGACAAACATATTCACCAAGACCTTCAATGAGAAGAATTTCCATTCTTTGCGAAGTCGTCTTGGAGTGAAGGACACACTTGCCTAGCAACTGTAGTTATTTTCTTACATACATTGTACCTTGAGGGGGTTTTTCCCATGAGGTTTTCCCTCTTTCCTCACTTTATTTTTAGTGTATATTTTGTATTTGGGTACCTAGCATGGCCTCATTATCGGGACCCATTATTTATTTTCACCATACTGATGTTCAAGGGGGGTGTTGGAGTTACTTCACACACACCTAGGATTTATTTTTCCTGATGTGTCCCTTGTTTATTAGTCATAATTATTCATTATCCAGTGTCCTATATTTTAGGGGAGAATATTTGTTGTGGGTGGGAAATCCCTCCTACGGACTAGCACTAAGGGTTTTATCATGCATGCATAAATGACCTAAAGATTCTTACTTTTTACCATCATCCCATGCCTAAACCCCCATTACTCATATGTAAATACAAGGCTCAATAGATTAAGTTGACATACCTTATTCTTCGTGTTTGATGTCGATCCCTTTTCACGCTTGGTCTTTCTTTGACTGCAACTCTCCTTCCAATGCTAACCTGCATTCACTAAAGACAAACAAATAACTCCACATGCATTTGATCTATGAAATAATGGGTTAGAGATTTAATCAATCATACAATCAATATTCCAATAATGACAATCTCATATGGTGGGATGAGAAAAGCGATTCTTTTATTAACTTCACAATGATACCTTGCAATGATAAAGTCGGCTATTGCACCTCGATCCTGGTCCTGGGATCTTCTTCCACTGTCTTTCAACTGCTTTGCCCTATACTTCTCTTTGCACAAGGATGGCTAAAGTTTGGGACAAAGGGAATTCTCAATCGGGTATCGTTTCTTTACTATGATTCTCCTCCTTTCAAATGGGACCCCCTACCCTTATTTTATAGGCTAGAAGAAGCTAGGTATTTGGTTGAGTGACCGACCATGCATGGTTGAAAGGTTTAGTTAACTTACCCAAATTTGTGTTTTCTGTTAGCAACTTTCCCTTTTTCGTGCTTTTGTAGGTACACGCGGGTTGTTTTGGGTCAGATACCGTGTACACGCATGCAGTAATGGAGCAGGGCACGTGGGTCTTTATAAAAGGGGTTTTTGTTCAGCAGTGTTTTGGCAAAGAAGGAATTTGAGATGGCCTAATTCCAGGTAAGCATGTCTGGTGAAAATTAGGGTTATAACAGATGCCCCCTAATGTGTGAGGTCATAAGAGCATCTAATGGCTGAAATACATTAACAATCTTCACTGATGTGCCGAACAAGTGAGCCCAGGGACCCGAAATCGGGAGGTGCCATCTGCAAAATAATAATTGTCTCACTGAGGCGGGCATACCCATGCTCAGGATAAAATAAAATCATGGCTACCAATCAAATAAATTGTAGATCCATGTCATATAACTATATAAGGTGTAGCCACAAACAATACCCAATGGATCTACATCTCAAAATCAAAAGTTATACATGTATAGTATCCATCTTCTAGAAGCTGATAAGCCGCGATGGTTGAAGATGAGGTCTTCAGACCTCGAGCAACAAATTCAAAATCTTCAAAATATGGGTAGGAGTGTAATATGAGTGTACGAATTCACTACCCAGAGGTCTTTGATGGCTCGTCAGTCATGGACTAGAGAATCTTGATGATCAGGATGAAGGCTTCATTGATTTCAAACAAAGATCTGATTGGACTTTGAGGAGGGCTAGGCATGGGGGAAAGAGACAAATTGCAGAGGGGCCGACTCAGGCTTGGTAAAAAATTCCCTTGGACAATAGCACGACAAATGATGAGACTTAGGCAACATGGAACTAACATAATTTTACGAGGCACGAGGCAATATAAACTCTCCATATGTTTGGAAAAATAACCAAATGGAGGAGGACACAACTCTATGTAGCGAGAACAACTTCCTAAGGTCACATTAAATACTAGGGTTTGATGGACAAATGAACCAATGTGCTTTATCCAAGGGTGACTCATTGTGCCGCCAATAAAAAAAAAATACTTTTCCCTTCCTCTTTTTGGGGTATATTTGATTTTTTTGTCTTTTTCAATAATTTTGGAAAAAGAATAAAAGAATTTTATGTTACAAAGGAGGAATGAGTATTGCAAACATACAAGTTCGAGGCGCAAGGACAAGAATGATGTTGAAAGTAAGGACACTCAAGAAAAATCCTCTAGGGGATAAAGGCGTCAAGACGCAAAGGCAAAGTGCTACAAGGCTTGCGTATAAGGCATGATTTAGATGGTTCAGTTGAGAGAAACATGGAGAAGGCATTAGGCCAAAGACGTGGGTATCCAAATGAGATTAATAAGACACACAATGGTAGTGTCCTTCGATGTAAGTTTAAAAATCCCAGAGAAGGTAAGCTCGATGGTTTTTCATATTTAGAGAGTCTGAAAAAACGTAATAGGAGACTTCAATGGGGTACGTCTTTCGAAGGTAGTCTAGTTAGTTTGCAAAAGGGGTAAAATAGCACTGAAAATACTTCTATTCAAAACCATTTTAAAGAGTGTGATAAAGACAATATCACTCGGCCATTTTTTCATTTTTAAGGAGTCTGAAAAAAGCTTAACTATGGACTTCGTCGGGAATGTTATTTTGGACCATTTTAACGAGTGTGAAGGAATAAGGTCACTCGACGATGTTTTCAATTTTAGAGAGTCTGAAAAGATCTTAACTATGGACTCCATGGGGGTTCCTTTTTCATAAATTTAGTCCCTTAGGGCCGAAAAAGGGGGAAAATTATACCTAAGGGTACTCTTCTAGAGAACTAAAGTTCCTTACAGTATACCTGTGTTCATACAGTTGATCGTCTGGACTGAAAAAGGGGTAAACTACTGCCAGATAGACATGACTTCAAATTTCAGTTTAACGAGCGTGAAAGGCCACAAGATCACTCGACAATATTTTCATGTTTAGAGGGTATGAAAAGGGCTTAAAAGAGGACCCGTTATGTTTTTTGGGAGTCCCGAGGGTGAGGTTAAGAGTGAAAACGAATCATGCAAATGAGGCTCAAACTCGTAATCAGGAAAAACAAAAAGGACTCTCGAGCCTACATTCATTAGTGAAATCATGGACACCATAACGCAACTAGGATCTACCTAGGGCATCCATGTTCTGGTAAGATCTACCACCAAATCGCGACACTTCTAAAGAAACAATGATGGTTCTGTGTCTCAAATTTATGGGATCGATCCTATGGCAAAGGGATAAAGACAACAAGATACAAAAGTTGGGGTGGAAACCTAACCTATATGCTCAAGTTGATCATCTAAGGTTTTTCCCACGGACCGTCAAAAGTGACCCAAAACTCCAAAAAAATGTCCTGATACCCGATCATAACCTTCCAACGCAACTCCTAAATCGCTCTAAATGGTTTTCAATTTAAAGAAAATGATAAGGGGGGCCAAAAGAATGACAAAAAGGGGCCAAAAAGTCTATAAATAGAAGATGGCAGCTCATTATCACCATTGTTGATTTGGAAATTGACTTTGGAGCAAAAAAAACCCTTTGATAAAAGTGGTGATTCTGGGAGCTACAGTGGATGAAATGACCATCCATATGGACCAAGTAAGTATAAACTCTCTCCTCTTGCAACTTAAATCTTTATTTATTCTTTTAGTTTCAAGTTTTTGGGGGACATCGACCTTCAAAAGGTCGGCCCTAGGTCCACGCGAGCTTTCCTATGATAGGCCGCGTGTACACTCGAGCAGAGGAAAAACTACACACGTGTACATGCAACTGTCATCATTACAACCCGTGTGGACCCTTGATTTAATGGAAACAAATTTAAAAAGAAAGGGTTAACCCTCCTGAACATGGTTTTTTACAGGATGTATGTTCACTGGAGGGAAAGAGAGCATGAGGAGACTAGTGAGTTGGTCAGGGAAAACCCCAATGTCGTTGCTTCCTTAATGCAATGTGGGCTGCTCAAGTTCTTCCTATGCCCTTTTATGTGGGCACAACCTAGGCTACTGAATGCCTTGGTTGATTATTGGCATCCCAACGCAGATGCCTTTATGTTAGAGGGCCAGTCACTGGTGCCTACTACAGAGGACATATATTTTTTGACTAGCTTCTCCAGGAGAGGGGAACCAGTCAATTTCTAGACATTTCCTTTGAGGCCTCATAACATATTGGAATTGATAGGAATTTATTGTGAGGCTGGTATAGACCGATCGAGATCACAGGTGCCCATAAGAAAGATCATGGATTTATCACTGCAGTCGATTGTGTTTCTTATTGGATGGATAAGTGGTTCTGCGGCTCTACATCAAGCATCCCGTGCACAGATGAACTGTGCAGTCCAGTGCTTATATGCACAGATATTTGATTGGAGCACTACACTGCTAGATTGTATGAAGAGGCAGTTGATAGATTGTCGATCACAAACGCAGAGGAACTTCAGGTTGGAGACGATTCTATGCTCTTTCTTCTTTGAAAGAGTTCCTAGTTTCATTCCTCGAGTGGTGGTATGAGGACATTAGGCCTCTCTTCCTGTGGTTTGCAGATGGGCAGTGTTACTTCCACGACAGGGTGGTGGAAGGACCAATGATTACTTTGATGACAATTTATTTGCTTGGTTGTCACAACAAATCCCAGTCATAGAGGATTACCCTTATGCTAGGATCGATTTCTCGAGAGATCTTGAGATACTGGTACCTCCTGGCGAGGAGCGAGAAGAGATGGGTAAGTTTGCATCATTTTTTTTTGTTTTTTGTGAAACATATGTAATTTTTATGTTGTTTTTTTTTATATATCATTTTTTTATACCAGAGTATTTGATAGATATGTGTCTATTATGTGCAGATGTGGGACCAGTGCGACCTGCAGATTATGCGAGGAACAAGCATCGTCCTCAGCCAGGGGTCGCACCTGCCACCATAGGGGGACCAACAGTAGCAGGAGAGCTTCCATCCGGGGAGGTTGAGAGGATTTTGAGACGAGTCAAGAAAAAATTTACCTCACTCACCCGCACAGTCCCTGTGGCAGAGATTGAGGATCTGCCACCATCTATGTAGCCTCATGTAGTGGGGACACCACGGACGTGGGTCCGACTGTTTTGGCATTTGGAAAACATTGTTGATCATTACAATAGGGCCCAGAGGCCCTGACCTTAGTTATTCTAGACTTTTCACATGTTGAGAGCACTATTTGTATATATGTTTTGAGGGCATAAGCCCCATGACTCGTTACTAGTCATACTTTTGAGGCGCTTGCATCCACCTATGTATGCTGATGATTATGGTAGTATATATGGATTTTTATGTATTTTTGTGTCTTATGGATCATATTTTCCTTTAAAAATGTATTTACATGTTTATGTGTATGTATTTTTATATGTGTGCGAGATTCCAGTCTAAAATTTGATTCGCTAGAGTATCTGTAATTTGGTTTAATATCCTAGGAACATGAAAATATGTAATATAATCAAAGCTTCATTCTAAGAGACGTACCCTAAGGAATCATTGGTGTAAAGTCGGATCATGAACATAGTAGACTCTATTTAATTGAGACACAACCAGCTGGGCGGCTAAATAGACCCGGAGATGAGAGATACCAAATGACAGGGAATCACGAAGCAACTCAATAACTGCACTGTACTCAGCGACATTGTTTGTGGTGTCACATAAGCATATACCTCCGGAAGATAATAATTGGCCTTGAGGTGTAAAAATTACCCAAGCTGTGGAGGAAATCCTCTGAGTGTTTCATCTAGCACCATCTGTGTACCCAATGAACACCTCTGATTATCTTGACATCTGCCAGAGTGACAAAATATAACATCAAAAATGACATGTCCATAATACTAAAAGAAACTAGAAATTAATAGTACAAAGACTATACATATGTTATGAAAAGTTACCGAAGGTGACCTACCTATGAGTAATACTTCTTGAGGTAGAGCCCATTTCTAGGCTTTGCCAAAGAATTTCCCTCAAATTCGACCAGATGATAAGCACCCTTTTTTAGAACCTCTTTTATGATGAAAGGTCCAAACCACATGGGTTTGAATTTTCCTTCTCCCAGGGGGTCCTTATCTTGGTCATAGACCAGGACAAGATCACCTTTAGAGAAAATCTAAGGACGAACGGACCGATCATAATGAAACTTGACTTTATGTTTGTGAGCCTCATTGGCCAGGGCCACATCATGATGCTTCTCATTCAGCTGCTCAAGGTATAACAACCGTTCTTCAAGTGGATAAGTGTCTGGCAATAACTGTACTACCAACTTTAGGGACGGGATCTGACATTCAATAGGCAACACTGCTTCCAGCCTGTAAATGAGTTGAAAAGGTGAGAAACCGGTTGCAGTCTTAAAAAATGTTTGGTAAGCCCATAATTTCGAGTATAACATCAAATGCCAATTTGACTTGGCTGAGTTGATCGTTTGTTGTAGGATGGTCTTAAGAGATTTATTTACAGCTTCCACTTGACCATTTTCTTGGGGGTAGTAGGGTGACAAATGTTCTTGCTACAACCCAAGATTTGATGTTAACTCAGTCATCTAATGGTTCTGAAAGTGACTGCCATGGTCACTGACAATCTCTCTCGGGACGATGAACCTTGCTATTATCTGGTTGAATAAAAAAGAGTCACAGTCTCTCCATCATCTTTAAACATTGGCATAACTTCGACCCACTTCGTGAAGTAGTCTACGGCTACAATGATATAATAGTGCCCCCTTGATGAAGGAGTGTTGCAGGTAGTGTAATCAATCCCCCACTTGGTGAAGGGACCAACTGTGATGATAGGAAACATGGGAGCGGGATGTGCCCTCATATTCTGAGAGAAGATCTGACACGGGTGGAACTTCTTGACAGATTCGATACAATCTTTGATTAGTGTCAGCCAGAAGTAACTTGCTCGTAAAATATTTTGGGTTGTTGCCAACCCAGAAAAATGACCGCCACATGTTCTGGTAAGGAAATTGTTAAGCATGATAACTTCTTCTTCGTTAGTGAGACGTCAACAGAGGATGCAATCTACACCTCTTCGATACAACGTATCGTTGAGTATGAGATAATCTTTTCCTGATGGCGTATACAACGACACCCATCATGAGAAGAAGAGGTGGGGCACTTCAAATTCTGGAGATAGATAAGTATATCTCCATACTAGGGATCCAAAGATGTGATAAAAAACATATCTCCTCTGATAGGCGACTCTTCAGGCACAACATCACCTGACTCAACGAGAATTTCCGAAATAAGTTCTTTGAAGACCAGTGACTTTTTGGATTTCGCTGAAACGAAATCTAAGTCAAATTATTAGAGGATGACTATCCATCTACTGATATTTCCTCCTATTACCCATCGTGTCAACATGTATTGAAACAGATTCACAACGGCAATGACGGTGGTCTTGCGAAACAGAACATAATGATGGAACCGTTGAACAACATGGACTGCTTCCAACGCAAGTTTTTCGATATGAGAATAATTGAGTTCCGATCTGACTAGGCCTCATCTCAGGTAATAGATCACATATTCTGAGAACAAATCATCTTCCTGAACTAAGACCATGCCGATGGTTGACTCTACTGCACCTAGGTATAATAATAAATCTTTGTTATAGTTAGGTGGTCGAAGCAGAGGGGCAGTTGTGAGGGCATGTTTCAAAACTTCAAAAGAGCATTGAACGGAATCGTCCCAATAAAAGGGAACATCTTTCTTCAGTAAGTTCATAAAGCCCTTTGTGATCTCAGCCTAGTTAGCGATAAAATGCCTTAAAAAAAATTCCTTGCCCCGTAGACTCTGAAGTTGAAGGATTGTGCACGTGGGAGGCAACTGAATTATTGCCTCAACCTTGAGAGGATCGACCATGATCCCTATTGTTGACACTATGAAACCTAAAAAATGCCCTGATGTTATGCAAAAGTTTCACTTGTTTGGATTCAAGCGAATCTGGAAGTAGCGACACCGCTCAAAGATAAGTCGAAGATGTGTGGGATGATCCATTCTCTTGCGAGATCGAGATGCTAAATCATCTAAATAGGCCTCGACTATATTCTTGAGATCATGGAAAGAAAAAGACATGGCCCGTTGAAAGGTCGCTCCAGCATTTTTGAGACCAAAGGGCATCTTACGATATGCGAATGTACCCCATGGACAAATGAATGTCGTTTTGTGCTGGTCTTTGGGTTTGATTTGTATTTGATTATATCCTAAAAACCTGTCCATGAAAGAGAAGGCCTCAAAACCTGCACATTCATCAATTATCTAGTCAATGAATGGTGTGGGAAAATTATCTTTTGGACAGGCCTTGTTCAAATCACGAAAGTTTGTACATACACGAATCGTGCCCTATTTCTTATTGACCAGCATAGGATTTGACACCCATTGGGTCAAATGGATAGGATAGATAAAACGACATTTTAGCAGTTTCTCCACTTCAACCTTAATGGTTGCTTCTTTCTTGGGATTAACTGGACAAAGCTTCTACCGAACAAGCTTGGAAACTAGATAAATTGTGATTTCATGATCGACTATTTTTGGATTAATGCTTGGCATTTCCTCATAAGACCAGGAAAAAATGTCGTAGATTTATTTAAATAGATTTGTGTAGATTTGAATCTCTCTGAGGGAACAGTCAGCTCCGACGAAAACATTCTCCACGATGCTAGGGGTTTTGGAGATATTGATCAGTATGGTTTTAGCGATAGTTTCCATATTACCCTCGGCATAAACCTCATGTGTAGCTAAGGGATTAATAGGACAAGACCTATCTCCAGTCATATTTAAGGTGAATTATCCAGCTTCGATTCTTCTTAACTATGGGAGGAAGTATGATCTGTGATGGAGATCGTCCCAGGGTTTGTCTGGAATAGTCATTGCTTCAATTAATTCTTCATCAGAGGGCAAGACTAAGTCTAATGAATCGATGTCTGTGAGAGAACCTTGAGCCTAAATAGGCTCTAGAGTCAGATCTAACTCTTATACAGGAGTTGGATCTGTGTTGGCTGAAGCTTGCTGGACTAAAGAGTATGCTACTTCAGCTGCAGACAAGGGCATGGACATGCTCGGGTGCCCTGTCCCTTCCATCGTGGTTGATGGGGAAGGAAGTATCCATGTATCATTGAAGTAAGTCGTGCGAAATGACGAAACTTGGAAAATCTCAACCTTATGGTGGTCGGATATGAACTTGACATCGTATTGAGGGGGCGGGTAATCGAAGATACCCATCAAAGATGGACACAAACCAACCCCTACATTGACTATGCCTAGTTGGGGATTAAAAATCATCGGGACTGTGGATACCCCCAATGAAGGGTTAGGTCTGGAGAAATATAATTGATCAATGGTCACAATCCGATCCTCGTGTGGAAACAACAAGACCCATAAAACTGTAGCAACCACTACTTGCATGGCGTAAGTCCAACTCCTTTCTAACAAGAGATTATAGTTGAGGGATGCGTTGACTACTTATACCTCTATGCACATGGTCTTCCCTCCTAACTGCATGGGGAAAGAGGGAATGATACCATGTGGTCGGAACGAATGACCGTCAAAAGAAGTGAGAAGAGTAGGTGACGAAGACAAAATGGACTGGCCAATGACCTTCCAACATGCCAACTACATAACGCATGTTGAGGCACCCTCATCAACCACCCTGCGGAAAATATTCTGAGTAAAAATTTTCGTGGGGTGAGCCACTACTATCTGAAATTCTACGTGGTAAGGAAAACGAGGTTTTAATTCAGTTGTATCCAACATGATTGTACCCATATTACAAGTCTTGGTAGATCCTAAAGCGGCTAACAAAGCTTTCCGCTGGGAAGGGATGCTCTGGAGGACCTCCAAAGTGGACATCGCACAAGGGGTTTGAGACAAATCCTCCACCACAAAATAGTTTTGGGCAGATCTTGTGTTTGGGTTGTGAGAAGATTTTTTGAACGTGCCTTTTGGGATGCATGTCATTGTTTTTCCCAAAGTATTCTTGATCTGGAGAGGAAGAGATGGGAGTTCATCTTCTTTTCCCTTCTCAGAAGTGCTTGGTTTACTGTAGTCATGCACTCTATTCAATATAAAAGAATCACCCTTCATCATATACACATTCGCGGAGGTGGGATTGTTCGAAGACGGAAAGGGTCCTTGACTACCTCCTTCCATGCTTGTAGAGGCTTGGGTTAGGTTTTTCCCATGTTGAAATGGATTGGTTAACACAGCAGGCTATTGTTGTGTCAAAAAAGTTTGGGCCTCTACAAGCTAAGGACATTGGTGGGTCAGGTGGTCTTCCATGCACAGGTTGCATGGATACCTCACCTTCCATTTCTCGGTGTTTCCCCCGCCATCATTATTAGTGGGTTTCGTATCCCCCTTACCCTTCTTTCATTGTTTTTTATTTCCTTCAGGCTATTGGGTATCCTTTGGATTTGTTGATTGCACTGTGTGTACATCTAACATTTGGGTAGGGGGAGAAGCCAAAACAGTAGTTTGTATGGTCGTTGTGTGTTGTATAGACAATTTTTGCAATTGCTTTGTCAGTTTCTCAGCGGGCTTTATTTGTGCTGAACCAACAATACCATCGACATGTGGTCAAGTTCTCTATATGTTTTTATCAATTATTGAGCGTGGTGCATCGGGCAAGATCTCATATAATAAACTGGACTGAGAGTAGATTAGCTCAAGTTGTTGATATCTCATGATGGCGTCTTCTTCGAAAAATACTCTCGACGTCACGATGTCTTTGGATAACTGTGGGACCAAAGACTTAAGGAACCACTCGAGAAGGAATGATGGTGGGACTGGCACCTTAATTAAACTCTTTCGACGTCTCCATTCTCGGATGTGATCAGAGATATGGTCCCCTTTTGTCTGTGAAAAATTGGCCAACAATTCTGTGCCAGCATCATATCTCATAGTTAGTTGTATATGGTTTAGGAAAGCCATTGCCAATTCACCAAAGGAAGAGTATCTTGAGAGGTCGAGCTCAATGTACCATTTTGCGACACTCCCTATGAGAGTACGTTGAAACAATCAAAACTGTACGGAGTCATCTTTCAACATGTTAGACGAGCACCAAAGATGGAAGGTGGTCACATGATCTCATGGATCTTCGTTAGGCTTGGCCTTGAACTTTGGTATTTCCGAAGGAAACTTCATTTGCATATGGGGCCAACGCATATCGTGAAAGATAGGGTCATTCAACAACCTTGTCAAGTCTTGCAAATGAAAGGTTTCTAGGAAAGGTAGTTTGGGTTGTTGGTGATAACCATGGAAAAAAGGACCTGGAGTTTGACTGGCACCAGGTTTCCAGGAAAAGTTCGGCTACTGGCCTGGGTTCTAGTAAAAACCATGGCCACGACCAGTGTATGGATTCTACGTGTAAGGAGACATCATCGGTTGATTCCAAAAATAGGACATAGATGGTTGGGCATGCATTACATTCAGAGGACTTTGGGAAGGGTTAACCCATGTTGATCACATGGGGATAGGCATAGTACCTTGTCTGGGGTTCCATTGGTTGTGAAAAGAATTTCCCCATATCGACATTCCTCATGAGGGAATTGATCCCTGCTAAGAATTCCAAGGCCTCGATGTGGAAGAATTTCCTAGGTTTGCCCCTTGTGTAGGAATAGTACTTTGCATAGGAATAGGTTGTCCATAACCAGGATTGCCCCTAGTCGATAAAGAAGTTGACGAGAAAGTGTTGTTACCAAATGCATCGAACAAAGAAAATGGTGTCGAACCTATCGGTATATTATGAGAAGGTGGTCCTTGACTCCCTGCTCCAAATAAACTATGGTGTGAGGGTGGCCCGGTGGATGGCTGATGGGTGCCACCAAGCAAAGGGGACAAAGGAGGTATATGAATTCCCCCGTAAGGAAAAGCGTTAAAAGGAGCTAAAGTTCCCCCCATGTGTCCTTGCAGAGGATCATTAGAGCTCCCTGCACCTAGACCTAAAGTTTGTGAAGTGGAGTAGGAAAGTATAGGACTTGTACCTGAGCTAGGCATCCCGTATGAGAACGGAGAGCCTGTCGCACTCAGTGTAAAAGGGGTTGTGGCTGCTACCATAGACTGGATTGCACCACCGTTCGAGGTAGAGGTGGTCGAAACCATGGAGGCTCAGACTGGTGACGGTGGGTTAGGAGGTGGAAAACCCCATGTGGTGACAACCGTAGAGGGAATTGAAGAATTCCCAGAAGAAGTGACAGCATTTATTTCCATTGTTGTGCGTGACATTGTCTGGCACTCGTAAGGGTGAATCAGTATGATGATGGGTGCCGACAGATCAATGGTTGGAGTTTTGGATGGACCAAGAGCTTTTGCTCCAAAGTCTAAAACAATCATTTCCTCTGAATGTTGGTCGGGTACAATTTCTTATGACCCAGTCGCTTCAAAAGACCCTTGTTGGTCTAGATTTCGCCTTAGTGGTGGCGGAGGTGGCTCCAGTGTAACCAGTGATAGGCCCTGAAGCCTTCGTGACTGGTGGAGCCTGTGATCCTCCACTGTGTGAGAAGACCAAAGACACACTAGGTATTTCTATTCATTCAAAAAACAACAGACACTAAAAAGGTCCCTCCAAGATAAAACAAGCAAAGACTAAACTAGTTGGAAGAACAGTTACAACAACCAACACTAGAGAAACTTACCAGTGAAAGTGAAAATTGAACATGGAAGAACCCTCTGGGTATACTCTGAAAATCATGGTCCGATGTCTATCCTAGGTACCGTGGTATACCCCCGCAGTCACCTATGTATGTCTCTAAAAATATAGGAAACTAAGTTGCCAGCTCGCGAACAGTCACCAAGCGGGTACAGTCGAAAGTCAGGTAGACCACAATGAGCAGGGTATCGAGCCTGAAACCTGTCAAGGGTATCGACGACGAGTGGTCTGGAATACAACTGAGGATCTCGAACGGATTCAAGACCCACGAAGCTCCGTGGCAAATGCAATCGATGGAATCCCAAGACAATCCCTTTATATGTGTTCTCCACTAGGATTGGTCTAGCTTTGGAGGGGTTATCTCTGCTACCTTTCCACATGCGACCTCATGTTTATCCCCTGTGTTAGAGGGGGGTCCTGGATAAATTTCACGATATTGGACTTTGACACTCCCTAACTCAGACTCCAATGTTTGATTTAATGGCCTTGAAGATTTTCCTCTCCAACCTAATTCAAGGTCCTAACCCTAAACTAGTTGGTTGACCCTAGAAACATAAAAAGTCTAATGAATTTTAGATTTAGCGTTAATTTTTATGGCTTGTATTAAGTCAAAGGTTATGAAAGTGAAACTAGTGATGTTTGAAAGACGAAAGAAAAATAAACAGAAAG
This sequence comes from Picea sitchensis, assembly GCA_010110895.2. Classification (NCBI taxonomy): domain Eukaryota; kingdom Viridiplantae; phylum Streptophyta; class Pinopsida; order Pinales; family Pinaceae; genus Picea; species Picea sitchensis. The sequence goes on along the minus strand of SNQJ01S0000498.1, from coordinate 435,681 downwards.
ATGGAAACAAAATAACTTCACTTGACTCAAATCTTAAACAAATTTTCAAACTAAAATTTTTCTAAGATCTACGAACAACAAACTCAAAGCAGGATTTCACTCGACTACAAGCTACTTATGATCTAAGTAAACCATCAAGAACTTATGAAATCAAAGACTTTTCCCTGGTTACTAATGCAAAAACAACACTATTTAACCAAACAAAGAAATAAAAGATTTTTTTTTTTTATTTGAATGCTCACAAAGCAAAAAGGAAAAATATCAACAAGTAAAAACCAAGAAAACCTCTTGCCTAAGTGCAGATCGCAAAGAGTCACTTTAAAAATCACACACAAGCAAATTAAAATTGGACTCTCACACTTGTCTAAAAACCCTAAAAGAGAAAATTTTGAGGAAAACTTCTTAATGAAAAAGAAATCTATTGCTGTGATAAAACCTAAGTTACTGACCGCTAAGAGACCCAAAAACCTGAGAGGTATAACTCTTGTCAAAGGAAAGGATGACTACCTCACCTTCAACAAAAATTTTCTCCATAAGGAGACTATTGACAGTTCAACGGAAAGCGTGTGCATGCGAGCTGTGTAAAATCAGAGCGTGTGTACACACGTGCTGGCCTTATACATGCCGCGTGTATCTCTGAAACTCTTAGACAAATGAAAGGCCAAGCAATCTAGCCCAGGAAGAGACTATTGAAACTGAGAACCAAGATCTCTTGAAGACTTAGACACTTACTTTAACAGAAAAAAGAAAAAAACTCAAGGAAAACTTCATTGAACAAACCAATATGAGGTGAAACCTAAGCTATAGACTGCAAACAACAAAGACTAGAAAGAGTTTCAGAAAACCCCTGAGAAGGACTATTTCTGATAGGGGAGAGGATGACTACCTCTCTAAAAAACATTTTCTAGAATCATACACACGACTGACACTTCCTCAGCTAGCATGTACACACGGGCTATGAGAAGGTAGGGCGCGGGTACATGCATATAGACCTTATACAACCCATGTGTACCTCTATGGGTATTGTAAGAGAAAAAGAAATGCAATCAAGCAAATAAATAGAGATAATTGGTATGGAAGACCAGAATCTCTGTTAGCTCAGACTTTTGCAGAAACTTTAAAAACAAGGAATGAAACCAATTTTTAAAAATACCCAAGAAAAATATTCCCAGAAACCCTAGAGATCCCCAGTATGGTCGCTAATTCTATTGTGGGTGGTAAATCCCTCCTATGGACTAGCACTAAGGGTTTTATCATGCATGCAGAAATGACCTAAAGATTCTTACTTTTTACCATCATCCCATACCTAAACCCCCATTACTCATATGTAAATACAAGGCTCAAGAGATTAAGTTGACGTACCTTATTCTTAGTGTTTGATGTCGATCCCTTTTCGCGCTTGTTCATTCTTTGACTGCAACTCTCCTCCGAAGGCTGACCTGCATTCACTAAAGACAAACAAAGAACTCCACATGCATTTGATATATGAACTAATGGGTTAGATATTTATCAATCATACAATCAATATTCCAATAATGACAATCTCATATGGAAGGACGAGAAAAGCAATTATTTTATTAACTTCATAATGATACCTTACAATGATAAATTCGACTACTTCTCCTCGATCCTAGTCGTGGGCTCTTCTTCCACTGTCTTCCAACTGGTTTCCCCTATACTTCTCTTTGCATAAGGATGGCTAAAGGTTGGGACCAAAGGGAATGCTCAATCGGGTATAGTTTCTTTAGTATGATTCTCCTTCTTTCAAATGGGACCCCTAACCCTTATTTTATAGGCTAGAACAAGCTAGGTATTTGGTCGAGTGACCTAACATGCATGGCTGAAAGGTTTAGTTAACTTATCGAAAGTTGTGTGTTCCGTCAACAACTTTCCTTTTTCTGTTCTTTTGTAGGTACACGCGGGTTTTCTTGGGTCAGTTAGCATGTACACGCATGCAGTAATGGAGCAGGGCGCGTGGGTCTTTATAAAAGGGGTTTTTGTTCAGCAGTGTTTTGGCAAAGAAGGAATCTGAGATGGCCCGATGCCAGGTAAGCATGTATGGTGCAAATTAGGGTTATAACAATATTATGCCTGGAGAATATTCTCTTTCAGTTTACACTTCAATTTGACTAGTTGAGTTGAGTTTAGATGTTGCATTGGTTTTTTCACCATGCAACATTGGGATCATCACCATGCTAATTTGACCTTACCTTGGTATTATCACCAGACTGGCGCATTATCCTTGATTCCTTGATTTAAATTCTCACTACTTTTTGTTTAGTCAGTTAACTGAAGATTAGTTGACTAGTTAACTCAACTAGGTTGCAGTGCGCTCCCATAACTACCTGAGAGACTAGACTAGGTGGGAGTTCACTCCTGTAACTACTTGTGTGTGTCCAGATCAATATAGACCACCACTATGGCGCACTAGTATATCATGTGTAAATTATTCATTATTCACAACGGTTAATGAGAATTGTTTCATTTTTTCTCTCCTTTTTTTTCTTTCTTCTATTCTCTCTACAAATGTGTGTATCATTGTTTAGCTAGATCTATTATGTGCAGGTTCAACACATTTACACTCAAAACTATGAAAAAATAATTGACCAAGTGTAGAAGTGGTGGATTGAAATAGTTCGAATACGGTTCGATTTTGGTATCCTTCTTCCTAGAAAGGGTCCCAGTTTTGCGCTTACAGGTAGAGTGGGGTATACTTGCCCCACATGATCCGATAATGAAGAGGTGGGTCGACCTTATGGAACAACATGCAGTTGGTCCCATCGTTAGTTATAATGATGTCTTCTTCAACTGGTTGAGAACTCAAATGCTCATGGTCAATGACTATGCATATGTCAGGCTAGACTTCTGATGAGATCCAGACTTATCTCTTCCCTAGGGTTCCCAATGGAGGAACATAGGTTAGAAGGAAATTTTGTTTATATGATGTTTTTGTGATTTTTAATGATATAACATGTTTTTTATGTTTTTAATCCAATGAATAATCAAATAGTCTTTGATGATGCAGATGTGGGACCTTATCGTCCTCTCAATTCATCCCCTATCTAGAGGTGAAGGGAGAGAGGTGACATAGCAGGGATAACTGCTGCCAAATTCGAGACTCCAGAACAAAATTTGGAGGTATTCACGATGAACATCCCATATGCCTCTATCGATGATACCCCGAGGCATTACCAACACCACACAGTGGGCGTGTCTGCCTCCATCGGTCGACTTCTCCGTAGAGTAGCATGGGCAGTTGCATGTTATAAAGAGAAACATCCTTGATGCTCTATTGTATATGAATTCATGTGCTTCACATTTTTGATATTTTGGCCTTCGGACAAAAAGACTTTTTTGTAAAATCTTATCATTATATATATATATATATGAGGCTTCTACCGGCTTACTTGTTGTATATACAAAGTGTGATTGGATTTTATAAATGTCTCAAATGTCTGTCTAACACATAATTAGACAAAGCATCTGTTAATGTATTTAGACATCAAGGAATGTGTTGATATTCAATATAATCAAAATGGCGTTCCAAGAGGCGAATTTGTAAATATACCCTTAACAACGTAGGACTTTGAATGGAGTAAATGTTCGACAACATAGGTATTCCAACAGAGGATGAACACCTTCAGTAACCACTCACATAACTAGATCAAAGATCAACACATCGATGTTTTCACGTGGTAAAAACCCTACGGGAAAACATCCTTGGCCCTAGCCAACGCGGCCACTTGGAGCAGTTTATTAATGCAACGAAAAATATTACAGAGAGATTTTACAAGAGAGTTTCTCACAATCGATCATCAGCAAATGACCCTCCATTCTCTTTAAATAGAGATCATGGACCAATCGGGTGTTAAGCCATAGATCAATGGTTGTTAAGATCGAGGAGAGTATGAACCATCAGATCACTCTATGTCGGGAACATATCATGATCGTCAAATTTCCTAACTACAAATGCATACTAATGCATACTAAAGAAACACACATTTACCTAACAACATATTAGACCAAGTAGATCTTAACTAACTCCTAAGTGTCTAAATATCCTAACATCCCCCCTNACAAGATATGATCCCTTTAAATCCTCACACATATCTCTCATATATCTTAGATAAGATATTCTAACCAAATCTCCATGATCTTCTCCTTGAAGAGAGGCTTGAATAATTATCTCCTTTGGAATGATGGAAGAGATATTCGAGAAACCTCTTTGAATTAATCATCCACATATTCCTACACATTACAAAGCTCACACATAATTGAGATATATATGAAAACATGTATATTTTCTAATATTTAATCATAAATTCACTTTTAATACTAAAATGAATAAAGTGGAAAATAATAATGTGAAACCCAAATGTATTTATGAAAATGGTATGATGAAGGTTTAATGGGGCGATGAAATGTAAGGAATAGTGAAGGGAAAGGTGGATGAAAATACGACATTTCTGAGTCCCAACACCTGGTTATAGTCAACCGGAAGAGGAGGGAACAACTCTCCTGGACGCTCTAAGTCTCTCTTTGCACTCTAATTCACACCCGACTCATACTACTCAACTTCCTACTTACCGAGGCAAAGAAGTTATTTCTGAGACAACTGGAGCTGGCACTTCAAACTCTAATCAAGTGGATACAAAGTCCTTTGCCTGGTCATGAGGAATAGCTACTGAAATTTCCCCTCTACAAACCCGAAGTTCCAGGAAGAAAAAGGAGGCTCAAAGCACACAGCAAATGGACTCAGTTTTGCCCACTCTGGATGGAAAGGCCCTTAGAGCAATGAAGGCCTTGGCATGATCAAAGTAATGATCGTTCTCTCTCTGAACATTAGAGGGATCGGAGGCACCCTCAAGACTGCCTCTTTCCAAAGATTGCTGGCGCGATCAAAGCCCGATCTCATCTTCTTACAAGAGACCCTCACATCTGACAACAAAGCCAGAGATTTCATTTATCAGTTCCGTCCTTCCTGGTTCTCAGCGGCAGTGATCTCCTTAGGTACTTCTGGAGGATTGCTGGTGGCTTGGGACCCTAGCCTCTTTGCACTGAAACCCTCCTTGTCGTGTGGGGGTTTATTATTACAGGGCTACTGTTTAGCCACAAATTTAGAGTTGGCACTACTCAACTTATACGGTCCTTGTTCGGATAAAGTGCTCTTCTGGTCCCAGCTAGCTAATAGTGGCATTCTCTCATTAAAAAATCTCATCTTAGGCGGTGAATTGAACCTCTTTTTTTAGGCCGAGGAATCATGGGGAGGTGCTCCCTGGCCTGAACCTTCTGGAGCCCGCTTCAAAGAGATATTTGACAAAAAATTTCTTTTGGACATTCGACCTTCAGTACTCTCCCCTACATGGAGAAACAGGAGGATGGGTCTGAACGCACTTGCTAGGAGGCTGGACCATTTTTTTGTGGCTGCTGAGTTACTATCCTCTACTGGACAGACCTCCTCGTGGGTGGAGTCTCCATTCTTCTCCGACCACGCACCGATTATTCTTCAGCTGAGGCTCTCCGAGTCTCCCAATCCTGCACCGTTCAAATTCAATCATTCATGTCTCTCAATGGCTGATTATATTGAGCTTGTTAAAGCGACTTGGATGGACCAACTATTCAACGCCGATGTCAACCCACAGACTCGCCTGGTGTGGAAATTAAAGGTCCTTAAATCTAAGACCAAGCACTGGTTCCATATGAAAAATTTAGCTGACCAGGACAGTTTGCTCTCGCTGGAGGCGGAAATCTCTAATCTCACCTACAGGTCTACTAATTTACCCTGTTCGGTGGATGATACTGATAGGTTAAAACGACTTGAAGCCAACATGGCCAATATATTAAGTGCCGAAGAATTTTGCATGGAGGCTCCGAAGCCGGGAAACTTGGCTTAGATGTGGAGATTCAAACTCCAAATATTTTCACAAGGTCGCCAGCCACAATAGACAGAAAAAGATGATCTGGACTATCAACAACGGTGGAATAGAGATTCGCGGGCAGGAGGCAATAAAAAAAGAGGCCGTCTCATATTTTACTAATCAGTACAGAGCTACAGGTACGCACAACCTCCAGGATAAAGGGTCTACCGCTTGTTTATTCCCTCGATTCGTTTCTGGAGATGAAGTTGAATCTCTTTATAAGCCTGTCACTCTTGAGGAGATTAAAGATATTCTATTACATTTTAAAGCTGAGTGAAGCCCAGGGCCAGATGGCTGGACTTCAGAATTTTTTTGTTTCTTCTTTGAGCTTGTAGGAGAAGAGCTTCTACAAATGGTGGAGGACACCAGAATTAAAGGAAAGATTGCTGGAGGCATAAATTCAACATTTCTGGTCTTAATCCCAAAAGATAGCAGCCCAGTCTCGTTCAATGACTTCCGTCCGATATCACTTTGCAACCTCATTTACAAGATTATTTCCAAGGTAATCTCCAACAGAATTAAACCTTTTCTCGGAAGGAGTCTCTCCGCAGAACAACTGGGATTCTTGAAGGGCAGAAGAATCCATGATGCGATTGGAGCAGCGCATGAGTGCTTACACAGTATAAAACATAAAAACCTAAAGGCTCTAGTCATGAAACTAGACCTTAAAAAATCCTTCGACTGCATTGATTGGGATTTTTTGAGGCTAGTTCTACACGCGGTGGGTTTTGGAGATAAATTCACTACTTGGATCCTTTCATGTGTTACAACTGCTAATATAGCTGTGTTAATTAATGGGGATCCTTCCTCATTTTTTAAAAGCGAGAGAGGACTTCGACAGGGATGTCCACTCTCCCCCTATCTATTCATCTTGATAATGGAAGGACTCATCATTCTTCTCTCCCAAAGCTTCTCCAAGCAAAAAATTTCAGGCATTAAGGTTTCAAATCTTGTCAAGATTGTTCATCTAATGTTTGTAGATGATGTTCTCCTTTTGTCAAATGATGATCCAGTGGAATGGCTCTTTATCCTAGAGGTACTCCAGCGCTTCTTCTTGGCTTCTGGATTATCCATCAATGTCTCTAAGTCATCCATTCACTACTGGGGTCTATCTGAGACTGAGCTCCATCTTCTCCAAGCCACTATCCCTCTCACCTTTAAAAATTTGAATGAGGGATTCACCTATTTGGGATTCCACTTGAAGCTGGGAGTCACATCCCCTGAAGACTGGCGTTGGTTGGTGACCACCTTTGAAAGGAAAATCGGCTTCTGGTGTAACAAGTGGCTATCATTGGGTGGACGGCTGGTCCTGGTCCAATCTGTTCTCCAGAGTCTGGCAATTTACTAGATGTTGTTGGAGAAGGTTCCTTCAAAGATAATCACTTTGCTGCGGAGACTAGCGTTTAATTTTCTGTGGGGTGGAAATGCCGACAAAAAACGTTTCCATCTTTGTAGCTGGCAGTCCTTATCCAAATCTAAAAGGGAAGGCGGATGGAGTTTCAAAAACCTCTTTACTTTCAATGTGGCGCTCCTGGCCAGTTTCTTCTGGAGAGCTGTCTCCACTGGCAGTATTTGGAATAAAATTATTATTGATAAGTACCTTGATTCTAAGTCGCTCCTCCATTGGCTCCGCAAACCATCTTTCCAGATGAAAAGGGCCTCCCCATTCTGGAAAGGTCTGGTGGCCTCATCTTCAGTTATACTCCATTGGCTATGCTGGAAGCCTGGGGATGGCTCGGAGATATTAATTGGCAGGGATTCAATTCTGGGATTGGGGGACCGCTCCTTTCTTTCCCCATCGATGAGGCTCCATCTCCAGGCAATCAATATAACTACTCTGGCTCAAATTAGAACGACAGGTGACATGTCTCTGCCAGACAATTAGAGGACTGTTAGCGAACTCTTGTTGAGCGATCCCATTGCTTCGGAGTGGACTAGTTATACATCCGCTCTTAAAAGTGCAGGCATTACACTCAAGGCCGAGTCGGATGTTCTGTTGTGGGCCGGCGGTGATGAATCCGGTTTGATTACTGTAAAAAACCTTTATCTCGCACTTCAAAAGCAGCATCCCTCTGATCCAGCAGTGCCGTGGATACTCAAGCTTTGGAAGCTTCATCTACCACTCAAACTCAAACTTTTTTCATGGCTGATTGGTAAAGACAAGCTTCTCACCTGGGAAGTTTTACAAAGGCGTGGCTGGGTGGGGCCGAGTTTCTGTCCTCTCTACAAATCCGCGCCCGAGAACCTGAGTCATCTCTTAATGTTTTGTCCATTTTCAACAGATGTATGGAACCGAGTCACCAAGCATTTTGATCTACGGCTTTCTTGGAGCGGCTCCTCAATCACTGAAAGCTTCCCACTTTGGTTCTCTCTTAAATCGGCCCCACCGAGTCTGGTGATCCATTTCTCCTGGCAAATTTGGTTAGAGAGAAACCGCGCGATCTTTGAGGACGCCCAGCCTTCATGGTCAAAAGATTTCCACAAGATTCTGGCAAATTTCATTTGGCTTTCTTCCACTGTCAGAAGCTCCCCTCAACGTGCCTTGACTCTCGATTTGGCTGAGGGTCACACCATTGCGTTCTTTGATGGAGCAGCACAGTCAGATGGCTCCTGCTGCGGCGCTGGAGGCTTCTTCAAATCACACCTGTCCAGAATCACAAATTGGTTTATCAACGGTGGAGCCGGCACAAATACGAGAGCAGAACTTCTGGGTTTATGTGCCACGCTCTCCCTTGCGGCTCATTGGTCTATCGACGACCTTTACGTCCTGGGCGACTCGAAAGTTATTATAGATTGGATTTCAAACAAGTGCAAGCTCAACTCCATCCATTTGGAAGGATGGATGCAACAAACGAGAGACCTCTCACAACGCTTCTCCAATCTCAACTTTCAACATGTTTCTCGCTCACATAATAGGGCAGCTGACGCTCTATCTAAGAGGGCATTAACCGCAGTGATTGGGAGGCTCTCGATCTATCACTGTGATAGAGGAAACGAGAGCCCCATAACCACATTAAATATATTTGAATAATGTGGTCTGCTCACTTAACAGTAGCACTGAATCGGTTCCAGAATCTGATCGTTGGTAGTAGATTGGCAGTCTTCGTCTCCGGAATTGTAATCAATCATTCTCATGCATGGGAAGCTAGTATTATTATGGTTGTATTGATGGTATGGGCCCTTAGTGGCAGATCACAGTCCTTCAGTTGTAAATGAATTTATTTGCTATATAAATTCAAGATAATTTTTTTTGGGAAAAAAAAAAAAGCTACTATAATAATAATAATATTCCAGATGTATTTTTCGAATACTTTTAGGATCTTAAAATATAATTTAATACATAATTAAACAAAACAAAACGTGTATCATTTTAATTACACAACATTTTATAAAAATATATATTTTTTGACTTATCATTTTCAGCCATTAACCAAAGTGTGTGAAAAATATCAATAATTTTAATTACTTAATATTATATACAAATATTAAAAATATATATTAACTTGTTTAAACAAGTAAATTAATGTGCAAAAAGTATGAATGTGTGGTTTGAGATATCTTAAAATTAATAACATAGATTTTCAAAAACCATCAAATTTATTTGGCTTAATTATCTAGATTTATCTCAATTCAAATGATCAAAATTATAATAAAAACATTAATTATAAAAAAAATTGATATTTAATTTTAATAATTAAATATTGATGATTAGTACACAATTTTGATCATACTAATTTCTAGTCTATCATTTACAGTCTCAATATTATACTTAAAGACTTCAATTTATTCAAATGATCAAAATTATTATAAAAAACATTAATTATGAAAAAGATTGGCATTTAATTTTAATAATTAAATATTCATGATTAATACACAATTTTGATCATACTAATTTCTAATTCATCATTTACAGGTCTTAATATTATACTGGAAGGATTTCAATTTATTTATTGATTGTTATAATTATTGTGTAAAATTAGTGAAGAATTTGATTTTTTTATTTATTAATGGTTAAGAACATGTGTTTCCTCTTAAAAGGTCATAGGTTCAAATCTAGAGGGGTAGGGTATGTATACCTTCGTAGACTTTACCAGTCAAATCATTGGGGGAAGAGAGTCCCTTATCCCACAAACAAGGAAGTCTCATGCACTAATTTAATGTGTTGACTTACCTATGACCTTAAAAATAAATTTTATATATATAACTTTTAATTTATTAAAAAATTTATTTTCATTTTTATAAATGTTTAATTTACTTTTTACATCAACCTAACTAAATATATAATAGATATTTAAATTATATATTAATTTTTATTTTTATTTATTATTTATAAGTTTTTATATTACTTTTATAAGTTTTGAATTTATTTTTTTAAATTAAGTTATTGAATTTATTTTTTTTAATTAACAATTAATAACTTATTTGATTTTTTTTTTTAAATTAACAACCAATAACTTATTAGGAAGTCCGCATTGTATTTTAGCAAATCTTCAATTTTCTTATTATGAAATCCGCATTGTACTTTGGCAAATCTTCAATTTTCTTATTTTGATTGTTCATATAACTTGTAATCTAATCAAGTTTTTTATTTAATTTAAAAAAAAAAAATTAAGTGCAATATGTATTGTATATGGGAAAACTTAATCCACTAACCTCTAAGTCTACATACAACTTTTACAATTTTTTGATTTATTTAATGATTATGTGCAATTGCAATATGCATTGTATAGGGGAACACTTAATCCACTAACCTCTAAGTCTACATACAATTTTTACAAGTCTTTGATTTATTCAGTGATCATGTGCGGGTCTACTTGTGTTTCATGGTTAAAGGAACATACCAAATTTCCAATCTACTTTATATGATGTAACATCTAATGAAGACATTCAAATTATTCACTAACCATGGAGTCTCCATACCACCTTTTGAAGTATTCAATTTACTCAGTGATCATGTGCAAGCCTCACTTTGTTGTGTAGGGACACCATTTTGTGAGAAATCAAATAATAAAATTTAATTATAAATTTATTAAAAATAATATATATATATGAAAGTATTACATCAAAGATTAAAATTCTTAATATAATTATGAAAAACACTCTTCAAATAATTAAGTTTTTTTTAGATTGTTTTAAGTGAGGATTCTTTTAAGAGTTATTAGCCAAAGGAAGGTGCTAATTTTGGGCCAAAGGATGGTTTTCCAAATGTTGTGTCATACGGGGTCCCTAGGGTGCGTGGAAAAATAATATTTTAGGTTGTACATCTCTTTGATGGTGAAAGAACCTTTGGGAGAGTGACCCCATCGGAGAATTTATGGTCCCTATTTGAGTTTGATCTTATGAAGATGTGCTTCCTCATGTTAGGATGCTAGGTCAGTGTCAAGAAGAATACCCAGGTCTTTCGGGGTGGTCTTCCATTCTTTTCAAGTAGTATCTTGACTTCCCTCTTTCTAGAAATCTGAAACAAATTGTCCTAAATGGTCAAGTAGTATCTTGTCCTAAATTGTCAAGTAGTATCTTGACTTCCCTCCCAAAAGGCATGGTCCTAAATGAGAGAGAATTTTTTCTTGGTGGTGTGCTAGATTAAGGAGTCTGCTTTGCTTTCATTCCATCTGACTACTTGTACTTCCCTTGGGGAGGGAGTGTATTTATGCCTCCAAATTCGAGCACATAGACCTTTTGGATGCTTGAGCTAGCACCGCCATATTTGAACACCAAGAACCTAATTGAGGATACGAGGGTCTCTCAGGCTGAGTCCTCTTGCAAGTTTTTCTTTATAGAGTTCCCCCCAATTGACCAACGCCCATTTGCATTCCTCCTTGGTTCCCTTTCAATGAAATGTCATCTGAATACTTCTAATGGTGTTGAGAACATATTTGGGGGAGGAAAGGGATGAGAAGATATATATGGGAATGGCTTCTAGAACTATTTTGAGGAGTACTAGATGACCAACGAGATTAAGGGTCTGGAAGGTCCAGGAGATAATTTGTTTTTCCAGTGAGGTGAGGAGGCTTTCCCAATAAATATTGCAAAGTGCATTATCTATGAGAGGGACACCCAAATACTTGGATAGAAGGGAGCTCCTACAAAATCTGAAAGTTTTTGTGATGAAAGATTGGAAAACTATGGGGGTGTTGAATAAGAAAATTTGGGATTGATTGGTATTAATGGAGGTACAAAAGGCCTCTATGAAATCATTGAGAATTTCTAGGATGTGGCAAGCCTCATGTGTTGTAGGGGAGCCCATCATCATGGTATCATCCATGAACTGGAAAGAAGAAGAGAATGCATGTATTGTCAACTAAGCTTGTGAAAATCTTTGGAGAGGTCCAATTTGATTAACATAGTTGGGGTGCCAGTGGATTTCAGAGAGTGGACAAATTCATGAGCTAAGATAACATTGTCCATTATCTGGTAAAAATTTATGTACCTAGATTATTCTTGGGAACTTATATGAGGGAGAATGGATTTGTCTTAGAGATACTACCTTGGTAATGATCTTGTAAATGACATTGCAACATGCATTGGGCTTGAACTGCTTTGGGTACGTGACGCACTCTTCCTCGAGGATCAAAGTGTTCGACAACACAGGTATTCCAATACAAGACGAACACCTTCAATAACCACTCACATAACCATATCAAAGATCAACACACCGATGTCTTCACGTGGTTAAACCCCTATGGGGAAACATTCACGGCCTTAGCCAATGCGACCACTTGGATCAGTTTATTAATGCAAAGAAAAAAGATTATAGAGAGATTTTACAAGAGAGTTTCTCACAATCGATCATCGACAAATGACCCTCCATGATCTTTAAATAGAGATCATGGACCAATCGGGTGTTAATCCATGGATCAATGGCCATTAAGATCGAGGAGAGTATGAATCGTTGGATCACTCTATGTTGGGAACATACCGTGACCGTCAAATTTCCTAACTACAAATGCATACTAATTCATACTAAAGAAACACACTAGAAAACACTCTTTTACCCAATGACACAATAGACCAAGTAGATCTTACTAACTTCTAAGTGTCTAAATATCCTAACATTCCCCCTTAAGAACAACCTGGGATAGGATTGAAGTATTTACAACAGTGACACAATAGGAGAAGGAAGGAGGCATTAGAGCCTATCCCCCCTTAATGACAACTTCATGAACTCCTAACATAGATTGAAGTTTGGAAAACTTTGCTTCTGTAAGAGACTTTGTGAAAATGTCTGCAACTTGATCTTCTATAGGGAAAAAGAGCACTTCAATAACTTTATCATGAATGAGCTTTCTGTTGAAGTGAATGTGTAGCTCGATGTGTTTGCTATGCTGATGTTGTACTGGGTCTTTGGAAAGCTTGATGGCACTCTGATTGTCACACCAAAGGCTGGTTGGATGCTGGTGCTAGAATCCAAACTCAGAAAGGATTTGTTGAATCCATAGGGCTTCCTGAATTTCATTTACCGTTGCTCGGTACTCTGCTTCTGCTGAATAAAGTGCAATAGCATGTTGTTTCTTACAGGCCCAAGTAACGGGTCCTGAACCAAAGATGAAAACATAACCTGCAGTAGACTTCTGATCATCTGGGTCGCAAGCCCAATCTGAATCAGTGAAACCAACAAATAAAGGAGTCCCCCCTGAACTATAATGTATCCCAGACTGAACTGTACCATGAACATAGCAAAGTATCCTTTTATTTGCTTTCCAATGGCTTTCATTGGGTGTTTACATATATTGGGCAACAAGACCAACAACAAAGGAAAGATCGGGATGGGTATGATTCAAGTATAAGAGGCTACCAACTAACTAATGGTACATGGTGGCATCAACTTTAGGAGAAGTACAGGTGGCAGAAAGCTTGACTCCAAACTAGAAGGGAGAAGGGGTTGGTTTACAATCGTCCATGTGAAAGCGATGAAGAAGGTCACAAGCATACTTATACTGGGAAAGAAAATTTCCTTCATTGGTTTGCAAAACTTGGAGGCCAAGGAAATGGTGCAAAAAGCCTAAGTCTGTTATTTCAAATTTCTTCTTAAGGCTAGTTTTTACATGGTTTAAAATTTTTGAGTCACTACCAGTAAGGATAAGGTCATCAACATAAAGGACACGGATTATGAGATGGCTTCCTACTTTCTTGGTATAGACATTATGGTCAGAATGGCATATAGAGAATCCAGTGGAAATAAGAAATCTATCCATTTTGGCATACTAAGCTCGGGGAGCTCGCTTGAGACCATAAAGAGATTTATTGAGGAGACAAACAAGGCTAGAGTCATTCTGAACATAGCCAGGAGGTTGTTCCATGTAGATTTCTTCTTGCAAATCTCTGTGCAAGAAGGCAGATTTAACATCCATCTTATGGACCTACCATTTATGTGAGGTAGCAAGGGAAAGAACAAGGCAGATGAAATTCATTTTTTCTACAGGGGAAAAGGTTTCATTATAGTCAATTCCTTCAACTTGGAAAAATACTTTGGCAACTAACCGGGCCTTGTGTCTTTCAACACTTCCATATGATGCATACTTATTTTTGTAGACCCATTTGCATCTAACAAGTTTTCTTCCTTTTGGAAGAGGTACGAGATCCCAAGTATCATTTTCCATTAAAGAATCATACTCTTCATTCATTGTTGTATCCCAATCTAGATGACATGAAGTTTCTGCAAATGTCTTTGGATCATGAGTTTCTGAAACTTGAGCCAAAAGAGAAGAGGCTCGTTGGAACTGTGAATGTGTCCAACGCTAATCTCAAGGATCACCGACAAGATCCATAACTGCTTCTCGTGTTGAACAGACCCATCTAGGAAGCGATGGAGTTGGTGTTGGTTTAGGTTCAAAGGACTCATCTGGAGGAGGGTGAGCAGGCAGAGGTGGATTTTCATCCTCACTGTCATCATCTGAAGAAGAAACCATATCATAAGAAGGCACAAATGTCAAAGATGGCTCGCAGGCCGAAGAAGGCACAATCGCCGAATTAGGCTCGCAGACCAAGAGATTTTCATCAAATTTAACATCTCTTCTAATAATAATTTTATTACAATGTGATTGAAGAAGTCTGTAACCTTTGACATCTTCAAAATAACCAACAAATATACACTTCTCACTTTTAGGCTGCAATTGTTTCCTTTTCTCATCAGGAATGTGAGCCCATGCTATACTGCCAAATACACAGAAGTGACTTACATCTGGTTTAATTTTAGTACAAGCTTCTTCCGGTGTTATATTTTTAAGAGCCTTTGTGGGAGTGAGATTTACTATGTAATTTGCACAATTGATGTCTTTCGCCCAATACTTTAGACTTAATCCCTTATATTGGATCATACAATTAGCCATTTCTTTTAATGTGCGGTTCTTTCTCTCAACAACACCATTTTGTTGTGGTGTATATGGAACAGTTTGTTGCATTTGGATTCCCTGTGTAGTGCAGTAGCTTGTAAAATTATTGTTCACATATTCGCCTCCATTATCTACTCTTAACCTTTGGATTTGATGTCCATATTGCTTTTCTACAAGGGCCTTATAGGCCAAAAACTTGTCAAAAACTTTACTCTTGAGTTTTAAGAAGTAAACCCAAGTACGCCTGGAAAAGTCATCAATGAAAGTTAAGAAATACTTGCACCCAGAAAAAGAACGAGAAGAAAGTGGACCATACAAATCACTGTGACAAGCTGCAAAGGACCCGAGGTGTGCCAAGAGCCACATTTGTCAAAACTATCCCGATGATGTTTGTCGAGAACACAACTGCCACAAACACCATCTCTGCATGAAACAAGAGGAAGACCAGTCACCATCTATTGATTACATAGTTGCTGCAATGAGAGATAGTTTAGATGACCAAACTACTCATGCCAAAGTTTGCTCAAGTCATCGTTGTGAGCAACAAAAAATGATGAAAATGCTGATGAACCAAAGTTGTCAAACTTGTACAACCTGGTAATATCATCAGCAATTCCAGTTGCAAGAACATGCTTAGGATCTTTTAGATCCTTGATTACAGCTAGGTGAGGTGAAAACTCGACGGTTTTACCTTCACCTGAATGAGTGATTTGATATATTGATAGAAGGTTACAAGAAAGACTTGGAATACATAATACATCATTGAAATGACCATTATCTACTTGAATTGTTCTAGATCCTACAACACTAAGAGATCTATCATCACCAACAAATATTTTCTTTGTGTTACATTCATTTAGAGCAAAAAATATGGCTTTATTCTTAGCCATATGATAAGATGCTTCTGAATCAATAAGTTGCTCCTAAGAAGAAGAAGTAGTATAATTTGAATTGAAGGACAAACCAGAAGCAGAAAGTGCATGTCCGTGAGAAGAATAAGTAGAATCAATACTGATGTTTGGCTTCTTCATTGCTGCTTCTAAAGCTGCCATCTTCTTGAAACATTTGGACTCATCATGACCATCTTTATCAAAAAAGTTGCAATGTCTGTTAGTATTATTACTTTTATATTTTGCTCCTTTGTCACCAGTAGAAGATGAAGTTGTCTAAGTAGGTTTGGGACCCTTATTTTGTTTGTTGTTGTAGCGAGGATGTTGCTTCTTGGGATACTTGGGTTTATCTTTCTGCTGGGCAACTAAGGGTTTGTTGGAGGGACCTACGGTGTTGATCACTCCAAATTGTACAAAATTATCTTCCTCTCGAATCAAAGAAGCACAAAAAGACTCAAGACTGGGTTTTTCATAAGCTTCTTCCCCTAGAACCTCTCGCATGGCATAAAAGGTAGATACAAACACATAATACGCACTACCTAGCTTAGAAAGAATAAGATAGATGCAATGCTCTTCCTCCATCTTTATCTTACATTCTTCATATAAAATTCTGAGTGTTTTAAACGTACATAGATAGTCTCCAAGGAAAGACAAATCATTTGGACTCAAGGTCAGTATTTGATTTTCTAACTGTTGTGCTCGAACAATATTGAGTTTACCAAACACAGATTCAATCATGTCCCAAGCTTCTTTGGGGTCATCAATATCTTGAAGGTGGTACCTTAAATCAGGAGAGATGGAAATTCCAATTAGTCCACATGCCTCGTCATTCCTATTATCCCACTTTTCTTTCTTATCATCATTAGTGGGTGCTTTTTCCTTTCCTAAGGTAATCCGATACAAGCCTTTACTTCTTAATAAATCTTCCATATGAGATTTCCATTGGAGGTAGTTGTTGCTGGTAAGCAAGAAAATACTTGTAGAAGCCATATTAAATATGTAGTTAATGTGGATTTAAAAACTGAAATTGATGATCTGGATGGAAAGAGATCGAAAAGTTATGTGGTTTAAAAAAAAACAACACTGAAAACGGACTTCCGATGTTAGAGTTATGCCCTTTTAAAAAAAGGCACAATCAGTAACCAAATGACCACGTGATTGTGTAAGTTGCTTTATGAAGAGACCCACTTTTATCAAGAGAAGTGGGGATCACTTTTACAATGAAGTTACTTTATAACAGAAAAGTTGCATGCAAAATAAATAACTCTAAAATAAAATATTAAAGCTACTTATAGTGATTCACTTTTATACTTGAAGTGAAATACAGTTTACAATTTTAGCATGAACTTTTTCAAAAAAGGTAACAAAAGAGAGACTTGAACTCAAGACCTCTTTCTCAATAAGGCAACTTTTAACCAAATGATCTAGCAAAACATATTGTAATGTTTAGAAGGAGGGTTGTTGTTGTTGTTGTTGAAGATGTCCTTAGAGAGCGTGCTAAAAAAAAACTCTTTTCACACAAGAAAAAAATTTCTCTTCTCGATGACAACAAGGGTTAGATCTTGGTTAGCTTACCTAGAAGATGCACCTTTTCCTATCTGTTTCCGATTTGCCGAGATCACACAAGGCATGAGGAAAAGAGCATACACAGATCTAAAAGAGTAGCAACCTAGAAATAAATAAAACAAAATCGAAATAAAACCAAAATACTACTCTGCAAAAATTTAAAAAAAAATGCGTATTCAAGCTTTATACCTCTGGATTTGATTATAATGGCCGTATCTTGGGCAAACAGAAGCCTTTTCGAGTGAAACGAAAAGTGATTTTGAATGAAACGAGTGCTCCAAACACAACGAAATAGTCCTCTCAGCCCATAAATGTACAAAAGTGACAGAAAGTGGAGATGAGTCAACTCAGCTTCACGATCTTGATCTACAACAGGAGCGGGTCTTTAAACTTGCTTTGATACCATGTTCGACAACACAGGTATTCCAACAGAGGACGAAAAACTTCAATAAACACTCACATAACTAGATCAAAGATCAACACACCGATGTTTTCACGTGGTAAAACCCCTACGGGGAAGCATCCATGGCCCCAGCCAACGTGGCCACTTTGAGCAGTTTATTAATGCAAAGAAAAAAGGTTACAGAGAGATTTTCAAGAGAGCTTCTCACAATCGATCATCGGAAAATGAAACTCCATGCTCTTTAAATAGAGATCATGGAACAATCGGGTGTTAAGCCACGGATCAATGGTTGTTAAGATCGAGGAGAGTATGAAACGTCAGATCACTCTATGTCGGGAACATATCGTGACCATCAGATTTCCTAACTAAAAATGCATACTAAAGAAACACACTAGAAAACACATTTTTACCTAACGACACAATAGACCAAGTAGATCTTACTAACTCCTAAGTGTCTAAATATCCTAACACAAAGTGATGAAGGGGGTCATTGAGGGTGGGGAGAACCTGTCCCGAGAATATGGAGTCTTCAATATTCTTCCATACTTCTCCCCTTACCAAGGGCCAACAATAATGGAAAAAATCCATTGTGAACCCATTTGGACCTAGAGCTTTCCCACTAGAATATCCTTTATTTCCAAATGTACTTCCTCTAACAAAATTGGTCTTATTAGGGAGGTGTTTTTTTCATTGGTGAGAAGAGAAGGGATGTGATGAGTGATCTTTCCAATGGCTTCTGATATGTCCATTCTTGTTTAAGATAGAATATCTAGACAAAAATTTACCATTTCTCATTCAAAATCCTCATGGGAGGTGATAACCTAACCTTGAGCATCCCCCAAGTTCGTTATGCAGTGAATGTGTCAACACTGGATCATTGAACTGTGGAATAATTTTGTGTTTTTCCCCCCTCTTTGAGCCATTAAATCCATGATTTTTGACGCCAAAGTGTCTCTTACTGAGCATACGTGTCCTCTAGTTGTTGCTTGATATGAGCCTCTGCTTCCTATAGTTTATCATTGTACCCCTTGAGAATGATCTCTTGTTGGATATCCCTCATCTGTATCTCGAGGTCACGCTGGGCCTGGAATATATCCCCAAAGGTGTGTTTGTTCCAATTCTTCAGATGTTGCTTGAAATTTTTTATCTTCTATTGAAATATGTACATCAACAACCCATGAGATATGGCTGCATTTTCCCACCACTTATAATGGTTTTCCTAAGAATTCAGATGGGTTAACCTGAATTTTTCAAAGAGAAAAGGATTGCGGCTTAGGGTGCTATCAATATCTATTCATAACTGGATGGGCCAGTGATAAGATCCTGGCACCGAGAGGATGCTAGCTTCCATCAGGAGCCCCTCCAACATTAATGATTCTAAGATAAATAAACGGTCTAGGAAGAAAGAGACATGCTGAGACCCAGAGTGTCGATTGGACCAGGTGAAGTATCCATTAATGTTCACCATGTATATCAAACTGAGGGTATCAATGACTAATTTGAAGCTTTCATCATCCCCTTCCAATATGCGAACACGTCCTCTTTTCTCTTCTAACGAAAGGATCATATTAAATTCACCTCCAAGAATCCATCATTGACCCCTGGTGATGTTTCTTAGGCCTTCCAAGGTTTGCATAAAAAGAGGTTTTTCCAATTGGAGATGAAGTCCATAAACATTTGCGACCACCCCCTCTTTATCTGAGCCAATGGATCGATATTCTGTCAAAATTGTCCATTTGGTGGTGTACAAATTCTCTAAAATGATCGTATTCGGATTCTGTAGGATGACTAAGTTCGTCACTGAACCTATGGAATTGGTGTGAACTGAGTGCGCTTGTTTCCAACATTGTGTTAGAATGAGATCTACCTTTGTGCCTGCACATTTGGTTTCTTGTAGAAAAGGATCTTTATATTCTCTTCTATGATGTGATTTTGGAGAAGCCTTTTCTTGTTTCTTCCATTTAAGCCTCTAATATTCCAAGAAATGATCTTCATGGGGAAGATTGTGGGGATATTGGATGAAAAGTCACTGAAATCAGGTGGATCTGGCCTAAGTTGACCTTGAAGGTACCTACCTCATGGATGAGTCATTGTGTGGAGTTTTGGACTTGTTTCTTCTGATCCCTGGATTGTTTGTGTGGCTCCTTGAGAGGATCTCGGTGTATTCCTAGACCCATCCCAGATATGGAGGTAGCTCCCGTAGTGAAATCTAGAAAAACCTTGTGAATTTTCCTGAGCTGATTCAGGGGTATGGTGTATAGTTCCTACTGTCAATATGCTTTCTCCAGGTTGACCAAATCAATTCCAACTATTTCTCTCTCATCGATTTATATTTCCATGTCTCCTCCCTCCTCTAAGGTGTGATATTATCCTCCAAGTGTGGTTGTTGGACTTGGTATGATATGTTCTAAGATTGGTTATGTCGAGGATTTTTCTTTTTTTCCTCCCATATTATTCCCTTACTGTGATTGAGGTTCCTATCTCTAGAGATCTTCTTATGTATGATTTAGTACTTCAAAGGAGTTGCTAGTGGATGGGAATTTTGTCTAAGTAATAGAAGGTTTCTTTTGACTGGGCATGTGGTTTCCCTATACTTGTGTGAAACTGTCCTTGTGATTCTCAATCAACCCATTATCTAGCTTGGTTGGGGTATTGAGAGGAAAATCCCTAAAAAAGTGTCCATGCTCATGACATTTGTTGCATCTAAAGGGAATGTGTTCATAGTATATTATTTGGCTCCATTATTCCTCTTGATATTCCAAACAAATAGACCCTGGAAGTGGCTTGGATATGTTTAAGTACACACAGATTTAGCTATAACTTATGTTTTCTTGTTGCTTCAGAAGCCTTGACGTAGACTTCGATAGTGTTCCCTATCCCTGCTAGGATTTCTTCCAACCAAAACTTCAATGGAAGAAAGTAGAGTTAGATCCAAACTGACGCATGAGAGAAGTCCTCCATTTCATCGCTGGAACGTTATGTTCAGTATCTCAAGAAGATCCCAGGTGAGTTGAATAAGTAGGGACCGTCATCAAAGATTATTTCTCTATATTCAAGGTTGTAAAATATTGCAGTGAAGAATACCTTTGACACAAACTAGAGGTCAAAGTTCCCCTTTGGTTTCCACTTGTGATGGATCCATTTGAGATCTCTTTCATAAGGCCACATGCCCCCAAAATTCCCTATTAGCGCATGGTCACACATAGATTGAGTCTTCTCCTGAACTCTGACCGATATAACAATGTAATTTGGTGTTACTGGCCCTCAAGGGAGACATTTCTCCGACTCCCATATTTGAGCCACTTTCAGATGGGAAGGCTCGGGGCCGAAATCCAAGTTTTTTACCTTACTGGAACTATCAAAGGATGTGGATGCTTTGAGGTGTGATGAAAATGTAAAAAGTTTCCTCAAGATGCCTCCACCACTAGAATCAACAACAATAGCGTTACGATATGAGGGGGTTTTCACTCGCTCCCCTGAGGAGTCCATGAGGAGAAGCATATTTTCCATTTCTCAAGGAGATCGAATGGATCTTCAAGGGGAACCTGAAAAAACAAGAAACCCTAATATGTTGTTATAGAGCTACAAAAACCCTAACCAAATCCGATCGTCTTGAAACAACCAATTTTTTTTTATTTCTTTATTTATTTTAGTTTTATTTTTTTAAATTGGATTATGATGTTTTTTTTTATGTGTTTAAAAAAAAAAAACTTGTTCGCATAGTTTTTTCTTTTCTGTTTATTTATTTTTTAATGGAATTTAAAAAAAATTAGAATTAATTGGTAAACAAATTTTCAAGTAACAATTTAAGAGCTAATTTTGGGTTTATTTTGTCTGCGATGGTTAGCAGTTGCCAATGCCATGGTTTAATTTATTTTTTTAAGAAATTTCCATCACTAGCGGATCCAACATTTCAATTGTTGGCTAATAAACCACAACCAAGGGGCATCTAAGCTGTCAAAATTACCCGGGGATCGCACACGGTTTGGAATGCACCAACCCTTAACATGGATGGATTTTTAGGTGTCTCCTCCTGACTAAACACACCGTAAGGGTATTGAAATCAGGTTTCCTAGAAAATGAAACCCACACCTTAACCAATTGAGCTAGCGGGAATTGACATGTCATGGTTTCATTTAAGTTGTAAATTTAACTAAAAAAAAACGGGTGCTACTACTACTAGCATCACTTTTCGATTCAAGAGTCAATTTTAAGGTTTTTGTTTGATTTCCAAGCCCATGATTTCAAACAAGTTAGATTTTTAAACAACCCCCCAAAAATAGTGCCAACTTTTTATTTCAGGGTTGTTTTTTACCCAAAAAATATGGTTTTTTTTTGCCAAAGTTCCTATTTTGAGGTCATAGTTCTCATTGAGTTGGTAGCTATGATTGAATCGAAAACCAAAAAAGACCTTCCTATGGAATATTTGGCCTCTAAATGGGATATGGTTTCCATTAATTGCTTTTGGGCATTAGTTATGGGTCTAGGGGCCTAAATACTATTGTCAAAAAGGAAAACACATCCCTTGCATAGGAAATTGAACCTTCTTAGCCGCAAGCATTGTGAACAAGGCATCCAACCACAATGAATTCTCTCTCTATGGGTTATTTAACCCCTAAGTGGTATTTCGAGCACCATTAGGTGGTTTTTCACAAAGAGGATGGGCCTAGGGGCCTTAAATATGCCTAGCAGAGGAAAACATGCCATAATGCCAAAGATTTAATTTTGAAACATAGGTCCTAAAAAATATCCTAATGCTAATTGAAAGGAAAGTTTTGAAAAGTTATGAATTCATGTAATACAAATGCATGTGGGTTATTAATGTGTGCATGTTATTAATGCATGCACATTATTATGCATGTGTGTTCCTGTAAATTAAAAATGAAATGGGAAGACTATATCTTTTCCTCTACATGTTGGTTGAGTTGACCACTTTGTTTTTATCTTTAGATTGATAAATTTAGTGGTTATGTTTGAATAAACAAAAATCAAGTCCATTTTCCCATCTCCTTATTCTTATCTCCATTTTAAACCATGTTTTAAAAATATGATGGACATATTCATTGCTAATGAATCTCTCTCTCTCTCTCTCTCTCTCTCTCTCTCTCTCT